>OX453274.1:33260213-33500213 GCA_949710005.1 Ricordea florida | reverse complement strand
GATAAGCAGCTACTAATTAACCTAAGTTCCTCAAGACTTTTACAGGGAATATTGACCGTAGCTTGTATATGTACCGACCTTGGGCCAGTACTCTTCTGTATAGCCTTCACACTCAGTAAATAAGAAGTTATTGAATACAGGAGAAAACTGCAGTGAATGATAAGTGTTTTGCACCATGCATTTGTGGTACCGTGACACCAGTGACTAGTACCAAGGGATGTTAAACGGGACACAAGATTTTTCGCTGCGTGTGGAAAAGGTAAATTTCCATATCTTAAGTCGTCCAGTTGTAGTTCTCGAAATATTGCCCACCCAAATTTGGAACAAGTACAGTCTGTGGTGGAACGCCAGAAATTGGGTAAATCAAACGAATTGATTAAGTAAGTTATACCACCATAAGGTAAAAGGGAGGGGCTGACGTCTCAAGCGTTAGCCCTTCGTCGGAGCGAAGGGCTAACGAAGGGGTAGCGCTCGAGACGACAGCACCTACCCTTTACCTTATGGTGGTATAACTTACTTAATCAATTCGTTTGATTTACCCAATTTCTTGTGTTTCAATTCCCCACCGACGCAGCACCAGTTTCTTTAGAAACTACATCCCCATAATATCTGTAGTGTAACAGCTGATTAATATGATTATACCTGCAGATGAGGGCGCGTTCTTAGACTGTGAATGGGTGGCTCCTTGCTGTTTTTCTTCGCTGTTTTCTGTTGTTGTCAGCACTGCAGGCAGGCCTGACTGATCTGCTTTTGCTTCGTCTCTCTCTTTTTTCTTCTTCTGTTTTACAGACACACCAACACTACAGAGAGGATGAAACAATAACAGAATAAAACAACCACAAAACCTCTACACATATGCCATGTACATTACTAGAGTACTGTTAACTCAATACAGATGTACTAAAGTGTTATGAACCAGTGATAAACCATTCATTCTGGATGACAACATTGGACAAAAGATTCCTAACTTTTCAGTAAAAGCAATAAAATATGTATTGCCTGCCCATTTCTCATTTATTTCAAAAGTCTCTGTGACTTGAGTCTTATGGTATTCCAAGGTAAGGTGCTAAAACGGTCAACAGTCATTACTACTAAGCCTCTGGGTTTCCTTACAAATCCTACAAATTTAATTCCATTGCCAAAAAAAATTACCTTTCCACTCCAATCCATAAGTTTGTCTCACTGATTTAGACAATAACATTGTTAGATTCAAATTCACTAGTCCCTGTATTCCAATTGATACGTTGTTATATATGTGTGTTATTGACCAAGCTTGAGGTCAAGATGGTTGCATATTGGCCAAGTTTTTTGTTGCACTCTTCATGACTGAGACATAATTGAGGTCAATAGAAATGCAAAAAAAAAAAAATAATAATAATAATAACGAGGCCAATATCCAGCCATCTTGACCAAACAGGCTTGGTCAATAAAGGATTTACTATATGGCCATTGTTTTGTTGTGCGGGACAACATGGGAAATCCCAAGTGGGCAAGATAGACCCATCTTGCCCTCTTGGAGAGCCAATCAGAATTCAGGATTTGGCATATCTTGCTCGCTCGAGGAACCAGCCATATAATAATGGGACTTAGTATAAATACTCAGGTGATTAAACAAAATCACGCGCTCTGATTGGTTCCCTATCTCGGATTATCAGCCGATAATCACCTCAACAAACAAAATGGCTGCTAGTCGTTTGCGCGCTTTTGATGAAATAAATGTTTTTACAATGCTCTTTCTTTTCTGTTTTTTAAATAATCACCTGTGTATTTATACTAAAATTATTCGCCTCAGGCTCAGTGATTATCGATGAATATTCACCTCCACTTCGTCTCGGTGAATATTCACCGATAATCACTTTGCCTTCAGCAAATAATTGTTAATTAAAGGGTTATTGAGTTAACTGGTTATTGGGTTAAGTGTTAATCAAACATATACATCCTACCACTTGTTAAATCTGTGAATCAAACGTACACAGCCTGATGCACCCTACCTTAATTTAACTTTGGTTTGCTTCCCTGGTTTGGATTTTGCTTCCAGTTTCAAAGTTTCCTTCTCATGTTTGAACTATAAAACAAAACCAGATCATTTGCACACAGCAATTTTTCATGAGGTATCCAAAAGATATTAAAGGTACAAAAGAACACAAAGAATTATACCCAAAATATTTATTGCAATTTTATAACACCTGTACTTTCCTCAGCAAATTTTAAATTACAGCATATCGTGAAAGAAGATAAAATCTTGGCTGAATCTATAAATAGTACCTCTGTTTTAAGGCCTTCAGCATCATATATCTGAATATTAGTTATGGAACCAGAACAGTCGGGTGTCATACATTCATCATCTAGAAAATCCTGCCAAAGCAAAAATCAAATGAGACAAAACCTATGCTGCATTTCTTGTATTCAGGCCCCAGCTGCACCATAACTGGGTTTTAAGTGGCACTTCTGTTAGTATATATAATAGGACTCCATGCCGTCCAATTAAGAAAATATTGGATGAGAAAATTCAGAGGAACACCAAATTGGACAAGGCTGCAGGTCGAGTCCAATTTGGTGTTCCAAGGAATTTTCGAATCCAACATTTTCTTAATTGGACAAGCACGGAGTCCTGTTATTTGTTAATTATATAGCTACCTCTAAATCCAATATTGGCAACTGTCCAATTTTTCTTAAATTGGATAGGTGTCCCATTTAAGAAAAATTGGACAGTTGCCAATATTGGATTTAGAGGTAGTTGTATAATTATAATTATTATGCGTTGCCCTTTGAGCTAGCAAGATGACCCAAGTCTTGCCTTTGATTGGCTAGCCAAGAAGGCACCATGGGTGTATCTTGCCTGCCAGAACATTCCTGAATTCTCCCTTGGCCTTGTTCTTTATATGCACTGTTTGCTCTTCTATTGTCAACACAATTTTAAGCGTACACAACAGAACAATGTTTGGCCTGTAAAGCTTCAAACACCAGCTCTGACATGTTAACTCAAACTAAACAAAGATTGCGGATCCTTTTTGGTGGTCATCATTTATCTGCACAAACTGATAACCACAAATTTGTTTTAAAAATTGTTCTACTTTGTTGCAAAATATGTTACTGCTGTTCATCATACAGCTTCACTTACAAAGAAACATTAATTTGTCAACTTATAATGCAGCTTTCTGTTGAAAAAGCAGAAACTATTCTACATGTATGTGATAATTCAGGTGAAATACGATTGATCATACAAGCTAACATTTTGCATGGATTCTGCCATGTAATAAGAGACCTGTGCTCTGTGTTTGGTTTTATGTTTTGGTAATCCATTTTAGAGAAATAAGGTATGAAAAAAACATTTTTTTCCTGACACCAGCTGGCCATTTGTTAATTAGAAATTGGGATAATCAAACAAGTTAACAAAGTACACGCAAGTTATACTAACAAAAGGAAAAAAAAGGGGGGGGGGTGCTGATGTTTTGAGTGTTTGCCCTTCGTCAGAGTGAATGTTAATTAGATGAGCCTGTCTGGGAGAGCAAAATCTTACGCTTTTTGCATGCCTAATTTCTCAGAGATAAAAAGCTAAAACAGAAACATAATCACAAGGCACTGGCCTCCTAATAGAATACCAACTCCACTCCAAGAACTAACTGATTCCAATCATTTCCCCTTTATAAATAACAACATGCCCACTACAGCACACAAATGTTAAACGGCAGAAATAACATTCAATGATTCTGTGTCCTTATATGTGGTACTTTGATAGGATGTGAATTCAATTTCATACCTTGTCACCTGTCTTCCCATCTTCACTGGTTTTGAATTTTTTCCAGCAAGGTGGATGAAAGTCTATTTTACAGCTTTCATGACAGATCAGACGTATATACCCTTTGTAGTCTGGAACATTACCAAGACATTAATTAATGAAACACAAACATACAGGTTACAAACATTTCTCCTTAACCAAATGCAATGTTTTTTTTTTCTCAAAAGTAGGATAGCTTTTCAAGAGGCTGGATGCAAGTTTAGAGATTTCAAGTGCAATGGAACATAAGCAAGTTAACAATAACTGTACTAGCCTCTACAGATACAAAATGACACCCTGACTGATGGTAGCATTAATTTTAAAAGGCTGTATTGAAAATGTGAAATTTAAAGTGGCCATACTTACCAAGGTCTGTGAGATAAATCTGTGTTTTGCCAAGACACTCGGAATATCTACAAACTGCATCAGGGCGAGGGGGATGTCTACAGATCCTGATTAAAGTTTCAATGGCGCTCTAACATAAAAGAGGGATTCATAATAAGAAGTTTGTGTATCAAATATTGTTCTTAGCAACAAATAATATTGAAGACTTGGCCCATAGGAATAAAATATAGAAATTTGCCCATAAGAAACTATTTGGTAAAATTCAAAATTATTTAGAAGTTCAGAGCATTTTGTCAGAGCCCAATAGGGCATTTACTCATTTATAGGAGCCTCTTTCGTACACAACCATAAATACAATGCACGTAATTAAGACACCCTGGTTCTATTTACATAATGAAGTTAGCAATTGATTACCAACAGTTTTCCAGGTCTGCTTTCTTCAATAACGATTTGTGAAGCTGGCCATTTGTAAGTGCAGAGTTTGTTGCCCAGTTTTTTTACTAATGCAAGTCCACTTTCTAGTGGTTCTAAGGCTTCTGTGAACCTGAAACACATCATTAATACACTAATATACACTGCATTCTATTAAACAATTAGATTATGAGCTCGAGATTTCTATCGCGCGATAGTTGACGAGGGCGCAGCCCGAGTCAACTATCACGCATAGAAATCGAGAGCGAATAATCTAATTGTTTTAGTATAAATCTACTAGTCCTTCAAAATTTTGTCTTTTCTGGAACAGCCTCGACCAGTAAACTGCCTAAATCTTCTACACGGACACTTCGAAAACGTGAAGAAGCGGCCGCCATTACGCTACTCACTATCTATCACAGAATAGATAGTGAGTAGCGTAGCCAATCAGAGCGCGGCATTTGTGATAGAACACTAGTAGATTTATACTAAATGTACAGTACTAGATCCATGCAAAGATTGGAAAACTGCAACAAGTCAGGCCCCAACCATTTGCGGGCTAAACTACAGAATACTGGGCCACTCCATTTACTTCACTTGAATAACAATAGAATCCAATATGAAATGCCTTGCTCTTCTGAAATCTCCAACACATGTACTTTAAAGTAGCCCTGTATTCTGTAATTGTTCCTATTTGAGACCCTTATCAAGTTTTAGTTGAGTTTGCAATATTTGGTTTCTGTTACAGTACATGCAAAAATTAATTAATCCCACAGTCCAGAAAGTTGAAGCTGATGGCAGAAATTTGAAATTGATTTTTTGCACGTATATTATTAACAAGTAATCAAATGCTTTTACAACAGAGTACAATAGTTTATTGACACTCCCCTGATGGGGCTTTTCAGTGACAATGCAAGAACCCATCCAATGTGAAAGAACTGCATTCACAAGAGCCAAACCACAACTTGCACTCTCCTGGATGCAATTTTGCATAAATAAGCACTCATAAATTTTTCAAAGACAACCAATTGCAGTTGCTCTACAGGCTCATGCAATTTGTTTCAGTCATTGAAAAATATATGTGTGCTCATTTATTCCAATTTGCACTTGAAAACATTTGATTACCTACCTACAGAAAGTGCTCCTAATTAGCACTGCCAGTTTTACTTTATTTATTTTAAACTGAATCTGTTGTATGAACAAAAGCAAAGGAGCAGAATCTATTAACTATTTTTTAAGACTTTAAAATTCAATAAACTCTGAAACGCAAATCATGAAAGTAGAATTAACTTCAAACAAGGCAATATCTTGACTGGAATATTTTAATTTGGCACCTTAAAATACAAAAAAAAAATGAAAATTGGGAAAAGCTTGCAAGCCACACAGAGTCTAACCTGTTCTGTTTGTAAAACACATTTCCTTGACCAAAGTAAGCTAATGGAAAGTCTACATGACTATGCTGAAAAAGGATTATCTCAAATTGCTTCATGGCCTCTTGCAACTCCTTAAAAGAAAAAAAGAATGAACACAGTTACAGAGTAAACCTAAATGATAAGAAAATAAGTGGGAAAAAGAGTAATTCATCTAACAATTTCCCTAAACTTTCAAGTTGCAAAATTTTAACACCTGTAACCCAAAATCCCTCTCCCATAACTGCTGCTCTTATTTTTACCCTAAGGCATTTCTTCTATTTTGCAACATCTTGCAGGGCCATATATGTTGCACGTCATTTTGTTCCTTAGGTCAATTTTGTTCCTTAGGTCCATTTGTTTCAACCTAGGTCAACTTGTTTCAACCTTCAGCCTAGGTCAACTTGGGGCAGGTACAAAACACAGCTCACAGGCCATTGTTTTGCCAATACAGGAAGTATCCTAAACATTCAATAAGGCTAACCTTAAAACTAATTAGACCTAAGCAAAAGGTTTTAGGCCCAATGTTAGTATTTGTAAAATGGTTAGGGTTGTTTCTGTATTGGTAAAACAATGACATGTGACCTGTGTTTTATACCTGCCCCAACATGACCTAGGTTGAAACAACTTGATCAAAGTTGAAACAAGTTGACCTAGGTTGTAACAAGTTGACCTAGGTTGTAACAAGTTGACCTAGACATTTTCGAACCTTGTTTGGCCATAGTGCACAGTGATTTCATGGGATTTTTTTATACTTTTCAATAAAAACACTAGCAAAACTGTACAATTCATACATGTATGGAAAATATACATAAAGTAATTCTTGAACTGGAAAATGCCCCTACCTCACAAGACCCTATTTGTAGACAGGCAGTACCATGGCTATATAATAATATTACAAAATCTATCTCCTTCATCTCAAAGTACTGTATAAAAAAGAAACATATTCATAGAAATAATTAACAAAATAGTATACATTTTATTATACATCAATGATTTCTTAAATGAATGCAAATCTCTTATTCTGGTTTAAACCTTTCCTATCTAGTATGAAAATAGCATTTCACTTAAGTAAGAGCTATAAACTTGGCCAAAACAGGTTGTGTGAAAGAACTTTGTGACAGATTGGTCTCTTTGAACTAATAACCTCATAATTCCTAATGTCGCATTGTAGTGTATTGACTGAGAAGGGAAATAAAAGGGTTACAGTGATTTACATCAGTTTTCTGCCTCTACAATAGGCACGCATATCCAGCAGTAGATGTGATTAAAAACAGTGGCAGACCTAGGGAAGGTTCAGCGGGTTCGAACCCGTTAATTAAAACAGCTAACGTCAAATACTTGTAAAAATATTAAATAAATACAATCAATCTTAAATGCAAAAAGTTTGTAACCAAGTTAAGCCTTTGCAGCTCAATAAAGCTAAAACATTTACTCCCTAAAAATAATAAATTTTTGGTTCACTGTGAATGTGGCTCTTTTAGTTGTCTCTTTTTTTTTATGCTTCTGCAAAGCATCCTGCCAAATGTGACATTTTTTCAAGACACCTTTCAGCTATTGCTAGACTGTCCAATCACAGAAATCCAGTCATTACAAAGAATGAATGTTACAATAATTGTGGCGAGGAGACCCCAAGAAACCACCGGGGTTAAAAGAGGGGTCCCCTCATATGCCTATCATTAATCTAAATAATCTCATGGAATGCTTGTGCAGCATAACTAACTCACTTATTTTTAAAAAGAAACCCTAACATATTTTTCTTAAAATTCAGATAACTAGATGAATTAGTAATTGATCTAGAAAGAGAGTTCCACATTTTTGGACCTTCATAAAGAATTGTAAATTGTTTGATGTTAGTGCAACAATGACGTGGCCGATAAGTGTTGGCTATTCTAGTATAGTAATTGTGCACCTGGCGGCTGAGAGTCAGTAGGACAAAAAGCTAGTCTTTGGCAGTGGATAATAACTAAACACCATACCTGATATGTAAAGTGTTCTACTATCTTAAGAGCCTCTGCATATCTGTGGGCAGCTGTTGCACTTTTCTTTTCTTGAATGGCCTTAGTTCCCTGCACACAGCAGAAAGAAAGAAAAACGTCAGCAATGAAAGTAACAGCTAAGATGAGTACTTAAACTGCCCTCAATCCTAACATTCCCACGGTACTACAAATATTGCTTGGGATAAAAAAGTTCAAGAGGTATTTCTCAAAGCTCCAACAACTTCTTTGGATTTTTGCACTGTTGCACTGCTTTCCGTGTCCTTTAACATGTGTAGAGAATTCTAAGGTCTAACTACAGCTGTACACAGCTACCATGCTATTTACTTATTAAAGGAAGGAAGCTAAGAAAAGCCAAGAAAGTAGTGACTTTTGTGATACCACAGTGAAAAACATGAAACAATCGGCTAACCTGTCTCAGTGAATCATTCAGCTCCCTTTTCTTTTGAGCCTCAACACTTAGTTCTTTTTCTGTGACCTGTATAGGAACATGCCATGTCAGTTGTGAATAACAACAATTAAATTCCTTTCTGTAAAGCAACTAGTTCGTGCATGAATAAAAGATTACAAAGAAACGTGTGCACTGCAACCTAGTGGACAATCAGACATAGCTTCATGCTATGCAGGTTTAGAAATATGAATATAATTAAACTTAAAATGTTACAATTCACCAACCCACGATTTTGTTACCCTCTCTAATATCTTCTTCAGGGGTGATTCTGTATGGCTGTGAAGCTACTTCTATACATGAAATGGAACATATTGTTTAACTAAAAAACTAATATCATGAGTGACAAATTACTCCCCAATTTTGGTGCAAAATTTCAGCATTAATTTATAATTTCACATGTGAAATTACAATGTTATTATGGCAACTTCTCCTGCAGTGCCAAAATGACGTCTAGGTATGAAAATGTTAAGAAGTAATTTATCACCCATGATAACACTGAACTTGAGCAGTACCTTCCATCTCATGCACAGAAGGAGCTCTGCAGCCATACAGAATCACCCCTGAAAGAAGACGCTAGACAGCAGTGTTCAAACATTGGGTCACTGAACTGTAACTTTTAAAGTTACAATCGTTATTTTAGACAAGCATAACATCAAACTATGTCTGAACAAAGGACTGTTGCATAACCTAGACTGATTGTGAAGGAGAGGTTGGTATTGGTATGAGTACAACAAATTACTGCTTAGTGCAGCAGAGGTTTGTATGTGTCTGACATTCACTTTCAAAAATAAAACAATTTTTACCTTTTTATCTTTGGTCATTTTCTCTGCTTTCTTTTGTTCCTTGATCTTTGCTGCCGCCTCTGCCTGTTTCTTCTGCATTTCCTCTCTTCTTGCTCTCTCCTGCTCATGTTTTCTGGACTTATTCTTTTTCTTAATCAACTGAAACAAACAAGCTGGTCAATATCAAAAATAAAGTATACCCAATCACTCTGGCATTTTACTTCTTTTAAGCTACATATAAATAAGTATTGATAGGAGCCATACCCCTTTAAGATGGGATGTTCCATTATTCAAGAAACTTGAATACTATAATTATTTTCCCAACTATAAATTGCCCATCTAAGTATAATAAAACACCTTCATTTTGGACAAGAGAAAAAAATAACACGCGATGAAAAAAGAAGTAAAGCTAAATCAACATAAAAGTGTATTTACAGTGTATTTTCAAACGTTATAGGTGTACATTACAAGGCTACAATAGTATACGTGCTCTGATTGGCTGCTGAGAGGGCAATAAGTAGTATTATATTAACAATAACAGTAACAGCAGCATGTCTTGAAAGCACATAATATTGATGCAAAGTAGCACAAAGCTAACTGCAATGGAAGCAGAACTTAAATTATTTACCAATTCAAACAGAGGTCATAATCAACTGTGAGCAGCAAGTTTTAGCCATGTTAAATATATGAATGCTTTAAATACAAAACTTGAACTGTCATTTAATACTTTTAACACTAATTTAAAGTGTCTAAGTTTCAGAGACTGTTTCTAGGACAACCTAAAACCAGACAAAATATATCATTTCTGTCAGAGCAAAGAGTAGTATCAATAAATTGGTGTTTCTGATATACATGTACCAGCAGTCTATCAGTAGAATTTTTGACACACAGGTAAAATTGACAAGCTGCATATGAAAAGGGCATGAGTTAGTTTTTTATCATTTTATTGTTAGAACTATCCTGTTACTCACCACTGTTGACAAAGTTCTCCTGAAGACAAAACAGATATCCCAAAGTTAACAATTTTAGCTGTACTTTAAATAATTTACAATTTATTGTGCATGAAAGTAACTATTGGATAAGGTTGAGTATAATAGAGGAAAAGGTATGCAGATCTCAGAGGGTTCTATCTGCCGATGCTTAAGACTGGGGCAGAAAACATACTCTATAATATGTATAATTCTTCATATATAATAGGAAAGCTTCATCCACATTCTCTAATATTACTTCACAGGTGACCCAAGCTCACAACTTGGAAGGGTTTGTATGAAAGTCCAATGGTTTTTTTTTAAGTTGAAGAAATTTAATCTTTTCTAATAAAAGTTACTCACTCTGTTCCTGTGTGCTGGGGTTTCAATGGAAGCCAGCAACTGGCGAATTTTATCACCTACTTCTCAAATCATCGCCGCCTACTTTCTAACATTAAATTTCTTTTTACTTATGGCCCCTGAAGTGTTACAGCTGCCTACTTTAATAGCATCAACCACCTACTTCAGACCTTATTGAAACCCCTGTGTGTGGTATCTCATGATATCGTCCTGATTGTCAGGCCATTCAAAAGCAATTTCAACATGTTTATACCAAAAAGCAACAAAGTCAATTTAATTGAAAAAGATTAAATTCCCTTTGACTTGATAAAAAAACAAAACCATTAGATTTTTATATTTATTACATCCATTTTGAAATCACAGGTGATTTGATTGGCTCATAGCAGTGTGATTTATTCCCAAATTGCACCATTTCTTTGCTCTAAATCGCATCATTTTTAAAAAGTTACTCTTCTTCAAAAACTGGGCTTCCTGAAGTGGACAAATAAATTAGTATTGACAAAAAACTGTGATTTCAAAATGAATGTAATAAAGTGGTAATTGAACTTCATGTTGTGCAATTTTGGTCTGAAATCATACTTGTGATTTCAAATTGAACTCCGCTATGCACTCATTCGATATTTGAATCACGTGTATGATTTCAGACCAAATTGCACTCCACTCAGTTCAATTACCATTATAAACCCTTTCAAATCAGAGCTTGGGCCACTTGTGATCATTTCTGTAAAATAATAAGGGGCATGGTTGTTACGTAATGTAATGTTTAGTTTCCACTTTAGCAAAGGAGTGAGTGCTGCTCACCTAGTTATGCTGACACCTCAAATATTTAAGACATTTCAGATGTTTTCATCTGTTAAATTGTACAACTTTCCCACCTAACTTTATGTTGCAGGTATTATCCTTCTTATTTAATATTAATTGGATTGAGGGTGCATAGTTTCTTGTTTCACTTGGTCACTTCTGTGCTGCATTGCAAGAGATAAAAATGGCCAATTCCTCAACCCTTGCACAATCTTGGCCATTTTTATAAAGAGTATAATCTTCAAATTCTATAGACTTTCAGTGTTGCATCCAGGTTTTATTGGGTAGGGGTCCTCTGGACCCCTTGGACAAATACTTGGGGGTCCAGACCAGAATTTTGGGGGTCCTATCATAAATATTGATTTCAATCACCCGTTAATTTGATGATGAAGACGAGTAAAAAATCGCATTGTCGGTGTCCGCCATTTTGAAAACTGCGATTACTGGGCCGAGTAAATGCTTCTTCGTTCACCTCTGTGTAACGCTACGGCTCTCTCAAACTAAAAAGCTTTTGTTAAGAGAAGTCAGAACTCAGAAAAGACGGAGCGAATGAACGCGAAAATCCGTCATTGGTAGCAATTGTGCATCAGAAGGCATGACGCTCCAGTGTTCATCTTCGGAAGTTCGTTGTTCCGCACGTGGCAAGCAGATTGTTTTTCTTTGCGTCGATACAAGTGGAAGGAATGTGCAAATATTTCAAGCATGATATTTGTGCGTCCACAGGGACCCCTTGTTAGTATTTTAGGGGGTCCAAAAGCAAAATATCGCGTCCCAGGACGCAATGACGCGCTCTGGATGCAACACTGGACTTTCCCTCTTGTCCTTAAGATTGACTTTAATATCTTTGTTTTTCAGCAATTTCTTCTTTGCTTCACATTTCAAACTAGCCATCGACCATCTTAGTGCTCACTAGAGACATCAGTTCATGATGTCAGTCATGCCTAGTCTTTATGTTAATATACAACTGAGAATCCTGATATTTGCTGAGATGGAGAAAAAAATATTGAAAAAAAAAAGAATTACATTGAGGAAATTATGTGACTAACCTGCTTCCTGAGTCATCTGAATCAGTCTCTGATAAAATGGAAAAAGAGTGCCATTGATTTAATTACTCTGTCAATTCATCAACTAATAATAATATGCATGCAAAGATTTTAGCGTGCTGATCTATCACAAGCCAGAGAAAACAGGAAGGGGAAAAAGTGTTCAAGATGGTTGCTAAGGAGTGATGTCATGGGGCTACTCTGAGACCGTCATCGATAGTGATTTGGGGTTTTGCTGTGGGAGATTGTTCGAAAGTTGATTTACCTTTTTTGTACAAACTCCTGCTGTGGAAGCCTGTTAGTTAAGATACAGGAATCGCTTCTTGACATGTTAGTAGTATGGCTTTCATGTATATTTGGATAATTATTTGCAATTAATGACCATCTATGAGACAATTAACAATTCAGAAACTGATAAAAGAATAACCACATTGATTGTACATGTATTACGAAATAAATAGAGAAATAATACCATAATTATTTCTCTATTTATTATTAGATCAATGAATACAAACAAAGTTGACAAATAATTATGAAAGTAGCTAAGAGCAAAATATCAGTTGCAAGTATACAAAAATGGAAAAAGTAATAATTGTCAATGAAACAATTAAGAATCCAGAAATTGATAGAAGACTAATCAAATAGAATACTACCAAAAAGGCAGCACAAAATAAAGTGAGAAACCAGATAAATAAAAACCTACAAAGTGGACATGTATGGGTCATGTATAGGTTTGCTTTCTAAAGAGCTGTATGTCTTAAGGGATCAATTTCATATCATCTACAGCAAATGTAACTTGAATTGCAGTACATGTTCTTACCATTAGATGAGTCAGAGCGCAATCCTTGAACACCCTGATAAAACAGCAATCACATATCAATAAGGGTGCTAAGACAAGTTCAAGATGGCTGCAAATCTGATTTGAACATGTACATTATAAACCTTGTTATTATATCTTCAACCCCTGGATATGAGCAAACGTGCGCTCTGATTGGTTTCCTACTCACAAGCTCTCAGCTTGTATCCCACTAGTACAGAAAATGGCCATCATGGAGGAAAGATTTCTTGAATTTGACAAAAGAGAAATTCAAGTTGTGATGGATAAGAATACATCAAAAAATACTACCAAAACAAATAAACATGGGATGAAATTATTTGGCAGTAAGTGAGAAAATTATATATTGAAAATGACACAATTTTCATTGCTTATTACCAACTCTTACAAGCAGGCGCCATTTTGAAACATCCCTGGAGCCCATAGGCTGAGTTTTTTTTTATTTCTGCCTACGTTCCACTTGTAATTCTAAGACTGGTTTGCTAACGCAAAAAAATTTGACAACTAAAAATTAAAGAGATATTTAAGAACGAGCCGGACTTCTGTTTGAAACTTTTTTACCCATTTCCGTTCGGATTTATGGCTCGCACGCTTCGCACTTGTGCCATAAATCCGAGCGGAAAAACTTGGTCTGTAACTAACACCACGGACCTTAAACTCGGTTAGTAAGAGGTATGTATGCCATGTGAGCGAAAAAAAAAAATGGACATATATTTCCTGATCTATGAATGATAGATTTTGCTATTTCAATACTCTTTTGTGAGTAAACTAGCAAGTAAAACAAGTAAAGTTGGTTGACTCGCAAAAACTCTGGTATGCCACAATGAATCATGTAAGGGTATAATCGTCTTTGATAATTTCAACAGAAACAATGCACAATGAAAACAGAATGAACAAGCGAGCCATCCAAAATGATATAAAGGACAGAAACCATTGAAACGAAATGAACCAAACAAACAGTCCAAATAAGTTACAAGCTGGACAAGAATGCTATTTCTAGATATAGAATCTTGAACATAAATTTTCCTTCAGGAATACCAGTGTAACACCTGAAATTGCAATCTACCTCTGCCATTGTTGATTTTGTTTACAAAATACACATTTCCCTGGATTCTGCAACTCATGTGCATCTTGGTTTTCAGAACTGCTGAGTCATATTTCAATGCCAAAGCTTACTATCATTTTTACAATCACTTTTGTTTGTAGTCATTTCCTTCTCAAGTCAAAGTGATAGTTATCTATCAATTTTTTCATTCTAAGGAAAATGCTCATGATATAAACTTCCCTTTTTGGCTGTTAGTTTGTTACAGAAGCCCCAGAATTTTACATTCCAGCTCAATATTTACCCTTACATATTTTGTTATGGCTCTGTACACCAACACTGTGCGCATGGCCACATGTTTTACCTCACTGCCAGAGTTGTAACAGTCATCGCTCTCTTCAGTGGATTCAAAGTCCACCAGCTCAGGCATTCTATCATTTCCTGCATCACTTTCATCATCACTCCGGCTTGTGTCACTTGAGTCAGCATCAACCAAGTCAGGCAGATCTTCTGGATCACTGAAATGACAAACAATAAAATGAACAAATTTTTTTGCTCACAAATAGCTTATTCCATACACTTGTATGTTGTACGTAACAGAAATGCAAAGTTGAACCTGGCCGATATGCTTCCATTTGACCTCACAATTGGTCAATGATGGGATCAGTGTCAGTACCTGGGCACCTGTGCACCTACCCCTCCCCTAACCCAACAAGTTATAGCAGAGCGAGGGGAGAGATAGGTGCAAAGTTGCCCAGATACTTACATTGATCCCAGTGATGCATGCTGCATATACTGCAGGAGGGTGTGGAATGCCGTTTCAAAGCTTACCCAAGTGATATATGAACAATAGCCAAGTTACACAACACTTACCTTTCAACAGGGCACGTTTGTGCACTTGAATTTCTCTGAGATGCGTTGTTTTTCTCAGCCATTTTGACTTTGCTAGCTACAAAATGAGAACCAGAGTAACCTTAAGTACTGGCCAAGGTCTGCTTGCAGGAGTCTTGTTTTTGAATCACCCAAGCCTCTTACTTTTATACGCCTTAGCGATACATGGAATAATTTGCCTGAAGAAATTACTGAGGTGGAAAACTTAAGTAGTTTCAAGAATATACAGAGAGGATATCTCAAGGTGTAATATTTTGTATTAAGGAGGTGATAAGCAAGAAATGGATACCCTCTTTTATCTTCTTTTCACTCTTTTGGTGGAACTGTGAATAAACAGTTGTTATTATCATCATTATTATTATTGCTTCCAGTTGAACATCATAACACTGAGGAACATTTAACTTTTTAAAGATCCATCTTAACATGTTGCGAAGCTTGATAAAAGATAACCTACAGTACAGTTCCACCGACAGGCTTGTCTAGAACATAACTTACTTGTTTGTGCACTCTTAACAAATTTTTCATATTGTGAATCAAGGGACTTCTTTTCCGAGCAAATTTTCCTGGCAGCTCTGTTAATGTCTTTTGCGCGTGTGCAAAACCCAAGTTCAAAGTAAGCCTGGGCATATCTGTATTGAGCCTGAAAAAAAAAGTATTTAATTAAAAAAACATAGCAAGCTCACACAGAGAAATACCAGACATTTATCTAGGGATATATTTTGGGGTGTTTAAAGAATAACTACAAAAATCCCAAGTTTGGAAGAAAAGAAGTCCAAACTAGGAAACTTGGTTGGGAAATCCCTGATTTGGGACTTGTCTCTCTTTGCCAAATTTAGGAATTTTGTGAGTGTTCAATAAATACTCCAAAAGAAAACCATCATAGTAATCTGGTATTTTTCATGTGATTAAGGTTCAGCACAATTCAATGATATAACAGTAGGTCATTACATATTTTGACTAGTAAACAAGAGATCATATGGGATTTAATTCCCTTGGCAACTGAACCAGTTTTAACACTTGACATGCATCCCAAAATCATGGTTTGAACATACTTAACGACCAGACCTTAAATGTGATAACTTGTCACATTCATTAGTAAATAATCATCAATGATTTGTTCAAGAAATGTTCCACTACTAAACAGAAATACAGTAAACGTACCAAAAAATGAATTGCTCATGGTACTGTCTAAATCCAGACCTCTGGCAAACAAAGTTTAAGATGAAACAACCGACATCAATAACTATATTACCTTGTGCCAGTCTACTTTTAATGTTATGGCCCTTCGTCCATCAGCAAGAGCATACCTATACAATGTAGCAATAAAACATGTTACTTCTACTGATCTCAAATGTGCGATCTTTTGTACACCAAAGGAAAGCATGTTAGAGGGCAGGTTCAAGAAAAGGCATAACAGTAGAATTGTGTTAGTTCTACCACTATTTCACATACAGGCAGGTGGATATGTATAATTTGCAGACATTTCATGACAAAGGGCTTCCTACAAAAGGAACATATAATGTATATGTTGCAGTTAATTTTTGTTTTCAGTTAATTTTTATTTTGAACTAGATAGTTTTTTTTAACTAGGTGATATTTTTTTTAACTAGGTGATATTTTTTTAACTAGGTGACATTTTTTTAACTAGGTGATATTTTTTTAAAAAAATACAGGTCAGAGGTCATTGTTTTACCAATACAGAAATTATCCTAAACATTCATTAAAGCTAACGTTAAGTCTGATAAGTCCCAAGGTTGGCTTTAATGAATGTTTAGGATAATTTCTGTATTGGTAAAACAATGACCTGTGACCTGTATTTTTTTAAAAAAATATCACCTAGTTAAAAAAATGTCACCCAGTTAAAAAAATATCACCTAGTTAAAAAAATATCACCTAGTTAAAAATAAAACTAACTAGGAACAAAAAAATTATCTAGTTCAAAATAAAAATTAACTGAAAACAAAAATTAACTGCAACATATACGTGCATGGGGCTTTTTCATACAGTATCCTATGACAAGCACTTCAAATAGAAATGTAAAGTACTTACCAAAAGTCCTTTGTCTTGAGAAAACTCTGAGCTCGATTCCCATAAAGAACATGATTATATGGACTGAAAGTAAAAGAAATCAGATATAATGCATGTTTCAGATAGCAAGACAAAACCAACCATTTTCATACTAAAAGTGAAAACCACAGATTAAAAAGAACAAATAAGTGAGCAGGTTCAGGGATCAGTTAGGAGCACCAGCCATGAATAAAATTTGTCAAATAATTTGATTTGATTCATTTAATTCATCTGATTTGATTTAATTTCCCTTATTGGCACATCAGTGCTAGATACAGTTGACACTCAAATAAAATTCATTATTAAAGTTTATTATTGTTATTAATAATATTACACTTGACAATAATAATGCTGTTTTACCTTATATTTAATGCCTTTGAATAAACACTTATGGCTGCAGTATATTTTCCATTTGAAAAGGCCTCATTGCCCTCCCTTTTCTTGTCGGCTGTTTGCTATAAAAGAATATAAATACAAATAATCTGCTTCAAACAGGACAATTAAGACTTTGAAACACAGGGTTCAAGAGGTAGCCAAAATGGAAAAAAATTAGCTTCAACTTAATTAACATGTCTTCTAGCAGACATAATTTGATGCTACGCTGGGTTTGAAATAATGAATGCAGGTTAAAAAATAACAATTCACCAACCCATATAGCAGTTCCCATCATTTTCTGGAGCCCATAATTTGGGGTACCACTAAAAATATTACCACAGAATGCACAGACAATGATGGACAATAATAATAACTGGTATATACCAACTCAGCAACCTTGGTATTTTGAGCAAACTGATTGGCTCAAGGCAAACAGTGCTAGGGATTCAAGGAAATCCTTGCGCAAGTGACTTTTGCTCAACAAATGGTTGGTGTTCATTTTCACTTTACAGCTATTTCTGAGAGATGTCACCAAGATTGCTTCATTGGTATATACTACAACAATTATTGCCTCAAGAAAGTGGCAAATGCTGTGCGAAAATACTCACATCTTCCTGTTCTTTGCATTTCTTTGTAAAGTCATCCAATAAATTTTGTCCTGCAGCCAACTGCTTTACATGATCAGAAACTGCATGCAATGATAAAATGTGGGAGAACATGATTTAAATCTAACTTTGATAAAACAGTAGGAAATTGATGTTCCTAATTTATGTCCCTAAGTATATAACAATATCCTAATGAAAACAATAAAATGATAAAGCACAAGGGGCAATATGTTGTAGGTTAAAATGAATTTCAGGTCAAAACGTTCCAAACTAGTTTGATTTTTTTCCTTTGTTTCATATTAATTTTCATAATCCTCCAATAATCTGAAACAAAGGAAAAAAAATCAAACTAGTTTGGAACCATTTTGACCTGAAATTCATTTTCACCTACAACATATGCACCTTTCAGGGACAAAACAATCACACTAACTGTAGGTTTTCTTTGAAGGCTTCAATAATAATTATTGTTCATAATATTATTATTATTAATAATTATTACACTAATTATCTTTACTCCCATTGTCAACTTGGTGTTAACCACCTTGAAAACTACTGAGTCAGGGGAAAAACCTAGTCATCTCATTTCTCAACTGTCACTGTCACTAGGCTGTCACTGCTATTCAGCACTGTGTGGATGATATACGCAACTGAATGACCAATGATAACCTACTTCTCAATGACAATAAAACAGAATTTCTAATGATTGGTACCAAGCAACAACTAACCAAGGTTAACACTGATCATATTTTAATTGGAAACTGTGTAATTGGACCAAAAGGGGTAGTTAAGAACTTAGGGACATGGTTAGACTCGACCGTTTCAATGAATTATCATGTAAATAACACTTGTTCCAATGAATTTATTACTCGTATAATATAAGAAGAATTAGGAATTATCTTTCTAGGCAGTCCACTGAGACGCTCATTCACGTATTTCTCTCAAGTTGTGTCGACTGTTGCAACAGCCTTCTCTATGGCCTGCCAGCCTACCAGCTTAATAAGCTACAGAGGGTCCAAGATGCTGCCGCTAGGTTAATTTTCCAGGAAACTAAAGACTGTTGCTGTATAATCTGCACTGGCTGCAGGTTAAATTCAGAATTGACTTTAAGATAAGATTCTTAACGTATCTATGGCTTAGCATCTTTTTATCTCCAGGAACTTATTAGTCTTAAAGAAGCATGTAAATACAAGTTACGCACCAATTGCGATGGACTGCTACTAAACCCTGTGAAATTCAACACTTTAACAATGTTAGGAGATCGATCTTTTGCTGCTGTTGCTCCTCAACTATGGAATTCATTGCCCTACGTGATTAGGAGTAGCTCCTCAGTAGCATCTTTTATAAAGACACTCAAGACTTTTTATTTCAGAAAACTTTTTTGTGATTTTATGTGCTTTTTAATCTCGTTTTTAGTACGTTTTATGCAGTTTTTATGATTTAAGTAGTTTAATAGGTAATTTTTATAGTTCTATGTTGTTTTAAGCGCTGATGAAAATAGCAATATTGATATTGGCACTATATTATTATTATTATTATTATTATTATTATTATTATTATTATTATTACTAAATGTCAGTGGTACCTTGATTATAAGCAAACAGCAATGCCATGTCTCCTTGCTTCTTTTTCATCCCACTTTTCAGTTTCAATCTATCTCTACAGAATGAAGGAAAGATACAAATATAAGGACCATGCTGGACTAGAAATCAGAAGAAAAGATATATAAGCAACAAAAGGCCCTCAGATGTGATGATAAAAAATCTTTATTATTGAATGTAAGGTGGTTTCAACCTGAACTGATCAAAATGTCAAGCTCACAGCATGAAATAAAATACACTGTTTTAAACCTTAATGAAAACCATGGATTTAAAGTGACTCCATACACAAAGTCTATGTTTCCCTTACCTGATACTGGTGAAAGGTAGGAATCTCTGTGCACATGTTATCGCTTTATCAAGGTGTTGAGACTGGCCAAAAAAAAAAAGAAAAGTACAAATGGTGTTACTATAGGTAAAATGCATATTACACCCAGGTGTACGATCATAGTTTGACACTTCGCTGGTTCAAGGTAATGAATGTAACTTGGAAACTGACAATCAATTTACTGACCCAACTAATCAATACTCTACTGTCTTCTTCAAGGACGTTTAGGTTTCGCCTTTCATCAGAGGTATAAAAGGAGCTCTTGCAGTGCTCGAACTTAATGGTTGTCCACTCGTCCATAACAAGTGAAGATAAGCTAGAATTAGTAGTTGTTTTTCCCTACTCATCCTCTGGACGCGCAAGCTTAACCCAGTCCATGTTCAAATTCTGTGTGAAATTCGCTCTTGTATCATTCTAAAAGGAACCAAAATTGAAACATCGTGGATTGTTTAAAAAACAAACGGAAGAAAAATGCTAAGCAGCCCGCTTGGAGCTCTCTTGGCAGGTAAAAGTCTGGGTTCAACTTGAAGTGAAGTGCATTGTGGTATTTGATATGGCAGCTTGTTGTTCTATTCTTCAGTTACTTGCATACACAGATGATATACACAGGGTTGTCAGTAGGTTTCTGAGAAGCCGTTTCTGTCTATCAAGTAGGCGGCTGCCATAAGGCATGCACATCGTTCAGGGTAAGTATGGCTTTCCACAATACCATGCTCAGAACAAACCTAGCAGTAGGAGTAGCCGGCGCAGTATTCGGAATAGCCGGTGAAATGTGCCAGTTGCCGGCTTATTTTGACAACCCTGTATACATGTATGCTCCTGTGACCAGTAAATTTTCAGCCAAAAGGTTCTCTGGAAGACCAAACCAAAAAGAAGACACTAGTCAGGGGAGCCAGAACATCAGGTCAGTGAAATCTAATGTTTCAAGTTATATTCATTATTTCAAACCAGCATACAGTGTAGCATCAAAGTATACCTACTGCTTGTATGTTCACCCACTCTAGAGATTCCAAATAAAATCATTTCAAAATCCTTAAGACTAATATTTTCATACAACCAACTGTACAGTAACAGTTCTTCTGAATACATACCATGCCCACTTTTGCTATGATTTCCAGAGCTTTTGCAAGTCCATCTTTGTTTTTATAAAGCTACAACAAAAAGAATAGCAAATTTAAAAGAGGTACTCAGTGACTGGTCATTACTTACAGGGAGGGGGGGCTGGGGGAAATAGGGGGGGGGGGGCAAACATCTTTGTGCACTAAAAAAGGGGGGTCCAAAAAATTGTGTAATAGCCATAACACTGACACTACAGCAAACTGTTTATTACAGTGATATGAAAAAGATCATAAGAAGATCATGGGGGGGGGGGAGGGGAGGGCAATAAATTTGGAGTTCTCTATCAAAGGATCCTTCAAGCCATCTCAGTAATTCAGCGGTAATTATTCCATGAAGTGCTGTCCTTGCCCCAGACCATAAAGCGTTAATTCTGAATAGTTTGTTTTGTGCACTCTTGCTACGACTGATCGATTACTGGTACTTGTCGTCCGAATTGGAGACATCATCACTTTTAAGACTTTAAAACCCATTTCTTTCCCCTCGAGCATTCTTCAACATATTTCCTGTTCGGTCTTCGACTTTTTTCTCTATTTTTTAAAATGCCGCCTAGTATTTAATTGCCCGTGGGGGGAAATCTCTATTCCTCATAAGCTCGGCTTCCCGGAGATTTCCCCGCCACAGTCACTCCTCCCAAGTAATGTACAAATTTGAAATTTAATGTTAATTAACCTGTTTATTATCGTTTTTATTCTGCTTGTAATTCATTGTGTGTGGCAAATAAAAAAATAAAATAAAATAAAATAAAAGTGTATTTTGATCAAAGATGGAGCGAAAGGAACGCAAACCCGCTTTGACAATTGTTGCGTTGGGCTTGACACAACAGACGCCATTTTGTAAAAATGTGCTGCTGTTTTGTCTCACTCCCTCCCCCCCAATATGTGAACATAAAACAACTGCACGACTTTGTGGACAAAAACAAACCTAGTAGGGGAGACAGGGAAGAATTTGTTTAATTCACATTTAATGCAGATTTAATGCATAAATTAATTGTCTAACGGGAATGGAGTGACCAATCCAACCATTACTATACCTCATGGTATGACGTACATACCATGAGGTAATAAAGGGGGGACCAAAAAAAAAAATCAGCATCACATTTCTCATTTCCACCACCTCCCCCCTCCCTCCCTGTAAATAATGACCAGTCCCTCAGTCACAACTTTACAAACTGAAAGAACAACAAGTGAATCATCACTGCAACAGTAATAATATTATTAATGCTCACCAAATTCTCAGCCAGTTTATTGAATGCACTTTCAATTAAGTCAACAGCATCTAAATGCTCCTCTTTTAGGCCTCTGATTTCAAACGAGCTGGTGAGAAAAGGAGCCAGAAAAAATGGAAAACAAACTAAGCAATAGAACTCACTGGTCTGTCAAAAAAATAAATAAAGAAAGGGTAGTTTAAATAAGTAACCATTTAAGTGTTATGTAATGAATTTAATGGAACATGCTGCTAATGTTTTGTCTTCCGCATGATTGTGTATTGCCTTACAGTCAACCTCAATTGTCCAGACTCACTGGGCCTTGTGCAAAATGACCAGTTACTAAAAACTATAAATATCAAGGAGACAGACATGTGAACAACAGAGATAAAGGACACAGACACTCACAGTGAAAAGATCATACTCGTATATCGAGGCATTATGCCACAATGATTTTTACACTTGTCTAACCAACTGGTTGATGACATCCACCTAAGCAGTGCTAAGAAAGGTTTTGCCTTATAAATGTCACATCTTATTAATACTTATGACAAAAATGGGACAAGAGAAACAAGGCTGCATAATCAAGAAGTCTGGATAATTAAGGCCCAGATAATCAAGGTTCGACTGTAAGAAGGCACCATCATAAAGAATCTAATTAAATTTACCATTGTTACAAAAAGGGCCTGTATTTTCATTCATTTGCTTAGTAACCAACTGCCTTACAAACCATTCCTTAACAACTGCCTTTGTGTCATAAAGGTGTTGGACCTTTAAGAAGTTTGTTCCCTTCGATTATCCCAAGTATACTTTGCTACAATTCCTCAAAAGAATGTTGCATCCTTCACTGGATCCTTCTATTGAGAGCTCTTCGTTTGGTGAACCTTTTGTACACAAGCTACATAGCAGATCCACAGTGGTGGATACGTGCTTGCATCTTTTTAAAACAAATTACCTTTTAGATGGCAAAAGCCCACACTCATATGTCCAGTTGATCCACTGCAAAAACAACAAAAAAACTCCATTTATACTGTATGACCATTTTGTTTTTAATACCTAGATGTAGCTGTCTCCATTTTTAGTCATTAAACAATGTTTTACAACAGTTTACAACTGTAAACATTAGTTTTCCTTGGGATTCTGCCCAAAATCATTGTTACTATTCTTAAGGGCAAACATTACTGTTGATGAGTTTTAACATATTACGGTTAATTACTATGGAATGCCAAATGTTTCAAAAATACTTATGCGCCGCCAATAAAACTTCTGTTAATGTCTATAAGACTTCTTACAACATATATAAAAGACATAGGTCTTAAAACAAACGTTTCGACTAAATACAACTTGTTTACAAATATACAAGACATCTATCTTAAAATAATAGTTCTGAGGTCTCAAGATAAAATTGTCTATCAAAATAAAACTTGTCCTGATAAATATATAAGACATCTGTCATAAAATACAGGTTTCGATTCAAACTGATACTTCTTTTCAACAGCTTTTCTCGATATGCATATATAATGTCTTTACATGCATATGCAGATATCTAACACTTACATATATATAAAACTTCTTTCCAGAAATACAACTTGTTGCACAATTCGCTTTAGGAACCAGGCTCTTCCGGCCTAGTCCTTAGTGAGTCTGGGTTTTAATCCATAATGGCGGCCAGCACGGAGGACAGTACAGTGATTATTCGCAGAGAGTTCCAAAGATTTCTACTTGACGTTCCCCATGAACATCTTCGAATAAACGCTCTTACGGACAAATTGGAAGTTGCCGATGAAACGTCTAGAATTGCACAAGGCATATGGCACAAAGACATCGCCATTTTGAAAACAATCTTCAACGAAGTGCTGCACTCTAATGGCTGATAGTGTGTAGTGCTCAGCCAATCAGATTGATGCATTTGCATAAGTATACTAGTAGATATTTATTACAGGCAATTTGTTTCTAAAGAAACTTGTGGTGCGTGATGGGAAATTGATACACCCAAAAATAAGATGGTTTATCAAACAAGTTGATACTGTAAGTTTTACTGTAAGATTAAAGGGGAGCTGATGCTAGAGAGCTCTGATGAGGGGCTAGTTTTTGAAATGTCAGCTCTTCTTTAGTTTCACCATGGTACAACTTACATTAATTAGTATATACCAGCCCAACAACCTTGGCATTTTGAACAATCTGATTGGCTCACCACCACAAGTGACTTTTGGTCCAAGAAAAAAATTGACCAGTATCAATGCTTGCTTCACAGCTGTTTCCAAGGGAAGTAGGGGGAAAACGACAGTTCTGGCGCAGCACTTCAAGACCAAAAACGCAAAAAATCCTGCACGCGTGCAGGATTCCAAAATGCGATCAAAAATCGTCTTAAAGGAATGACCTTGTACATCCAAACACTCATCATGCCCAATCAACGTCAAACTGTCAAAGAGCTCCGCGCCATTGCCAAGGATCGCAAGATAGCCGAATATTATATAATACGCCGGGGAGAGCTACTGGAGGAGCTGGGGATGCCTGAAGAGGTACCTAGTGGTGGTGGTGGTGCTAGTGGTGGTGGTGGAACAACGCATATTCTCGATGAGCCTGTCCCAGAAATAAATGTCCCGATTCTTAGGCCTACAAGATATGTACCTCCTAGTCGGTATAGAACACTTCTTTCGGGATATAACAAAGATGTACAAAAGAAAATAAATAAGTTTGCGAATTGGATTTTGAATTATGTACCAAAGAGAATCAAAAAGCCTGTGAAAGAAAGACTCAGGAAGTTGAAGGAGGAAATAAGGAGCATCTGGGCTGCAAAGGAGCCGTTCAGTGTAAAAGAAAAGGAAACTGCAATGAAAGGGTTCTTCAAGACCTATCGGATCGATGGTAAGAGGGGGTACGGTCCTCGAGAGTTCATCAAGAAAATAAAATCAAAGGTTTTGGAGTTACTTTATACTAGAAGAAAACCCATCAAGGTGAAGTTTATACTAACTTGTAGATTCGTAAAAGAGGATCTTGTTACGGGTAATGTTGAATACACTGAGGGGTACTTTCATACTAACCTTGAGATAGTAACGGACTCAACTGACACAAATAACTTATTCGATGCAATGACGGAATTACAACTTGAAAAGGTTGCGAAGTTTGAAGGTGAACAGTCTGGGTGGCAATTTGATCGAGTTGAGTACTTTGATATACACATTAATCCATTTGAGCCTATCTCTGGGACTTCTTACATACCTCTACCAAAGGCTCTGGCTGATAAGAAGGCTATAATCAATGTCAAGAATGAGAATGACAATGAGTGTTTCAAGTGGGCGGTGACATCTGCTGTATTTCCCAAAGAGAAAGATGGTCAAAGACTGAATGATGAGATGAGAAAGAACTCTGAGAAGTTTGACTGGACGGGAATGGAGTTCCCTGTTACACTAAGGGACATTACCAAGTTTGAAAAGCAAAATCCTTACGCCATTAACGTATATGGATACCAGTCTGAGGTGAATGTTTTGAGAATCAGTAAGCGGCGAGAGGTGACAGTGATAAACTTACTTTTGTTACACAAAGATGAAACGAATCACTACTGTTGGATTAAGAACTTGAGTAGGCTCTTGTCATCACAAGTTGATAAACACGATGGCAGAAAATACTTTTGCCACAGATGTCTTAACCCATTCAATACACAATCCTCACTGGACAAGCATCTAGAGTTTTGCAGCAATCATCAAGCAGTCAAGACGACAGTCCCCATGAACGAAGATGGGAGCCCGCAGTTCTTCTGTTTCAAGAATCACAACAGGAAGATGGAGGTACCGTTTGTTGTGTATGCAGATTTTGAGTGCTACACTGAAAAGATGTATACTTGTTACCAAGATGAGGGTAGGAGCTTCACCAATAGATATCAAAAGCATAAACCATCAGGTTTCTGTTACCTGATCAAGTGCTTTGATAACGCTATATTCGAACCCAAACTTGTGAGGCACACAGCTGAGTCACCAGACGAAGATGTACCCAAGATGTTTATGAAGAGCTTGGAGTCGGATGTCAAACAAGTCTATGATAGGTTCAAGCTACCCAAAAATCCTCGTGTCAGTCAGGATGAGAGAATAGCCTATGAAAATGCCACACATTGTCACATCTGCGGATCGACGCTTGGCCATGACAAGGTGTTGGACCATTGTCATCTTAGTGGAAAGTACAGAGGCGCCGCGCACCAAGACTGCAACTTGAATTACAAGGTGCCTAATTTCATACCAGTTATATTCCATAACCTATCCGGATACGATGGCCATTTATTTGTGAGGAACATAGGGTATTCGAAAGGTAAGCTGGATTGCATACCAATCAACGATGAAAAATACATTTCGTTCACGAAAGAGATTGTTGTCGACTCTTACAAGAACAAGAAAGGGAAAATGGTTGACATTAAACGGGGAATCAGGTTCATTGATAGCTTTCGGTTTATGGCAGCGTGCCTCAGAAGGTTGGTTGACAACCTACCACAATCTTCTCTGGTGAATGTAAAGAGTTGGTTTGAAAGGGTGATGGAAGATGGCGCAGACTTGCAGTTACTCACTAGGAAGGGGGTATTTCCGTACGATTGGTTTGATGGGTTTGATAAGCTCAGTGAAACCCATCTCCCACCAAAGGACGAGTTCTACTCGAAGCTCTACAATGCCGAAATATCGGATGAGGATTACCAGCATGCTCAAAACGTGTGGAAAGTCTTTGGGATTGAGAGCTTCAGGGAATACCACGACCTTTACCTTGAACTGGATGTCTTGTTGTTAGCTGATGTTTTTGAGAACTTCAGGGAAGTTTGTAGGAAGAACTACGACTTAGATCCAGCTTGGTACTACACTGCACCTGGATTGGCGTGGGACGCGGCCCTGAAAATGACCAATGTGAGATTGGAACTTTTGAATGACCCTGACATGCTTCTCATGTTTGAGGAGGGCATCCGAGGGGGTATCTCCATGATCTCAACTAGATATGGTAAAGCCAACAATCCATACATGAAAGATTATGACCCATCATTACCAACAAAGTACATCACATACATGGATGCAAACGGTTTGTACGGATGTGCAATGAGTAAACCTTTACCAACACATGACTTTCGATGGTTGACTGAAGAAGAGCTTGTATTGAAGTGGGAAGATCTACCATGCATACTAGAGGTTAATCTAATGTACCCAAAGCACCTTCACAAACTGCACAATGACTATCCATTAGCACCAGAGAGAGTTACGGTAAATGGTGTGGATAAGCTAATTCCAAACCTAAGGGACAAACGAAAATACATCATTCACCACGAGACACTGAAACAGTATTTGAGTCTCGGGTTGAAAGTCTACAATATATACAGAGGCATCACATTCAAAGAGTCCGCGTGGCTGAAGCCCTATATCGACCTGAACACCGAACTAAGGACCAAAGCAACAAACGATTTCGAGAAGGACTTTTTCAAGTTGATGAACAACTCAGTCTTTGGGAAAACGATGGAGAACGCGAGGAACAGGGTGGACGTTCGTTTGGTCACTGAAGAGTCAAAAGCCAAGAAGTTGGTATCGAAGCCGAATTACCACCACAGCACGATCTTTTGTGAGAATCTGGTTGCAGTACAAATGAAAAAGACAAACTTGGTGCTGGACAAACCCATTTACCTAGGCTTTTCAGTCCTGGAAATAAGCAAGACCATAATGTACGACTTTCACTACAACTACATCAAGCCCAAGTATGGTAGCAAGGCCAAGTTGTTATTTACAGACACAGATTCACTGGCATACGAGGTGGAGACGGATGACTTCTACAAGGACATTAGTCCAGATGTGAGAGACAGGTTCGACACCAGCAACTACCCTGAAGACCATCCATCCGGCATTGAGGTGGGCGTGAACAAGAAAGTCGGGGGCATGTTCAAGGATGAAGCGGGTGGCCAACAGATCATAGAATTCGTGGGTCTCCGGGCCAAGCTATATTCATACATGATGGATGAGGGAAAGGAGGAAAAGAAGTGCAAGGGTGTGAAGAAGGCTGTGGTGAAAAAGAGCATAAGCTTCAAAGACTACAAGGATTGTCTATTCAATCAAAAATCACAGAGGAGGACAATGAATATCATCAGGAGTCACCTGCACGAACTGTACACAGAGACTGTGAATAAGGTGGCACTATCATGCGAAGACGACAAAAGGGTGGTAAGGGAGGATGGGATACACACATATGCATATGGTCACTTTAGGACTCTGATTTCGGTAAAAATTTAATGATTTAACTATACATATACCCAACTGGACAAAGTCGGAATGGATTACGATTCAGATGAAAATTATCACAGCCTTGTCGATCATTTTCAGTCTATGTTCAAGAAAGTTGATGAAGAGGACGAACAGGTCTGTAAGCATGAAAGTGTGTATAGGGATGAGACAGGGATTGTTGTTTGTAGCCTATGTAAGACTGAACTAGAACGGATGGACTATTCCAAACTACAATGGACGTACAACCCATCAGACATTAGGTATGATCTTCGTAGATCAAAACCAAAGGGAGTTCGTACTGTATTCGAGAGACATAACTTGAATGTGTCTTCTATGATGATCGATATCGTAGAAGCCAAGTATCAAGAGATCGTAAAGTCGAAGTGTGAAAATCGCGGCCAGATTCGTACATCTTTGGTGGCTGCTTACTTGTGTATGAAACAGGAGTATAAAAATCAAATAGGCATGACGAAGAAGATCTTTGCCGACAAACTTAAAATTTCGGACATTTCATTGATCAAGATAGTTCGCGAAATGGCTGACATCTCAACAATGTCACTTAAGTACTCTAGAGGGTGGTAATTCAGTATCATCGGGAACAACTTGGAGTTCCTCGCGCACAAATCCTCGCTTCGGTACTCCATCTAAATAGTACACCACTGGCTGATCTGGTGAAATTACCGTTCTTGCTATGTCGTAAACCTCAAGGCTCCATACAGGATCAGTGGCTCTCCGTTTGTCACCACCTTCATCTTCACCGGGCGAATACAAATACCTAACCTCGACTCCCGGGGGCAACCTCTTCTCATTCAAACCCACAGCTCTCTTGTATTCCATAGGCTTAACATCAACCTCTTTCAATTCCAAAGCTTCATCGGGCTCTTTACCTGTGATGCGTGTGGGTTCAGAATTCAAAGTCTTCATGATGGCTGGCAGCCTTTTCACCCAAACCCTGGACCTAACATCAGTCACCATCTCCTGCGCATATTAATGGCTAAACAATTTCTCACCAAGCGTTCTGTTGGCCCTCTCTACAAAAGCCTGCGCTCGATGATTACCAGCTTTACTTCGCTGTACGTCTACTTGATGCTTGTTCATCAAGTGAGTGACACTACCCATGAATTCTCTACCGGGATCCACCATTAATGTCTTTGGCCACTTTAGCCTCCGAGCATAAATCCTCTCAAACGCCCTGGCCACTTCACCACTATCTTTGGAGGTCAGTGCCTCAGCATCCTTGTACCTAGACACGATATCAACCACAACCAGCGCATAGCGGTATGTTTTTCTTCTCACTGTATCGTGAGGAAGAAACAGCAAGTCCGCTTGATGAATTTGATTTGGTTTGCCAACGACCCAATGTGGTCTGGGTATATACCTTGGTGGAGGAACATAAATCTGCCACAATGCTTGCTTCTCCAACCAATCTCTAGCAACACTTTCGGTCACTTTGGCCGCACTCGCCAACTTTGCTATGGCCGAGTACCCTTTCCAGTATCCATCGGTAGAGTAGTATAATCGACTTAAACCATCGTCACTAGACATTTACAACAAGATTCAGTGCACTTAAATGGCTGGAATATCATACATTCTTGACACTGATCGTGTTCCCAGGATGCGTAAAGGTTTGAGGGCCGAGGCCTCGTTAAATCGGATCACGCTAAACCCCTCATCAGCCAATCCTGGCGAGACATTATACATTGAAATACCAAAACTGGCCGACAACCTGGTGATTGTGCCTGGCAGTGTGTACATCACCTTCGATATGAACGTGACAGGACACAAGAACAACACATTTGTCAACAACTTGGGAAGGAACCTCGTTTCACGATACAGGGCTCTATTCGGGGGTGAAATCATAGAGGACATTGACAGGTTTGATTTGTTCAAGACTTACCACGATTTGTTTTTGTCAGAGACCGATCGAAATAACAGATTGAGACAGGGCATATCAACAGAGAATGTAAGGAAAATCAGAACCAATGCCGGTGACAAAGTTACCTCAAATGCAGCAGAAAATACTCTAGGTGCAGTCCATAACACCAGGTACGAAATACCATTGGACCACACGATACTGAAAGATCATGGAATCTTCTATCCAAAAGCCTTACCACATCCACTCAAATTCGAAATAACTCTAGCTCCGGTCTCTGATGTCGTCGTTTACTCAAACGTTGAAACACCACCTGATTACAAACTAACAAATATGGAGCTGGAGTATCAATGCATATCAAGTGACCGATTAGCCAGTCAAGCCATTGCCTCGTACCAGAATGGAAGGGTTTTCTTGTATGAGAAGATACTTCTTCACAAAACGTTCCCAATCTCTGAGAACACTGATGGTGTGATCAATGAGCATATTAACGTGCCCAGGAAGTCCATGACTGGGATACTATGTATTTTCACAGCCCCATATGCAGCAGGTGCCAGGGACTCTGAGATTTTTGCAAACCCAAAGATCACATCGGTCAAGATTGACAAAGATGGGGTACCAAACAAACTTTATTCAAAAGGCATGTTACCAACTGATTTATGGCAGGCCATAATCAAACGAGTTGGTATCGATGATTCCATCAAGGAGTCTGATTTCTATACGAACAAGTTTGCTCTGTGGATCGATCTGAGGACTTACCCTGACAACGATGTTCATGGGAACGGTTTGGAGCCGACTAGTACTCGGGATGGCATAAGACTCGAGATTAACAGGGAGAAGAGAGGAGGCAGGGTCCTTACCTGTTACATGTTCGTGGTTGCTGACGCTGCCATGTCAATTAAGAACTCAAACTTAAGAGAGATAACGTACTAAACACAATTAAACTATGAATGAGTTAGTGGACAAAATCCCATTCAACTGTATCATTACGGGACCTACGAATTGTGGAAAGACTCAATACATAGTGGACCAGCTTTGAGGACACTTTAGGGGCGTGTTCGACCACATTGTCTTGATCTGCCCCACTTACATCCACAACAAGACTTACAGAGGCTTTGCAAAGGGGGACAAGAGATTTTGGGTATTCTCACCAGATTCCAGTAATGAGGACGAGATTGACTATTTGCTAACGCTTTGCTCAACGTTATTCTCGGGTGAGAACACACTCATAATACTAGACGATTGCGCTGTTTCGAAAGACTTGAAGAACCGGACAAACAAATTCATCAATCTGGCCTTCTCTGGGAGGCACATTGGCATATCCGTGTGGGTTCTCACCCAACAGCTCACATCGATCTCGAAACCATTCCGAGAGAATGTCGCATGCGTGGTGTCGTTTTACAACCCGTCTGAAACCGCGATGAAAATGTTATTTGAGGAATATGGTGGTGCATTAGATGCTGAAAAACGCAAGAGGTACAAGAAGCTACTCGAGACTGAAAAGTACGCCAGACTTTGCTTTTCACTGCGTCACCCGTTTGAAAAATACTTAGAGATACCCGCGTCCGAGGCCAAACATGGCTAACCTTGAAGAGATACTGAACGGTGAAGCATCAGTTGATACAACACCATCACCAATCGATGATTTGGAGTCAAAGAGGGAATCTCTTTCAATCCTGGCTTGTACGGGTTCGACAAAAGAATACACGGGTGTGGTCATGGACCTCTCCGACGTAACCAAACTATCGGACAAGGATGTGGAAAAGTATTACAAAATATACCAAGTTAAGTCGGGCAAGAAGATTGCCGATAGCTTGGCGTACTCTTCTTTTCAATTGATGGCTACGGCTGTGGATCATGGTTTGAGAAATTACGGAAGTATAGATGACAAAGAGGCTCTTGTGGAAGATTGTAAGAAAGATGAATTGATAATGAAGGAGATCTCAAATCTATTTGGTTCATTTATACTCAAAGGTGGAAGACTCACAGCATTACTTTCGGCATTTGTTCATTTTGTAAATCACTTCAAGTTGAGAGAGGATGGATACCCAAGACAACTTGAGCAGGACCTAAGCACCAATCCAACACAACTTGAGCAGGAACTAAGCACCACTCCAACACAACTTGAGCAAGACCTAAGCACCAATCCAACACAACTTGAGCAAGACCCAACAAAACTCGAGGACTAAAGTGGATTCTAGGAAAAGTGTCTTCAAGACTGGTTATGCCATGGGAAAAGCACCCCATCATGCAAACCACAGAAACACGTTTCGACATATTCACCGTATATGCCAACGAGAATGACTTTGACTTTGATGCATTCTTCAATAGAGTAGGACCAGAGGTTCTTGATTGCTTCGAGAAAATCAACCCTAGATACACAAGACTTGAGTTTAATTTTGAGCTACAAAACAAAAAGAAATTTCAACAGATGATAGTAGACCATTACGATGATGATGTTGATTCCATGGATGACACAATCAATCGTATTGTGAGAGTTTTGAGATCTGGGATTAGGGATGCTTTGATGGATGGACTCCAAGTGTGTCTTGATAGAAAAGTTGATGACTGTGACATATTTGGACCCTATGTTAATGATGATGATGATGATGATGAGGATTGGGATTGGGATTGGAGTGTAGAGGATGTTTTAGAAAACCCTAGTCTGGCTAGACCCATGGTTAATCATGTTGCAAATGGAATGGAGTCTGATCTTTCATACATTAGAGTCAAAATGTTGAACTATGACAAGGAATTCCATAGACTAGAATTCAAACGCGTTTTCGATAAACTAATCCCTGCAGCAATGTTGAGCTTTTACAAGCAATACCATAAAGTAAAATTCAAGAGTGTTTTTGATGAATTAGTGGATGCAGCATGGCATCCCGATCGAGTGCTAGACTGGTGTCTTGACCAAGAGGAATTGAGAGACGTGAAAGAACGATGGAATATGTAAGAACCGATTTTGAGCCTCTTAGTAGATGACCTACTAAGAGACATAAGCAGCAAAGCCCTAACACAACTTTTGGGACTAAATAACCACTTGTGAGCCACTTAGTGGTGACATACAAAGTGGCTTAAAGAGAGTTATGTACTATGGCATAACCGAAAGGTAAAGTGTTGAAACATGAGTGAACCAATCTTCATTGCACTTGACTCTGATTTTGACTGGAACACCATTGTTGTTTCTGAACCCAAGAGTAAATCATTCAACAAAGGCCAAAGTAAACCACAAAACCAATGGGTTAGTTCAGATGTTTACGTACATAGTCCCAACGGTGTGAAGCGACCGATTTTCATTGAATTGACCAAGCAATTCTTTTCGGGTATATCGGGGGTGTGGCCATTTGGAACCGACAAAGACAGTCGCAGACTTGAGACTCTGGAGGGCTTCCAAATTTCATACCCAATGACATCGATTGGTACTATGGATTGCCCAACAACCGAAGAGATCAAGACTCGAAAAGCACTTGATAATGTAGTGAAGATCACATTGAACTCACTCAAAAAGTTTTGTAAGAAACCAAAATCAGAGAGGTCCGTTCCACCCGCAACTTTCAATGCATACATGACTGCCAAGAGTGAAAATGATTGGTCATTGGCTGTGAAGCCAATATACGGTTACACAAACATCACGGACCAACAAACGGGTGAGAAGAGAAAGGACACAAGCAGCCCACAACGTGCCTACCTCAAATTCATAACCTGGGGTAAGGGTTGTAACATCCTATCCACAACTTGTGTATACGGTCCAGATGATGAAATGGTTAACCCACTTGAATACATGTGGCAACCCGACAAGTATGTAAGCGGTTTTGGTCATCCTGTTGTCCGTTGGGATGGTATATTCTGGGGATCCCACGGGCAGACCGGGTACGGTGCCTCAGCCCGTCTTCGTGTCACTGAGATGAATTTCACTCCAAGTGATTTCAACAGCATGACTAGTTTTCGAATGTTACCCTCCGATAATGCTGCAACACAAGAACCAGAATCTAGCCTGTTACCCTCCAATGATGCCACACCGCAAGAATCGGAACCTCGTATGTTGGCTCCCAATGATGCCGAGCCACAAGAGTCAGAAGATGAAGATGTGTATGTGTTGGAACATTGTTAATTAAGACGTACTTCTCCTAATAGGCATCCTATTAGGAGAGTTAAAGCTTAGTGATAACAGAGATACAAACATGTCTGAGCAACCTGTTGAGCAAATCACAAGAGAACCCGATGTCAAGGATAGAGTACAGGATCCCAAGAAGGTGGAGGCCGGGAAGAAACTGGCCGAGTACCACAAGAAGGCTAAGGATGCATTGAAGGAAAAAGAGCAACGGGATGCAGATAGTCAGAAAGAAAAGGAGCAGCCGCAGCAAGATGCATTGGTGAAAAAGGATGATGCCTGGCCCAGCCTATCCTTCGAGAATTTGTTAATCGGTGGTTCCATAATAGGAGGGATTGGTTATTTTTTATACAAGAGATAGAAAGACAGAATACCCAACTTCGTACCTTCTGTAACCTTCGAACCACCTCCTGTCAAGGACATGAATGAGGTCGAAAGACCCCCAAACATAGAAAACAGCTTAAATGACGAGCTGATGTAATACACAAAATGTCAGAAAACAAGCTTGTAAAGACTGTTACAGATTCTGCAGTTCTCGTGGGACTCGCTGCTGCTATAGGCTATGTGGCTAGGAAGGTCATGAAAGAAAAAGGATCGTTCATTGGCGATCCATCGTCCGATATCAATGATTATGCCAAATGGGTCGGTGTTTTGTCACTTAGTATGTACGCCAAAACTTATTTAGAAAATCAAAAGATCTTACCAAAAGAGCTCTGAGTAATGGCTACAGTGACACTTGATCCCAAAAGATTCAAACTTGCCTTGAATGAACATATGAAAGATGGGCCTGTTTTGAGTGACTTCATAACCAAAGATGGCGATGGGTCTGTAATATCCTTTGACGAGAAAGGGTTCAGTATGGCTGTACTTGATCATTTGAAGGACGTTCCCAAGTTGGAGGACTTTTTCAACATTGAATTAAGGAATCCCAAATAGATTGGCAAATGGCGACTATAGCGATCGTTATCGGAGGTGCAATCGCCAATGCAGTTGCCCTCGGTTTTGGTACCTACATAACACATACCCTCACTGGATCATCACCCGAAGAACTCGAAAAGGAAAGGAAAAGGCATGACAAAGCAATGGAGGAGTAGCAAAAAGATTACGCTGCGCATGAAAAGAGGCGCTTGGCATATATTGACTTTATGAATAAGAGGAAGAGTGATGCTGACCAGGCATCCGAGAACATATCGGAGACGGATGAAGCGATGAGATTGTACAATCAAATAGGCGATCCTCCCAAGTTCTCCGACTATTACCGACCGAATGAAGACCAAAGAATGGCTCAGATGGTCTTTGTCGCGGTTGGGATGTTAATCCTGGTATTTATAATTAGCAAGTGGGTGCGATAAACTAACTTAGAAGTTCCCATATTCGACATCAAATATGGCAACTGCTTATCCTGAAGAAGAGAACGATCCTTTCGGGTTGGGGGAAGAAAACAAACAAGAAGATCCCGATGATTTCGAAGATACCCCGCTAATTGGTAGGCAGCCTCCAACACCAGAGAAAGTCCTAGAAACATCCACGACCAAGGGTGCTAGACGTAAATTAGGGTATATTCAATTACCACGTGAAGATATAGAGATGGAGGCTATGGAAGAAAACAAAGATGAAGTCTGAACCAAGATTGTAAAAAAGTTCCCAGTTGCCAAACCCAAGTTTCTTTTCAAATACGATGAATGGGTTAGAATCGTTGTCAAAATCAGTGGTAGACATCCAGGCAAAAACGTATGGCATCCATTATTCGATGAGTATGGTGATGTGAACAAAGGATTACCCAAAACAATTACAAAAGAGCTAGGTCCAAGCGCGGAAGAAATTGTGGAAGCCAACGATGGTGAGATAACTGAGAAAAAAGGGGTCATTAGTAAATCGAAAGAAACGGTAAGATTCCTTCGAGAAAAGGCATCGAAAACCCCAGAAGAAGTAAGTCGAATAGAGACCATCAATGAACAAATTGCTGAACAAGAGCAAGAGATAGCTAACTTGGAAGGTGAGAATGAGCAAATCCAGGAGCGAATGTCATTGCGAGATAGGGTGAAAGCGATCTTCAAGAAATATGGTTTCACGGTATTTGCCGTTGTGAGCACCGTTGGTGTGGTCATTGGCGTTATTGTGTCTAATCTTTCCAAGGGCCTATCCAAGTTGGGCAAAGGTGTGGGGGACGGGCTGAAGACCATCGGTAAGAAACTTGGTGAGTTATTGCCCGGTATGGTGGGGGCGATCGTGAGTTTCCTGTTCAAGACCGCTGGGGAGGTCATTTCATTCCTGGGTAAGAACGCTTGGCTGTTGATCCTCGCTGTTGTAGTGTACTTTGTAGACGAATTAAAAAAGAGGCGTCGCTAATGTAAATGTTGAGTATAACAATGTACGAGTCTGAAACCAGGGTGTACTTGGACCCTCCCCTGGACAAGGTTCGAGAGATACAACTTCTGGGTTGTAATATACCCAAACGATTGGTGAATTTCAAGGATCGCCAAGGCATACTCAATGAGGAAAATCGACCCCTCATAATAATCCAACCCGGTACATACTCTCTGCGTGGTATACACGCGATATTCCTCAATGATACGGATAAGGCCAAGCTATCGATCATTGAGACCGATACTGTTGACTATTTGTACTCCAACAAGAAATCCGACCGTAACTAAAGATGGGTGAGTACAAAGGAATCTACCCCAACTTGCCTGCGACGGCGCCTCCTTCTGATGGCGCTACTTTCAGATTACAACAATGTTGTGACATTTTGAATAAGCTGAAGGCTGAATTGAATCACTACGAGATGGTACTCAAAAAGTACAACCGGTCCAAAGGCGCGCTCATAAACGCAAGCTCGACCTGTGGTATACTATCTTGCGTCTTGGCGGCTGGTGGATTGGGCACATCGCTTAGTGGAGTCGGAATCATCGCATCTGTGCCATTGGGTGTGGTAAGTGGCGTATTTGTGTGTGCATCCATAGCTTTGCAACAAATATCCAAGAGACTGTCAAAGAAAGCTGTGAAGCATCAAAACACCATCACACTGGCCAGATCCAAAATAAACACCATTGAAGACCTGGTTTCCAAAGCCCTTAGTGACAATAAGATCTCTGATGAACAATTCTCGTTGATCATAGAAGAACTCAAGAACTTCGAAAAGCTCAAGGCTGAAATAAGGGCTAAGGCCCAAAAAAATATCGATGCAGAGGACCCATTGGTATTGAGGCAGAGAATACAGAAAGAAATACTCGAAGAACTAAAAGGAGGGCCATAACTATAGTTTATGAACAAAACATCTACTAGTCCAAATAGGCTTAAAGCTTGATATGCTAGTAACATAACCATGACCACTCAATCCATTGAAGAGAAACTCAAATCACTAGAACGTGCTAGTATAAATATGGGGAAAACAAAGGAATACAAATCCGTTGAAAATGCTTTCAACGATTTGATTGATGAGGGATTTAACATGTTCAGAAATAAGTTCGGTAGTAATAATGCAAATGCAAATGAAGCCGTTGTAAACAAACAAGTCAATGCTATTGATGAAGAAAAGATCATGGAATCGAACAAAAGATTGTATGTGGTTGTTGTATGTTCTGCAATACACTGGACCCTTGGTTTGGCTAGTGCTATATATTACTATGTCACATAATGACTTAAAATCATGAACTCTTCTATCCAAATTCTGGATAGAAGATGGGCTTACTAAACGACTTCAAAAATAAGTACCCAAAAGCTGACCTTGACCGATTCAAATTCATAGCTGATCAATATGGAGGTTACATTATATGGAAACATAATGGAATGACAATCATGTCCTATGATGACCCCACTGGCAAGACATGGACTGATGGCCTCCGACCAGGTCTCAAACTACTACTATGGATTGATTTGGGACTCGATGATACATCAAGCCCATTCCCAAAGAGCCTAACCATGACAAATCGCTCCTACCCAATTCCAGCCATTGATTTTGACGAACCCACAAGTAACACCACAAACATGCTGACGTCATTGGACATATACGTGTCCAACACGAAAAAATTCACCGCTAAGATGCGTAACATATTTACCTCCCAAGTTGTGACTTTCAAGTTTGGTAAACAAAGTCGAAAATGGCTAAACTCCCCCGACATGAACTACTGGCCTCAACAACTGAACTTTGCAGTGTGGTGTGCGACCTCTGGCTGTGGTGTCAGCCCATTTGAAAGTTTGAACTACCCCAAAGTGGTGGCTGGCTTCATAAAGTTTCATGTGTATTTCACCATAAGGCGAATACTGTACGAATTGAATGTACCTCTGCCAGATGAACAGCCATTTGCCATAGCTAACAACCCTTACAGTAAAGTTGCATACCAAAGATTATGCGCTGAATTCGGAATCGGTAATGGTTCTGATTTCAGATGGAAAGGCGGGCGAAACCATGGTCTTGGTGACATATTCCTTGACTATGGTGCTGGTTACCATGGAAGAGGTGGGGGATTTCAAAATGTACATTTGATTCGAAACTATGATGAAGACGCAAACCAATGGCCTGGTGATGGTGGTGAATTCTCAGATGATGGTGGTAAGAAAGAAAAAGGTAACCTCATCTCATTCATTCGCAATGATGACTTTGCTGAGTACAAGTATGCTTGGTTCATCCCAACGAGTGGTTATGGGCTCACCAAGGCTGGGCTGGGCAGACTGAATCGATCTGCTGAGGCCTTCGTTTACTGTGTGCTGGGATCGCAAGTCAATACACGAAACTCGATTGTGGGCACGGGTGGTGGGGCAATTGAGACACAGCAAGAGTTCTTGGCTCTGTTTGAAAGCAGTGTGATCGAGAACGACATATCAAGTTCAGTACAAAGGTACCAACTCGCAACTCAGGAAGCGAAGTTAAGATTGGATCTGGCAATCGCACCTGGAGTTTGGCTAATGCCCAGTAATATGATCATAAACACGGAGAGTATAGTTGGGTACAACAACAACCTAATGAAGGCCACGGGTGACATGAAGTTCGGTGTCAACTCAAATGTAAACCTCGAGACCAAGACTGTAGGGATAAGCCATAACTTGGGCTCTTCGAAAGTTAAGTTACCACATGCAGCTACCAGAACTAAAACTGTACAGGTGAAAACACCAATGACGGATGTTAAACCTGAAATCAAAGGGCCTGAAAACACACAACATGAATATAATTTGTTTGCATTGACAATCGTAGTTGGTGGATTGGCTTGGGCTTTGTTTCGTTGATGGACTAGATATGATTTTTGTAACGTGGTTCGCGTTACAAAAATGCACACTATATTACTGTGACTTCATAAGATCGAGGCAATCTTTACAACGATCTTTACGTTTGTGATGAACGCATATGCCCTTTCCCCCACAGTCTTTACATCTGTACCTAGTTCTACCATGAGAACATACTTGGGAACCACCACAATCTTTGCAAGAGTACTTTACTCTACCATGAGTACATATGCCCTTACCACCACATTCTTTGCAATACGCTTTCTGTCTTAGATGAGGGCATATTTGTGATCCCATACAATCCTTACACTGAACCTCACGCCTGCCATGGTTACATTTTCCACCACTAGGTACCTCTTCAGGCATCCCCAGCGCCTCCAGTAGCTCTCCCCGGCGCATCTTATAATATTCGGCTATCTTGCGATCCTTGGCAATGGCGCGGAGCTCTTTGACAGTTTGACGTTGATTGGGCATGATGAGTGTTTGGATGTACAAGGTCATTCCTTTAAGACGATTTTTGATCGCATTTTGGAATCCTGCACGCGTGCAGGATTTTTTGCGTTTTTGGTCTTGAAGTGCTGCACCAGAACTGTCGTTTTCCCCCTACTAGGGATGTCACTGAGGTTGCTCCATTGGTATATACTAAAACAATTATTATTCTCTTAATCTTGGTCAATAGAGGCTTTTAATAGGAATATTCACCTGGTTGATTTGCAGCTTGGTAAATATGCTGCCTTTATTCACCTCAACTGCCAAGGATAATTAACTGTTAGTATAAATTCTCAGGTGATTATACAAAATCGTGTGCTCTGATTGGTTCGCTATCTCAGATTATCAGCCGATAATCACCTTGACAAACAAAATGGCTGCCAGTTGTTCGCATGCTTTTGATAAAATAAAATGTTAAATGTTAAAATAAAATGCTTTTTCTCTTCTTTTTTGAAATAATCACCTGTGTATTTATACTAAAACAATTATTTGCCTCAGGCTCAGTGATTATCAGTGAATATTCAATGATAATCACTTCCCCTTTGGCGAATAATTGTTAATTCATTATTAACTTGGGTCCTTCTTACACATACCTAACTACTGCCAATTATCTCAGTTACCAACCTTGTCATCCTGATAGACTTGGCCAAACAAAAATGGTGAAAGGAGGTAAATTTTCATAACATGAATGTTCTTTTCTCTGTCATCCCTGCTTAGTTTATACCACTTTTCAGCACACTCTCCTGCAAAGACACCAAGCACAATCAAACTTAGTTACAGAATTTACTTGGCATAACATCCTGTAAACAATTTCACTTGTTTTACAGGTACGCTTGGACGCTTTCCCCATGTTAATTGTGAGATCACAGGTTCTTGCACAGAACAAGAGCCTAATTATTACGTGTTATGTTCAGCAATGCAAGAGCAAAGAACATCAGCTACTGCATCAATGTATGCAAATTTCCTAGCAATTGAAGTAAACCATACTGCTAATGAAGCTGCACTTTTACACAGAAACATTTCATTACAAACCCTGCTTGTCTGCTTCTTAGCGGTTGAGTTGGCTAGATTTTCACCCCATACTTCATTATGCATGCTGTCGAAGTACTAGAAAATTCATTCTTCAAAAACAAGATATTTTTCACAAGCATTATCCTATACAATACAACTACAGCATGTATAATGAAGTACAGGGTTATGTTGCAGGTTTAGTTTATTCCATTATTACGTAGGTAATCTTTTTTTTAAATATATCATCTAAAAGGGGTTTATGCTGTAGCTTCTATTATAAAAATAAAAAATTACCTAGTTAAGAATGAAATTAACTTAAACAAATTTACCTGCAAGTTACCCAAGGTAATGGTATATGAAAAGCTACCTGGGTAAGATTTCCGCACAGGTCCCTACTTCATTATGCATTCTGTAACTACAATATTTCGTTCTTCGAACACAAAAAATATTTGCACGTGCATTACACCAGACAAGACAGCTTCAGCATGCATAATGAGTAGGGAACTGTGCGAAATCATTCCGCTAACTGTCCAATTAGCGTTAGTTTAGGATTATAATGACTAAATCTTATCACTTAGCACAAAATTAATTTCTATTGCAATCGTCTTAATGTCTCAAAATCAATAAGAATAGTACTTTCATTTCAAAGAAAAGCTAACTCTTGAAGAATAAAATTCCCTCTGGAATCTGATGTGACCCAGATGAAGCTCGTAGACGCTAAAAATGTTATAACAACAGTAATAAGAATAATAAAAACCACAATAATACTAATTATATAGCGCTGAATATACTAAAATATTCTGAGGCTTCTTTCTAGTGAAGAGAGAAATGGGGAAGATACGATAAAGAATCTTCGGAAGTGTGACCTGAATAAAAAGAGGCAATTTGAGCATGAATGTAAACAAGGCTTTCGCACCTAAAGCGAAACAATTTTCGTGTTAAAACTAATAACAGGTAATAAACAAGTTCATTCAACTGGGCTTATAGTGAACAACAACAATGCGAAAGCAGACACCAGCCCATTGTCGAAATTCAATTTCAACAATTTGCGAACAATGCCAGACGCAATAACAACTTTTAAGCAGCTGATAGTTTTTAACGGTCACTCATACAAATCATGAAGAAAATGACTCATTGCGTGTAAGTTAGTCAGCAATATTGATGCTTGCTGTGTTCACTGTAAAGCCTCAATGTCGAAGACTGACCATTTGTTTTTTGCCTGTCTGCAGCTTTCGCCTTTCCTTTAGCTTTGCTCGCAGAATTCTTGAGATAATCTCCCTCATCTGTCTCCTGGTGAGTATAATGTCACAGATTTAATTTCCTTAAAATCCTGAATATTCTCATTTTTGAGAGTACTGGATAAAATAGAAAACTGACCTCATCATCCGAGCAGGGAATCAAATCTGGTACTTCATCGCTGTTGTCGTCGCTGTCTTGTTGAGTGTTTTTGGTTTCTTTCGCCACAGCTGAAGTATAAGCACAAAACTTCAGACTGTTTCCCTTATAAAGAATGCTTTTAAGATACAATAAACGGCAACACAGCAGAAGAAACAGTCCGACTTGAGCCCATTATCCATACCTTCTTTGTTGCTAACACGTTTGCGAGGAGAACTCGGCATTTTTCTCGAACTAAGACCGAACAACCAACAGGAAAACTCGGGGTTCCCTCAGTATGTCTTACGCGAAGGATAGGAAGATTAATTTTACCTTAGCACTGAAACTATAGAAAGAAATAGCGATGAAATCAATTTAGATTAGAAAGAGCTGCGTGTGCCCAAACCTGCGCATATGTTATAATACCAATATGGCTGCCGTCAACCAACCGGAACCGGCGAAGGTGTGACGAATCGCAGCCCTGTGATTGGTTCACTGCTTGATACCTGCTCGAAATAACGCGGGAAAGGCCCCCGGAAATGATAATGATTTTAAATAAAATGCTTACGAGTGCAACATTTAGCTCTTATTAACCGAGCAGGAGGTCGGTATGGGAGAATCTTGACCGAGGTCGTGAGTACACACCGAATGCAGTGAGGTCTGTACATACGATCGAGGTCAAGATTCTCCCACAGAGACCAACTAAGCTCGGTTAATAAGATGTTTATTATATCATATAAACAAGAACAATTTAATTTGTTTAATGGAACTGGTTTGCACTTACCGATATTTTCCTTGCGAACGGCGATGAGCCAAACCAATGGGCTCATCATGCCGAACTTAATTCTGCCAAGGCTTGCTCGTCCTTTTTACTTTTTTTCTCATCAGGCTTTTTGGTACTTCCATAAATAAATATCGTTAGGAGAAAATATTCAATATTTTTTACATTTTAGTGCGCAACTTTTCACCACAAAGTGTGACCGGTCTAGATGGAAAAATCTAGACCGCCTCAAGAGCCCATCACTCATGACCGCCTTCAATATCGGTTTCAGCCAATCAAGCTCGTGAATTCGGAATTTCCCAGTCCTTGTGAGACACAGTCGGATAATAATCAATAATATGTACTCTCAGGAGGATCCTAGGCTCGATTCCCGCCGCTCAATCGGGTTCAGGCTTTCTCGGGGAGGAAAGCCCGAACCCGAGTGAGTGGCGGAAATCGAGCCTAAGGAGGATCCCGGAGCTGTTTTAATTTTCACTTTATGACACATTGAGAAACCTCAATAAAACGGACACCCTTTACTTAGCAGACACGTCGTCTACGGTCTCAACGTAGGCGTCTTATATGTAAAACTGACCTCATCATCCGCGGCCCCTGAAACAACGTTCGTGGTGAAGAGGGCGCGCCAAATTTGTGTCGACCACAGAGAAACAGCAAACTCAAATAATTTCGTCAGTGTTGCACAGGATCAGGAGCCCATGGGCTCCTAACATGATACCTAAAACGTGCAAAGGACGCCAACACAAGATTGAGGGTCTCCCAGGGGTTTTCGGGAACAAGGGAACATTGGCAAAATATCGAAGGGAACAAGGGAACATTAGCCAATTTTTGGGAACAGGGAACAAAATTCGAAAAATTACAGTACGAAAACATTCTGATATAAATGTGTGGGAACATGGGAACATAGGGCAATTTTGGAAGGGAACAAGGGAACAAGGACCCCCCCTGGGAGACCCTCAAGATTGTGTTATACATACGTACATGTACGTGGATACAATACTTACCTGTACGAGGAATTGTGACACAGACATTGCACCTACCGCCTCTAACTATCCCAGTTTTGCCAGTTATTACTAAAATCACCGAACTGTGGAATGGGCGCAAATTTATAAATTAATATTAATATATATAATATATATTTTTTGTCAAAGAATTCCAACAATTTGACCACAGTCATTTTGAGCACGATGGCGCACATCGACCAAGACAGTGTGAGTTTACTCATTCCTCTTTTGGTCCTTTACCTTAAACTCATACTTTTTCATCGTGAACCCGTTAAAACCCAAAACGTGTTTTCATCGAGGTCTTAACAACAACAACAACAACACACACTTTATTTTAAAAACCACTACGGAGACCATAGTAGCCCGCAATTAGCATAGCTATTCTAGGGAGGCTACTTTATTTTGGACTGGATGTTTAAAAAAAGAAATTATATGTACAACAACAGAAACTGTGTATACAGCAACAGAAAATAGATATAACAATATTAAGAAAAAAAAGAAGAAATGGAAAACAAACTATTAATAACGACAGTAAAAAAAGAGAGAAAATAGAAGCAAATTAACTTCTAAGACGTAGGGGTCTTATTCACATTCTTAGTCGATCAATCAAAGAAAGTGGGTGTGGCTGTCAAACAAAGTGAGAGGGGTAGCTATATGATAATTTATGCCTATTCCACGGTTTGGTGATTTTCATAGTACATTCCATTGCACTTAATAGGGGATTTTTTTTTTTTGACAAACGGCCGTGTGGCCTGGCCTTTTTCCTATTGAGGGGTGGACTTGTACTGTGCAGGGTTCACTGCACTCAGATGCATTCTCTTACCTCATTTTCTCTTGATGATACTTAGTAGGGCTGAGCCCTACTAAGTATCATCAAGAGAAAATGAGGTAAGAGAATACATCTTCCATACTAGGTTCTCTTACTATGATAAGGAAACAGAATCAAGAGAAAATGAGGTAAGAGACCGCATCTTCCATACTGGGTTCTCTTACTGTGATAAGGGAACAGAATCAAGAGAAAATGAGGTAAGAGAACGTATCTTCCATACTGGGTTCTCTTACTATGATAAGGGTACAGAATCTATTTTTAGATCCTAACTGACCAATGGCTGATGTCCTTCTCATCACGTGGTTGTAAATTCAATGCGCTTCGTGGAAACGCAGCCATGGAACGAGATATAAATAGATTCCGCGCTAAAAATAGATTCTGAGACGGTGTTATGATCTCTTTCCTCATTTTCTCTTGGTATCACCATGTAGCTCTGCCACTGCACACTCCGGCCATTGGACAATCCGACCCTGTTTGATGAAACGTTAATCATAGGGCAAAGGGAAACAATTGTTTTTGCCACGCTTATTGTAAGTTTTCGATCGAGAGTCGAATTTGGTAGATTCACAAAATCTCCCAGGAAAAACCTAACGTAGCCTTTTTCAATTTTTTTTTCATTAATTTCGTTATTTTCGAGTTGTCAAAAAGTGGATTTAGTGCTCTTATTTTAGTTGTTGTCGATCGGAAAACGTAAAACGGAGCAATAAAATTGATATATATTTAACGAGTATCGTAACTGGTCGGAAATCAACCAATCAAATGGCACAATACATGGTACAAAGCTGGTGCTGTTTTGAGATGCATCCAAGGTGTGGAACAGACCTCACATAGAAATACGACGGAGCGAGTCATTCAGCGGTTAAACTTAAGACACATTCCTTTAAATTAGCTTACTTTTAAGTATTTTTGTGGCTATGAGCCAAAAGGCCGGTAGCCACCATGTGGTCGGGATGTAAGAGTGAAAACTTGACGCGCGAGGGATGCTGGGATTTCAAGTGTTTGGACTAGCACTAGTTTATTATTCACCCACAACAGACCCAAGTACCAAATTTAAATCTTAACTACAATGACGTTTCAAGTCAGTGATAGAAATTGAAAAACGTGGTGCATTATGACTTGACAAAATAAAGATAAAAAAGAGGTGCACATGAGCCAAAGGCCCACACGGCCGGAGCTTATCCCGGTTTCTGTAGCATGAAGCACCTGGGAGTATTATTACTTCCCCCTGGATGGGATGCTAGTCCTTCGCAGGGTTACCCACAGCATTATATCGCTGGTACCTATTTATACACCTGGGTGGAGAGAGACAGTGTGGAGTACAGTTTCTTGTCTAGGAAACAACACAGTGCCAGCACCAGGGCTCGAACTCCAAACCTCCTGCTCGGAAGTCCAACACGCTAACCGTTACACTACTGTGCCTCCACATAAAATATAGAACACAACGTAAAAATTATTAAATTGCAGTTGCCACATTTAGTCCTAGACTAACTGTTTTCAATATTGATACCAGACTCTTTTTTACAGATAGTTCGTATGTTGATCGTAGTCTAGTTCTTATTATATTTATTTATTTATTGTTTGCACATTTTATTTATTTGTATATTTTTCATATTATTCATTGTAAGTTTGTACTATAGATTCCGCTATAAAGTGTAATTAGTATCATTTCAATTATCTATGTTTTAGATATTTGTTAGATAGCGCAATATTAAGAAATAAACATTATTACTACTATTATTATTATTATACATGAATTTTTAATAAAGCTCATTTTTATTACTATTATTATTATTATTATTATTATTATTATTATTATTATATTTTCGTCTTTTACTTTCTAGTTGTGTTTCAGATATGTAATTGTAAAGACAATTCCGTCTTTTTTTAGGAATTTATTTAGGAATTCCGCCTCAAAAGTTTCATTGCGTGACGATATTTATATGCTTACATGACTGATACTCTACGAAAAGGAATTTGAAGAACGCCTAACTGGTATTAATCAGCATGAGGCACACGAGGCTGCTGAAATGTTATACCGTCACTCAAACTTTGATCAAGGTTTCCAGTTGTACGGATATTGTAACAGATAGAACCAAGATGGCGACAGCATCCTCGCTTCTTTCAGGCAAGGACGAAAAACCCGAGCAGGAGCCACCCGCTTTAGTCTCCCTTAGGCGCACTGTCGGGATACCTGGTGCAATCGCCCTTCTGGTAGGAACAATAATTGGTTCGGGGATATTCGCTACTCCAAAGTGGGTTTTGATGTATTCTGGTTCTGTAGGCATGAGTTTGGTGTTGTGGACGTTGTGTGGATTGCTTGCTTTATTTGGTGCTTTGTGTTATGTGGAGTTAGGGACTCTTATTCCGAAATCCGGTGGAGAGTATGCATACCTTTATGAGGCATTTGGACCCCTTCCCGCCTTCCTGTACTCCTGGGCCTATGTACTGTTTATGAAGCCATCTGGTGTTATGATTCTGCTCGTGTTTGGTGCATACGTTATTGAACCATTTTTCCCTGGTTGCGGAGGGCGTGAAGATCTGGTTCCACTCGTAAAGATTTTAGCTGCTGCGGCATTAGGTAAGATTCGATATATTTTGTGACAAATTGTACCAATAACAACTGTTTACTAGCTTCGTCTACAGCTGGTTTCAATGTACCGTAGTTACGTGTACAATTTTGATGATGTAAAACTGTTAGTGAAATTTCGAAATATTTATACCGAGAAATAAAATCGTGGCAGTAGTTTGCACAAGGCTGGAAGAGAATCCTTTTTTACGTGTTCAGTCGTCTTGACTAAGCAAACGTCTCATAGTAGGTAAAGCTCTCGTGACATCTTCATTTTTTGCAGTCACGTTTGGCAAGAGTGATGCCCGAGATATGTTGAAAATGTAAACATTGCTTGCGCACTTGTACATGTTGACAAACTTATGTTCAATAATGCACAAGCTTTTCTATTGCTTCACTTTTCAGTACTTTTCAGTTATCCTTAGAATTGCTAATTAGCACAATTTTTTTTTACTTTTGTTCAATGATGAATTAATTTTGCCAAAACAAATAACTAGACCAAGTGACGATCTCGTTTGGATGGACTTTCATCTCAAAGAAGAAACAAAAGGCCATTCATCGCTCAAAATCAGTCCACACGGCTTACAGGGCCCCGTATGGCCATGTGGTGGGCACTATGGCGTGCACAGTGATGAGATTATTGTAAAAGAGTTTTGGCTTATCAAACGTTGTCAATGACACATAGCAACTTGGGTCACGAAAACGCATGGCTCGCGTGACCAAGGTGTGAAGAGACCCGAACACTGAATCCCGGGGGGGTACTCCCAGAAAAATTGGGTAGGGGTGTGCGGCCCGCTTCCCAAAACTCTTACTCTATTTATGACCAAAATCTGCTATTTTCCTTACCCGGGAGCCCATCCCTATTTATGACCTGACCAAAAATTTGATACCCTATTCATGACCTGACCCTTAACAATACCTTATTTCAGACCTGCCTTGTTCAGACCAATGTCAAAGTCAATGTTTGTCTGCTTTTGGCTCATCCTCGGTGGAAAAACCTGTTAAGTTCACGAGTGACGTAGAACAAAGAAAACAAAGGAGGCAAAACAATAGAGACTAGGAAAATAATAGTAAGAAAACAAAGAAAAACTTCACAGGTTTTTACACCGAGGTTAAATAAACCCCTGCTTAGGTAGGGTACAAGACTACATGTGCTAAGTTTCGAGTTCAAAATCCCACACTACAACGCGGGTTGCATAATGGGTGTCGAAACTACAGAATGCATCCTTACATTATTGTGACTATTATACTAGCTATATATAACGGGATGGCAGGATGGGGGTCATGATGAAGGAGTAGCTACTTCTAAACAACGAATTCAAGACTAGAGTGCTGAAATCGATACCCTATTTATGACCAAGAAGGCTGAAAAACCGGACCCTTTGGGGCCGCACATACCTATACAGCTCATATAAAGGAGTAATCCCACCCCCGGGCACTGAATACTCTCTTTCAAGAGCTCGTGATCAAGTAGGGTGAATCCTCCATAGTAGTCTTATCCCATTTTCATTTTATTCTCACCTTAGGCTAGCTTGAGAATCTTAAAAATTGAGCGCGTGAATTTGACAAATGTCACGGCAACTAAACCCGCGAAACCAATTAGAATACGCCCTTTGATAATTCGGGGAAAAAGATATCTATCATTTTGAATTGCAACCTTGATCATGTGCATGTTCTCGCTATCGAACAACACGAATATAAGAAATACAGATGAGAACGTTTATTTGTCATTCTCTACAAAACAATACTATGAATATTGGTCCTGTTTTCAAAATTGGGTTTATTATCAATTGTTAATCATGTTGAAGTTACCGGAGGGGTAACTTGTCTTCTTGGGTTGTAGTTTGTAAAGTATCTTGTTACTGCGTACCTACCTGGTGAGCCTTAAGATTTTTTTCTTTGGTTTAGTGAGCAGAATAACAACCGAGTTCAATTTACATTGTATGTTCTAACAAGGTCTGTAGCCGCACAGTGGGTGCCAGGTGCCCGTTTGCAACATCGACGACACGCAAATCACTTGACTCTGCTGATGACTTCCGCTCAGGCTGTCAAAACGCCAGTCAACGTCATCAACAAAAGTCCTTTTCAGACCTAACCACACCCTGATGATGGAACTTGACAAACAATCACGGACCCCGGGGGGATACTCGATATATCCCTGGGTGGGGAGGTGCGGCGCGCCCCCTCATACCCTGACCCTGCTTAAGACAAATATCGCTGATTTTCCTACCCTGTTTAAGACAGAATTCCGATTTTTGATACCCTGTTTAAGAAACTTAACCCGAAACGATACCCTGTGTAAGACAATAATAGATATCGAAACTCTTTCTCATTTAATCCATTGGCAATCACAAAACTATTTACAGCTTGTAAAAATTTTGCTGTTTATCGTCCAAGAAAAGATATCCTGTTTAAGACAAAAATTGATAAATCGATACCCTGATTAAGACAAAAAATGATAAATTCGATACCCTGTTTAAGACAAAAATCCCGAAAAACATACCCTGGCTAGCCGCACGTCCCCATTAAGCCCTTATAAGGGAGTACCCCCCCCCCCGGGTCACGGACACTCGTGTGTTCAAACCATTTACAGTCAAATTTGGCGATAAATAATTAAATTTATCCTGTAATGAACTGTTTTTACAGTGCTTCTTTTTGTGGCAGGTATAATCACATTTGTGAACTGCGCAAGCGTCAAGTGGGCCACTCGGATGCAGATAGTATTTACCGCTGCCAAAATGATCGCCATCGTCATGCTTATAATAACTGGACTAGTACGACTTGGACAAGGTAAAGGAAAACCAATATATTCATACTAGAGAGTAAGAACGGTTTTCAGCTCACTGTCAAAAGTAATTACGCGATCGCTTTGGTTTTACATTGCTCCAGTTGGTGATTAGCTAGAGAATTTCGTGCCTCTTTATCAATCAACCAATCAGAAGTAAAACTACAATTAAACGAGACGAGGCTCCGCGCTTGTAGCTGACCGTATGTATTTGCTTTGTTTTCGTTCGCTGAACAGTGTTCATGATTGGCTTGCGTAACTGCTTTTCTTTTTGCTTGGATACTGAAATAAAACTGGTTCCATTTTATACCCTTTACTTGGTGGGATTTGCGGTTAGTAAATGATTTCATTCTATCCACTGTAGGACACATTGACACTTTGGAAAACGGATTTAAGGGAACAAGTCGAGAAATTGGGAAAATTGCCTTCGCTTTCTACAATGGATTATACGCCTATGATGGCTGGTAAGGAAACTGTTTCCGTCAAACGGAAGGGACGGATCATTAGAAAAAACCGAAGGGGGGGGGGGGGGGTGACGATTCCCAAAAATACTCAGCGAGCGATGGCACCTAAAAAAATTCATGCACCAAAACATTTTACCCCCCCCCCCCACCCCTCCGGTTTTTACTAATGGTCCGTCACCAAAAGCATCATGAGAAACGTAGAGAAAGCAAAGAAAAAGAAAAAGAAAGAAAAAGAATAGGCAATCTACGATTTCTTGAGGGTCTTAATGGGGTTAACCGTTAGCTGTAAAACGGGCAAAAAAAATTTCTTTCTTTCACGGATGATTATTACAATGTACCAAACGCCGAACTACCAGAGATATTTTACGAAAATCTAAAATAAACCTTAAAAAGTGGTTATCGTGTTCCGGAATTTTTGGGTGGGTATGTGCCGCTAGAACCCTGGAACCCTTAGCCTATACCGGAGCTGGTTCAGCTGAATTTTGCTACGTTCATTGTGCCCAATAATTTAGACAACAGATGAAGATCTTGATAGGTAAACTGTAACATTTCGGTATAAGTTATACCATCATCAGACTAAGAAAATTAACATGCAAGCTAGATCTTAAATACTTTGGGTGACGAGACGAAAACAATAAGTTTACTCAGGAGAATAGACAGAGTTCTCTGCTGGATTTCAGTCCATTGCCCCCCAAATCACTCCTATCCTAGATTAGCTGTTTTCCACAAACTGAGGTCACTAGCACAGTATAGCCAAAACAAAACCTTACACCACAATCGTTTCTCTCTCTCTCTCTCTCTCTCTCTCTCTCTCTCTCTCTCTCTCTCTCTCTCTCAAAAAAAAAACATTTATTTATAATTGTTCAGTTTTCTTTTCTCTCTCTCTCTCTCTCTCTCTCTCTCTCTCTCTCTCTCTCTCTCTCTCTGTCTCTCTCTCTCTCTCTCTCTCTCTCTCTCTCTCTCTCAAAAAAAAAAAAAAACATTTATTTATAATTGTTCAGTTTCTTTTTTAAGTCTTCAACCAACTGGTCAGTTTCGTGAAAAATGATACCGTATTCTAGACCCAAACGCTCTGATTTATATTCCCTATGCTAGAGTAAACTGCTTGAAAACCACACCCTTCACAGCGGCACATACCTATATAGCCCATATATGGCAGTTCCCCCCCCCCCGGGTGTGTTGCCCAGTCACTCAGTACAGATAAAACATTATTGCTTGCAGCTAAGGTCTTGTTTCTTTGTTTGTGTAGGAACCAGATAAACTATTTCACTGAGGAACTAAAGAATCCCAACAGGTAGGCACAAATCTGCTGTTACCATCATAAAATTACTTAAAAAGGAACGTAACAGTTCCTTGACCCCTACGTTACGTTACATTATGTTAGGATTGTTATGTAAGGAAACGTTCACGCAAATTTTTTGTAAGAGAAAGTAACAGGACTTGTTAATAAATTGGTTGGCTCCGCGAGCTGACAAGATCAGACAGATCATCCTGAGTTCTAATCATAGGCGTACGGGAAATTTTTCCCGGGGGGAACCATTTGCCCAAAAATTCTCGCAAGTTGCCCAAATTTTTACGAAACAGTCGAAAAGAAGCGAGGTTCATATGATGCACTAACATAGGCCTACATATGAAGTGAAACTATTCTTACATATGAAACTATCATATAAGCTTATAAAACACGTTAAACGAAATAGAAAATATCTCTCTCCAAAAACACACACACACGCACACACACACGTGCAAACTTCTTTAAAAATTGGCTTTGCCCAAATTTCTCTTGATGCCCAAAAATCTAAGTTGCCCAAGATTTTTTTGGGGGGGAGGGCTGCAGCTCCTTCCCCTCCCCCCCCCCCCCCGGCCCGTGCGCCTATGGTTCTGATCGGCTACCTGAGCGGGCAAGATACGTGCTCAGATGCTTGCCCGCTCGGAATCTTCTGCTTTGTCCCGTAAAAAAAATGCAAAACAAAATAACCATATAATAACTACTTAATTGGCCAAGCTTGCTTGGCAAGATTGCTAGATATAGGCCTCGTTCTTTTTTACCCGTTCAATATACAGCCATTGTGACCATGCTTGGTTAATAACGCATATATCTTTAGGAGCCCTGTCCACATTGCCATCCTGTGTTTTCATTGTTTAGCTTTGTTTTCTTCTCTCGCTTTTCTACAGGGACTTGCCTATTTCGATATGGCTTGGTATTCCCCTAGTGACCCTGTGCTACGTGTTGGTAAACATTGGATATCTGACAGTGTTATCACATCAGGAACTGCTGAACACCGGCGCTGTGGCTGTGGTAATATACGTCAATGGCACATTATCATTATCATCATTGATAATTTCTTTTTGCAAGAAAGAAAAAGCTTCTCTCATATAAAGAGCTTTAGCAAAGTGGTAGAGCGTGCGAACAAAAATAATCAGAAAGTCGTAGGTTCGACTCCTATCGGGAAAACTCGGATTTGCTTTGAAGTAATCGGTGGGTCGTAGGTTCGACTCCTATTGCGAGAACTCGGATTTGCTTTTTAGTAATCAGTAGGTCGTAGGTTCGACTCCTATCGGGAAAACTCGGATTTGCTTTTTAGTAATCGGTAGATCGTAGGTTCGAATCCTATTGGGAAGACTCGGATTTGCTTGTTTTCCGAGTTTACCAGTGATAACATCTTTCTCAAATTCTCCAGGCTCAAAATTTCACCATCTTCATTATTTCACAACCCATTCAGTTTAACAATCAAATCCCAGCAGCATGCAGGATGTTTGTCCCATGAACCTCGTTTAATGGCCTTGCTCCCACGAGTCTCCTATAGCTAAGTCGTCCCACGTCCGAACTAGTGATCGGAAGGTCGTCGGTTCGACTCCTATTGGGTGAACTAGAATTTCGTTTTTTTTTTAGCGGTTAGACCAATCAGCAAGAGAGAAATATTTTCAAACCGTAAGGAGGTTAAGAAAATTTGCTGGCTCCAGAACGTTATAAACTCGTTAACTGGGATCCAATTTCAAGTTACAATTCCTTACTGGCGTAACACTAGTTTCTTTCGAAACTAAATCTGTCTCCATTATGATCGGTTTGTTTCTGTTCAACAACAAAACCTTTGCCCACTGTCTTTTTCTATTGCAGACACTTGCGAGGCGCCTATATGGAGTAATGTCCTGGAGCATTCCAATTCTTGTTGCATGTTCCACATTCGGCGCAGCAAATGGAAACGCTTTCACTGGTGGGAGGTCCGTAACAAAGCAACCGCCTTTTATCTTTTGTATGCACGATTTCACTGAAATCAAAAAACAGGCACCAGAGCGATTAATTAGAGCTCTATTACTGTAAATCCTCCATTAAGCCGCCCGGGGTTAATTTATCAAGGGTTCGTTGTAGGAGGGAGGGAAGGGACCGTGGGGTGACTTATTAGAGGGGGTCGGCTTATACAGGGAGTTGGCTTATTGATTTAATTAAATACAGCAATAGATGTCATTTAGTATAAATACTCAGGTGATTATTCAAAATCGCGCGCTCTGATTGGTTCGCTATCTCGGATTATCAGCCGATAATCACCTCGACGAACAAAATGGCTGCCAGTCGTTCGCGCGCTTTTGATGAAATAATTTTTTTTCGTGTTGTACAATGCTTTTCTTTTCTTTTTTGAAATAATCACCTGTGTATTTATACTAAAACAATTATTCGCCTCAAGCTCAGTGATTCTCGGTGAATATTCATTGAGAATAACTTTGCCTTCGGCGAATAATTGTTAAATATTATATTTCTTATTAACCGAGAGTGGGGTCATTACAGGGGAATCTCGGACCAAGGCCTTGATGTATTGACCGAGAGATAGCGAGGTCAATGCGTCAAGGCCGAGGTCTGAGATTTTCTTGTCATGACTGAACCGACGAGGTTAATAAGTTATTTATTATATGGCTTTTTAGCACTGGAAAAAAACCGAAAGGGTTTTTCAATATCCACTTGCGCGCGCAAGAGGTCATTCAAGATCATGTTCAGTAAACCGCAAAACACCTGACCATGTGATCGAAACCAGAAGTGACAGAAGAAACAGTTTCTTTGAAAATGAGAAAACTTTTGTATTAAAAAAAAGATTGAAAATTTTTCATAATGCCCGGTCATTACAAGAAAAATCTTCTCCGCTCAGCAGCCAATCAGAGCGCGTGCACTACTGCAGCCAAATAATAAATGTGATTTATATATTACATGTGATATGATATAAATGAAAGATCCTCGCACTTATGTAGGCAACATAATCAGTTGCAAAGTCAGGCTTGAACGGGATTCGAACCCATGACCTTGGTATCCCGGTGCAACGCTCTAACCAACTGAGCTATCAAGCCAACAGGGGGCTGGTCATTTGTGAGTTCGTAGTTTACCCGTAGTGTACACTTTTGTCAAAAATCGCGATCTCGGTGAGCAGGTGAGTAATATATTGAATTTTGATAATCGTGGTAGTTGCTGAAGATTTCAAGGTTTTGGCTTTACGTATCCGCAAACTGAACTGCCTAGACGTGAATAAATCATAGTCAGTGATAGTACTTAATTCACCCAGGTAATTTTACCGGATAGTTTTTTCCTCAAGGAAGGTGGGGGGGGGTACTAAATAGATTTTCTACTAGAGAGAGGTGGCTTGGAATCCACACGCTGTTCGCGAAGAGCAGGGGACTTAGTTCCCGGTGTTGTGGTCTGGCCCTTGTACATGTAAATGTAATTTCGTGTGTCTTCCGTAATGAATATGTTCTGGCGCATTTGATTATACATACAGAATTCTCCCCTTTATAAATTATGAATTGTAATATAACTATATTATATTACTTATTGGAGGGGACCAGCTTAATTGGGGATTTACGGTATAAAGAGTATACACAAGCCCTTCACTTCACGTACTATTCTCAAACAAAGTAGCCTACTCAAAAAGGGTTCTCTGGAATATGAGAACGCTAGAACACTTTTGATTTAAAGTCGAAGTGGAAAACTGTACTGCAATTAACTTGCAAGTGGTATAGATCTTTTAGTTCTAGCTTTCTGAGCTATCATGGTTACGAACCGTTTCTTATTTCATGTTTATTTAAATGCACAGCGCGAAGCTCGATGTGGCGGTTTGATCGTGGAGCTGGAACCCGCGAGGCGCGAGACCCGCGGGCAGTCCCTCCTTACAGTAACATCTTGTTTGCATATTGTTTCTCCGACGCCCGTTCGCGGCAAAACGACGGACTGCTTGCTGTATAGCTATAGGTTGGGAAACAAGATTATAGTTGTCGTGTTTGCTATGGCTTTGCCAGTTTTTAATTATTTTTTTTCTAGATTGGTGTTTGCTGCCGCGCGTGAAGGACACCTTCCGCGGTTCCTGGCCATGATTCACTCCAAGAGACGCACACCTCTTCCTGCGATGCTCTTTACTGTGAGTTCCTATAATATTTTACATTTTAGGCGCCCAATTAACCTAGCTAGGTAGACAATTACCACACATCCCCTTTAAACCAGTAAGCATTTATAAACTTATGTGAAAGTGCTTATTCACAAGTGTAGTCAAGTTCTTCGATGTAGCCAATGAGCTCATGAAATGGGCAATAAATGGGCGCTCACCATACGAACAAAAAATCCGAAGATTTTGGTTGGAAGTCAAATGGAACCGTACGTTTTTGTTCGGTCCAACCAGAATATTTGGGATCATCTTTGAAGGTGGTCCCAAGTGCCTGTCAGTCTGGTCCGACCGAAATGCTGCGTTCCATGAACGATGGTCATTTCGGTTTTGTTTTCTGACTTTCTCTTTGTGTGAGAATGGCACTAAAGGTATGGGAACGCGCGGATTTGTCTGAGAAACTATCTTTCCATTCGACAAACGAAAATTCCGAAATCTAAAGCCGGGGTTTTTGTTGAATGGTGGGCTCCCCTTGTGTGTCTAAAACTGCTGACTGTCCTTAGGTTTCCCCTAACTTTAAAATCTTTGTTTCAGCCCTGTAAGAAATTATAACCTACTAGGAGCCCATCTCAGAGTGATATGTGACTGTGGTGTTTATAACAGAAAAATTGCCAAAGACGTATTCACTCTTTTTTAAGCATCATATACAAGATAAGAGCTAACCAGATATTCAATCCCATCGCTGTACTCAGTCTTAAAATGTGTTCCCTCATTTTAGGGGTCAAAAAATAATTGAAGTCATAATAATGATTGGATGTAACATCTTTTTTTACTTAGGCATGTATATCTTGGTTGATGTTGATTCCCGACTCTACCAGCTTTGAAAGCCTCTTAAACTACTTCAGTTTCATTGGTTGGTTTACCTATGGCACGACTATATTTTCCCTTGTTTGGCTGAGATACAAGCAACCGCGCAAGAAGCGACCTTACCGGGTAAGAAACTAAATTTATTGTCAGAATTGCTGCCATAAATCTCCGAGGAGTAAAAGTCTATATAGTGTAGCTTGTTACCTAAGTAAAATCAGGGAGTACAAGCTGTGCCATTTTGTACAATGGCACAGCTCCGCTTCTCGGCTTTCTTCGCTAAAATTTTGTCTGTTTTCCACAGCACGAAGTCTTTCCGCTTCTCGGCACTCTTCGCTACAATTTTGTCTGTTTTCCACAGCACGAAATCTTTCCGCTTCTCGGCGTTCTTCGTTAACAATTTGTCTATTTTCTCGAGCCCGGACTCTTTCTGCTTGCCGGCGTTCTTCGCTATGATTTCGTCTCCTTTCTCTTTCCCGAGTGCGCCTTCTTTGGCGATCTACAGTACTTCGCTTATTCTTCCTCAGTTAATTCTTGCTCTCTTTCCCGTTGCTCTTCACCTGAACCCTGTGTTCTGCAAATTATATTTTCTCTGCTATTGTTTGTTGACATAGTAATAGAAATTGTTTCGTTTATCCTTTAGTAAAACTTCAACAGTGTAGAGTAGTAATATTGTGTCTCAAAAAGACAATGAACTGAAAATTTCTTTTTCAGTCGTCAACGCAATTTCCCGCCAAAAATATGCGGGCAACCAGACCAGCTTCCAAATAAATCACGTCACCTCGATGAGTTGATACATGAGCCCACAATTTGGTCATGTGATGCTGGTCAGTGGCTATCCCGTTTTGACAGCTGTCAATTGACCATATTGTGAATGTCCAATATAAAAGATGTGGATTTGCCAAGACAAGCCTGAGATACCCCTCCCTTCCTTTTGATAGTCTCCCCTACCCTACCCGTACAATCTGTAGACGCGTACGTACGGACGTACGGACGCACGGACGTACGTACGCTCGGTCAGTCACGTGACAACCAAACGAAAAGAGGTTGACCATATTCCATGAGTATGGGGCTCTGCTCCGCGCGCGCTTCGCGCGCGGGAGCCCCGCTATAATACGAGATAGAGATATGAGACTTTGGAAGAAGGTTGTCACCGAAATCATAGTCTGGACTGCCTTCTTCCTCTGAAGAGGTGGCGGTGTTTGCGCGATAGAGGACAAACTTATAGTTTACCCAAAGTTAAAACCGAGCGTTTAAGCGGTGCCTCATAAATAGATGCCTTTGTAACGTTATCTACCTCGTTTCTTACTTATGTATCATGTTCCCGTTACACAATAAATATAGTTTTTAGCTATTGCATACATTCATAGTTAGATTTTATATCTAATTTGTAAACTTACACGTTTATCTGTAAGTGTGTTGATGTCGTATAAGTGTGTTGTATGTAAAGTATTTTATTTATATATTTCATCAAGAGAGGATGAGGTACCTCATCCTCTCTTGATTACATTGAACGCTTGAAACGTCAGCCTCTCTTTACGATGGTACAACTTCAGTTGCAATTACAACTCTTTCAAGGAACCCATTTTTTGTGTTCGAGTCTCCCACCGACTCAGCACCGCAATTTGCACTTCTCTTTTAAAACGAACGAAAATCAAATAAGAAGAAGTTTAAGAGAAGTGCACATTGCAACCAGGGCCCGGTTGCTCAAAAGCAGGTTAAACTAACCTTGGTTTAGGCCTAACCGGAGGTTAAATTTCTTAACGTAGGTTTGATAACTCGCGGTTAAAATTGTGTTGTTCGAAGCGCGGTTAGAGGACAGGTTAGCTAACCTTGGGTTAAGTGGGTTTAACCTACGGTTAGCATCCCATAATACTCTTTTGCTCTTTGTTTATTTTCGGCTCAAAATGGCTTCCTGCGAGGAGAAGTCACGCAAGCCTCGAAAGCATAATATTAGCCCGTCTGAAATTAACATACTAACAGATAAAGTCGAAGAAAATTTGGAAGTTCTGCAAAGTAAACTCACGAACAGCGTCACCAATAAAAGAAAAAAACAAATTTGGGAGAGTATAACTGCTGCAGTGAACGCCGTCGGCTTTGAGAAGCGCGAAGTCTCGGAGGTCAGAGAGAAGTGGAAAAATATCCACTCGGCAGCTAAGAAAGAGTATGTCATATATCATAAAGAGACAAGGAAAACAGGAGGAGGGCCGGCCCCAAGGCAACCATCCGAAACGTCGAAAAGGCTCATAGAGCTGTTTCATGATACGCCTTCAGTCAGCGGCCTTGCTGGCTTTGAAACAAATGGTAAGCCATTGCAACTTTAGTTTGATTACGCGTAATTAGTAACATGAACTCTGCCAGTTTTTAGTTTAGTACGCACAAGAAAGGTTGGCTAACCGTACATTTACCTTGGCACACACATTTTTTAAGACCTCCAACAAGTAAGTTATTTGTGGGAAAACGGAAAGAAGGTATTTTTTAAAGAAAGTCAAAGGGCTCGGGTTTTCAACACTATTGCGCGTAGCGGAACATCAATCGACAATCAATTTAATCTTAAAACAAAATGAAATTTTCCTTACTCGTAAATTGATATGCTAAGTAAAGTTGCAAATAAAACAAAATTACACTATTTGCTGAATAGCTGTAAGGAGCCTAAAAATCTACTACATGTCTAGGCAACTAAGCGTCATCTCGGAAATCTTGCCTAATTTTGTTATGTTTTCACCGGCGTTTGTTTGTTTGTTTGTATGTTAGCAGCCTAGCGTTCACATCGCTCAACCAATCATCACCAAACTTGGTCAAAACATTGGCTATGGTCTAACTCAGCCTGGGTCTAACTTAGAACTGATTTAATTTTGGGGTATCTAGGTCAAAGGTTAAGGCCAAGGTCACGGAAAAACGAAGAAAATCAATATTTCTCAACAAATCGCACTAGAATCATCATATCAACTTCAAACCAAAACTAAAATGTGCATCTTTCAATTCTGCATCAATACCCTTGCCAGCGGTAGGGACTCGAATGCGCTGGCGGAGGTCTGCACTCTCGGAGTGCTCTTGTTTTATAATTATATCTTTGGAAAGAATTTTATTGAATGCTTTCTTGGTAACGATCCCGAATTGTTTATATTGGGAATTGATAACCAAACTCTCAAACATGAATATAGACAAAAATTTCAAAGCTGCAAAAAAAGTAAAAGAAAACAACAAAACAAAGAAAACAAAGCAAAAGAAACAAACAGAAAACCTTTTAATTCCAACAGTGATTAACCCAGCCACAGAAACATTTTGTGACACTCACAGTATAGTAATATTAGCCCAGCATACTATCACACAATATCATCACAATGATAAAATCTTGTTATGGTACTGTAACATTAAGTTTGAAAATTAATTTTTCTACAAACTTATTTCATACAGCACTTAACACTTTGTTTATAACTGAATTAGGGCCTGGTGAAGTTACAGCTGAAGTAAATGTGGATTTAGCAGCTGCTGCATGCGTTCCCAATACTGCTGGTTCTCCAACTGGATCAGTTGCAGCTGTTTCAGTTGTTGGCATGCCTGCTGAAACAGCTGATGTCACTCTCTCTGGGACAGCTGAGACAACTGAGATAGCTGCAGCTGCTATTCCAGTCGAGTCTGCAGCCATTGATACTGCAGAAGTATTTGAAGTGAAGAGTGGCACCCAAGTTAATGTTGGCTCCAGGAAAAGGAAAATTACTACTAATGATATCCTGGAGCAGCAGTATAAAGCTCTCCTACTCAAACAGGAGAACTTAAAGTTGAAGAAAAGAAAACTGGAACTTCAGGTTTATCTGCTAGAGCAGAGAGCCTGTGAAGTAGATCATGCAAGTCCAAATCAAAACAATGAGTCACAGTTCATTACTTTGCAGCTCAGTCCAATTATTCAGACCAATTAGTTTTTACCAAAACAGTAAAACAGTGAGCTTTTTTATTAAAGAAATGTAAAACAGTCTGCTATTAAGATGGTTCATGTATAACAATTTATATTCCAGCTGTATTGTTATAGAAAATTTATTTTCATTATCACTTAAAAATATAGTATATTGGGCAGCTGTCCTTTCATATGTCTTACAGTCTGTCTTGATATATCATATGTAATTTATAAACAATGCAGACAGTGCTAGCCACTCTGCATTGAATTATGAAAGTGCGTATACTGGTGCGAATTAAGACAAAATTTTGTTCAGTAAACTTCAAAAACCATAAGTTGCTAATGGATAATGCTAATTTCAAGACCAACAAGGCAATGAATGGCATGTTTTATCCAAGTTAAAATTCCATTTTTCTGCAATGAAACTTACATGTAAAGCAACCCTGGAATTTTCCAGGCCTATGAACAAGGAATTTACAAGCAAAATAATCAACTTTCATCTGAAACTAAAATTAAATATGTGGGTAGAGTACTTTTGCAGATGAATTAAGAAGCTGGCTGCAGTCACATTACTACATCCAGTAACTCCAAAGAAAACATTCTCAGTACCTGTGTCCTGTAAATGAACCTAAAACGTTCCTGGACTCTGAAAATTCAGAAATTTTTTCTAGTTAGAACCAAATCTAAACATATGCTTCAATGGAGGCTACATGGAAAAAATTTTCAATATTTTTGTTTGAATGTTGAATTTCCCTTCAACAAATTATGTAATGTTATTCCTCAATACTATGGGAATTAAAAGCACTGGGTGCATAGTATTTGTTTTCATCACAACAGTAAATTTACAAAAAAAGACTAAATTAAATGCCCCTATCAGCATTTTGCATCCAAAGTTTTGATGCATGAGATATTGAAATTGACACATAAGATCTTTGAGTCTCTTATCTTTCACTCCCCCACACCCCATCCAGAGAGATTTTGCTCACAGGCTGTAAAATCAGTTACAGACTACAACACCTCATCAGCCAAAGAATGTGTGGCAGATGTGATCTCTGATGGCCAGACCTTGCTGGGGCCCATTGTAAATTTCCACAGCAATTTCATCTTCAGGTACATCATTATATTCCATTGGCTCGTTCAGCACCACAGCAATGTTATGCAACACACCGCATGCACCAATTATTGAGCAAACTTTCTCTGGTGCCATTCTAATTTCTGAATGCAAAACATGAAAGCGCCTTTTCCACCTACCGAAAGTTTGCTCAATAATTACTCTGGTTTTTGTGTGTGCCAAATTGTATGCCTCCTGTCTAGGGCCTTCAGGATTTGCATATGGAGTCATCAGGAAGCGGGAGCATGCATAACCACTGTCCCCAAGAATGATGCCATCATCACTTGAGAGGTTGTCTTCAAGGTACTGGCAGATGTTGGATGAGCGGAATATGTGGCTATCGTGGCAACTTCCTGGCCATCGTGCCACAATATTTGTGAACATCCCTGTGAATCATTAAAAGTAGCAAAAGCAAATTTTCACCCTAACTAACAAATTATTTGGTGAGCTGCCTAATGCCCTTCCTTTTTGTTAAAAAAACTGATGTTGTGTTAACTTATAACAATCTATAATAAGTTGAACTACGGGTTAATTCATTAATTTTAAAGAGGCTAGCTATAAAATAGATCAGTGCAGTTGTGCTCAGGCACAATTTAGTCATATGGAAGAAATAAACAATGTACTTTAATCCTGAGATACGAAAGAAACCTTGTCTTAGTCTTATGGTATCAGTTTAATAGAACTCTACCTTGAATACTGCTAGTAAATTGTGCTGGCAGATTTCAGTGGTTGTACTTCTTCTGGCGATTCCTAGTTATGTATAGAAATACCACTTCGATATTATTATTAGTTCTACGAAGTTTTAGGCCAATTCCATCTAGCTTTTGCAGTCAAAACAACTTTCGCATTGACACTGTTCACGAGCATAAACAAAGCGTCCCAATGTGTCAGGTTTAATAAGTTATTGTCCAACAATTACTTAACAACAAACAGCGTATATATATCACTTTTTAAAAATATGTCACTTCCGAATCCCATTATAGTTGCCCTCTGTAACGCATGGTTTGTTTATATTGTTTTGCGTTTGCATTTTTACATTGTAACTAACCTTTGTGATTACATATTCCTTGAACGTTGAGGGAGTGGAATCCCTTCCGGTTTACGAACGCATTTTCATGATTGTTAGGCGCTTGAATTCTAATATGAGTGCCATCAACACAACCTATAACGGAAGGAAAGCCCCCAAGACGATAAAAGGCACTCTTGCTGGCAACAGATTCGACTGCTGTTGGCCATTTAATAAAATGGCTCTGCTTCCTCGACAATGCATTTGACACGTTCGTCACAACACGAGAAACGGTAGACTTGTCCACACCAGCAGTGTCTCCAATCACTTGCAGAAAGCTTCCACTGGCAAAAAATCGCAAGGCAATAAGAACCTGCTGCAGGGGTGGAAGCGCATGATTTCGGCGACTGTCACGACGAAGATCATCAGCAAGGAGATCCGTAATGTATTGAATTGCTTGCCGTCCAAACCTGTAGCGAGCTCTTAATTCGTTGTCACTGAAATTGGCAATGTCTATGAGTCCTCGGAAGTGTCTGGGTCTTTGCGGTCGTCGTATACCAAACAACAAATCGGCCATTTTTTTTTTGGCGTACTTTTACTAATCATTTAACCCTAGGTTAGTGATTTAACCCACCTCGCTACCAGAGTTAGATTTAACCCGCTGTTTAACCCAGGGTTAGCGCTAACCGACCTTTGAACAACGGAACTAACCCACGGTTAAATCTTAACCCCGGGTTAAGGTGATTTAACCCGGGGTTAAGATTTAACCTGCTTTTGAGCAACCGGGCCCAGGTGGACAATGAGACATAGTTTGATACAACGCTGGGCCGGGTTGTTCGAAGCAGGGTTAAGGTAACCCTGGGTTAGCGCTAATCGGCCTTCGAACAACCAGCCCCTGGTTTGAAATAATGCTTGTAACTTTAAAAGTTGCAGTAACTCAAAAAGTTACAATTTTCACCGACCCATTAATTTTAACCAGCGTAGCATCAAACTATGCCTGATGTTTTAGTAATGTTCAGATTTGTTTGTCTGTTGACAGGTGTGGATCGTTGTCCCAGTGTTTATGGTGCTGGTTTCTATATATCTGGTGGTCGCACCGTTCTACGAAGCTCCTTTACACTCGGTTTACTGTTTACTGATTATTGGGACTGGAATCCCGTTTTATTTGGTTTTCGTTCGTTTCAAAGTAGCTCCGGTGGGATTTCTACGTTTTGTTGGTAAGTACACTGGCCTTTGATTGAAATGAACGCATTTCCCTTTTTCTGGGAAAATGAATTATCTTAAGGCAAAGTAGAGAGTTATGAGACTTAATGTTTCTTGTCAAAATTTTGTTGTATTATTGTGAGGCCTACGCAGGCTTGTCTTGAAAATGCACGGTAACCAGCCGCTGTTCAGGATCTAGACTGGAGTGGACTCGTATAACCCAGTATTCACTTGTGTAACATGACCGCTTTTGAGCATTTGTAAAGGTAAAGTAGTTGCAAACAGCCGGTTCTGGCGCAATTTCATTTTTGATCGATTTTTTTGCGAAATCGTGGTTTTGGGTGTGGTCGATTTTTTGGTGTTACGATTTTTTTGCGAAATCGATGTTTTGGGTGTGGTCGATTTTTTGGTCTTGACTTGTTTGATTTTTGATCGATGATTTTCTTTAATGTGTCAATGTTTTCGTTGGGATCGTCGATGTACTTTGGGGGGTGGGGTGGGGGTCGAGTTGGTAAAGTGGGATTTTGGGTCGAGATTTACAGTCCAAGGTACAGCTTTGAGAAATGGCAAACGGGATTTACAATGTATATGGTATGCAAACGAGTTTTAACAGAAGTTTGAATTGCTTTGAGTTTAGTCTTTGGAATGGAAAGAATTTAGGGAATGTTGAATTCATTAAGAGTTTGAGAAATGAGTTGGTTGATTGTTTGAAACGTTTCTTACCTAATGATGTGTATGAACTTTTCGAAGATGATGTTTCATTTGCATACACTGCTGGAGTTCATATAGAAACAAGAAGAAGTTTGGAAGATATTCTTAATATCAAGCTAAGGGTCTTTGTGATGATTTTTATGAGGGTTGTGTGTATAGTCATGACTATGCAATGAGTTTCTTCGAGTCTGAAATGCGATTTAGCGATCTTTATGAGGACTCTTTTAGGCCATTTGATTATCAAGATTATAGAATTGAACGAGTGAAAGTTTTCATGCGTGTTAACAAGAAGTTAATCGAGAGAGATGATTATTGTGACTTGATAAGAGAGGTTATTGCTGGATATAATTGGTTTGGGGTAGACTTTGGATGAATGGGAAGCATTGAGTAATCATGCATGATATTTTTGTGGTCAAAAAGTTTCCGGTTCAATTCCGGTTCAAAATGGTTTTATGTAAATTAGGGTGTGTTAATTTACATTGACGTCATTACATTCCTGAGCGACGTTAGCAACGGGCCTTTAGAAAGTAAACATCAAACCCACTTACCGTAGAATTCAGATGATAACGGCCCCCGTTATTTTCGGATTTAGCAGTCCAAAGGGGCCGTTACTTTCGGGTGGCCGTTACTTTCGGGTGTTGCAAGCGTGGCCATTTGTTCTTCGGTGGATTGAAGACTCCAAGATCAACTGTAACCAAACATTTATTGTTCTTCTTTCACTGACATTCGCACGAACTAGAAGTTACACGTGGCTATGAAATATATACATGGTGGCTGATGCAATACAGCCTCGATTTAATGTTAACTTGAATGACATTTCCTGTACGTAAATACTTCCGCTTTATGTAAGTTGGGTTTGCATCCAACACCCCCACTCAATCACAACTTTACAACATTTATGGAAGTAGTCTATTAAGTTTAACCCTAGTTACAGGCTTAGTAAAAATGTCTGCAACATTATTTTCTGTTGGTACATATGTCAGCTTGAGGTTTCCATTCTGGATCTCTAATCTTAAGAAGTGGTATTTAACATCAATATGCTTTGATCTCTTATGATGCACAGGATTATTAGCCAGTGCTATTGCCCCTTGATTATCTACATACATGCGAATAACCTCACAAGGGGGACCCACTAGATCAGCTAATAGTTGCCTAAGAAATTTAGCTTCCTGGGTAGCCATGGCTAATGCTACATACTCAGCTTCACAAGAAGACAGTGCTACCACTGACTGCTTTGCACTCTTCCACGATATCAGTGAGCTTGCACTACATAACTTAAAAGCATATCCACTGATGCTTCGTCTATCACTGGATGTTGCCCAGTCTGAATCACTGTACCCCTCTAGTTTCACTTCAGGCCCTTTTACAAACTTTAAGCATCTATCTTGAGTACCCTTTAGATACCTCAGCACTTGTTTTGATATGGCATAATGTGCCTTCATTGGCTTTGATAGATGCTGAGAAAGATATGTGACTACATAACACAAATCAGGTCTTGTGCATGTCATGAGGTAAATCAAACTTCCAACAATCTCACGATACAAACCTACATTTTCAAAATTGCTTTCATTAACTGTACTGCCCTTAGTTACACCCAGCTCACATGGGATTGCCTTTGGCTTGCATTCTGACATGTTGAACCGAGACAAAATCTTTTCTATGTACTGGGTTTGGTTCATTTCAACATACCCATTTCCACACTTGAATTGGATGCCTAGAAACCATGATAGAATACCCAGATCTTTCATTTTGAATTTCATCATAAGACATTCTTTAAATTCTTTCAACACATCTGTGTTGCTACCTGCAATAATTATGTCATCAACCCATACAATTAAAATTACTTGACCACTTTCAGTAGTCCTGACATTAACACAAGGATCCACTAAGGATTGTACAAACTCTTCTTGTGTTAGATAGTCATGTAACATACTGTTCCAGTTTCTCCCACTTTGTTTCAAGCCATACAATGATTTCTTTAGCTTGCAAACAAGTTTTTGTCCATTGGGCCCTTTTTGTTCATAACCTTCAGGTTGCTCAACATACAACTCACAGTCAATAGGTGCATTCAAATAAGCAGTCTTAACATCCATTTGATGGATAACCATACCTTTTTGAACAGCTAATTGCATTAACATTCGAACCGAAGTTAAACGAGCAGTTGGAGAAAATGTCTCATGATAGTCTATACCTGGGGCCTGGGAGTAACCCTTTGCAACAAAACGGGCTTTGTACTTTTCCTCTCCATTGGGACCTAATTTGATAGTATAAACCCACTTTCCCCCCACTGAAGTTCGACCCTCTGGTAGGGAGGTGAGTTCAAATGTGTCATTATCCCATAGTGAATTTAACTCTTCATCCATAGCAACTTTCCACTTCCCAGACTCTGGGGATGTGATGGCACATTCATATGACTGTGGAACATTTCTAGCTGTGTAACAGTAGTCAACTGTAAAATTTGCAAAATCATCAATTGCATGATCAAGTTCCTCCCCTGTTGCATAGTCATCAAGGTATTTTGGTCTGACATGCTCCCTGGTAGGGTAACGCTTAACACTTTCTACCTTAATCTCAGGCTTTTGCATTTCAGGTTCTTTGTACTCAGCTGAATCAGATAACAATTCAACACTTTCCTCTTTATGGTCGAATCTCTCACTGAATTTGACACATCTGGCTTTCTTGATGGTGTTTTGATCAGGGTAATAAACAAGAAATGCAGGACTGGACCTATCATAACCTATAAAAATGCCTTCCTTAGCTCGAGCATCTAATTTGGTTTTGTTCTGTACATAAGCGTGACACAATGAACCAAATACATGCATGTTGGACAAATTTGGTTTGGTACCTGTCAAGCACTCATAAGGTGTTTTACCTGTTCTGGAATTATAACACCTGTTGCGGATATGTGCTGATGTCATGACAGCATAGGTCCATAACTGTTTAGGTAACTCTGCTTCGATTAACAGACACCTTGCCATATCAAAAAGCGATCGCCATGCTCTCTCAGCTGTCCCGTTTTGGTGGGGTGAATAGGGAGCTGTAAGCTCATGTTTGATGTGATTATCTAACAATAAGGATTTGAATTGATCACTAACGTATTCACCCCCATTGTCAGATCGTAATCGTTTGACTGTACCAAAGGGTGCAGTATCAGCCAAGAACTGCTTCGTTGCTGTGATGGCATCACTCTTTCTCTTTAGGAAATATACCCCAAAGGCACCAGAAAAATCGTCCACAAAAACCATTGCATAATTGTGACCATCCCTTGACCCTGGTGTGACAGGACCTGCTAAGTCAGTGTGTACTAACTCGAGAGGTGCAGTTGCACGACTATCTGGCTCTCTATTTCGAAACTGTGACATCTTTCCCTTTACACAAGTGTCACATTCAGGCTTACCCTTGGGCTTTGTTGTTATTTTCATCCCCTCAACAACATTTTCTAGTTTAAAAACATCATGCACGTTGCAATGCCCCAATATTTTGTGCCAAGTTTCCGCACTGTGCGCACCATTACTGGAATCGGCATAGTTGAGGTAATACAACTTCCCATATTTCTTCATAGCAAATTTGGTGTCACCTGGTGTACTTAGCTCAGCAGAATCTGGTGTCAAGTGTATGGAATTTCCCCTATAAACGGCAGATTGAACAGAAAATATGTTCTGTTTATAACTAGGTATATATAAAGCGTCTTCAAGAAAGACTTCATAGGGAACACCCCCTACATCATGCAGAGTAACTTGTGCCCTGCCCCTGGCAGACACAACACCACATGCCCTACTGCCATCAGCTAACTCTATGTAATGATTTTCGGGTTTGAAATCATCATCAAAATGTAAAAACTTGGACTTATCATTGAGAATATGAGCAGTAGCTCCTGTATCTACTAATAAGGAATTTTCTCTTGTTACGTTAAGAGAGTCTACAGTCACTTTGAACGCAAATGAAGCGCCCCTCTTATCGTCACTCACGGTTTTCGCTGTGTCCTTCTTGCGACAAACATCTGTGTTGTGTGTCTTGGACTTGCAGTGTCTGCACCATCGGTGATTAATCTTCTTCCTTTGTTCCTTTATGCGACATTCACTTGATTTGTGACCAGGTTGACCGCAGGAATAACATGTTATATGTCCGTTCGATGCTGAATGTTTCTGTTTACAGTTCATAACATTGTCCTCTCCAATTTGTGGCGGCATATGAGATCTTTCGGTCTCTTCATAACTCCTAAGGGCTACTTTGAATTCTTGAAACTGAATCTTGTCGTCGCGCTGCGAAACAATGGCGGAAAAGGTTTTGTATTCCACAGGTAATCCTTTCAGTACCATGGCAATCAAAAGGCTGTCGCTCACTGTCTCCCCGGCGGATTTGAGCGATGCAGCTGCTGTTTCAGCACGTAGAACATAATCTGTTATGCATTCGTCTTGGGCTTTCTGCAGTGAAGTTAGTTCTGTATACAATGCAAGAACACGTGGTTTGCTTTTTCCCATGTAATGGTTCCTCAATATTTGGAGGGCTCTTCTGCCATCGTCCCTCGCATCCCTTATAATTAAGGACAGGCTTCGATCGTCCAAGTACTGGATCAGTTGAGCGAAGGCATCAATGTTCTTTTCCGTTTCTGTGTCATCTAGCTCACCTTCGGCTAGGAGAACATCGTACAACTTTTGAAGTCTCATAAGTCCCAGGAATTTTACTTCCCAAAGTTCGTATTTCGTAACATCACCGTCGAACATGAGCCTTCTGCTGGGCCCATAACCTGTTGCAAGCGTGGCCATTTGTTCTTCGGTGGATTGAAGACTCCAAGATCAACTGTAACCAAACATTTATTGTTCTTCTTTCACTGACATTCGCACGAACTAGAAGTTACACGTGGCTATGAAATATATACATGGTGGCTGATGCAATACAGCCTCGATTTAATGTTAACTTGAATGACATTTCCTGTACGTAAATACTTCCGCTTTATGTAAGTTGGGTTTGCATCCAACATCGGGTAGCCGTTACTTTCGGATGGTTAGAAAACGTTTGTAATTCAGCAGTGGTTTTACACAAAGAGGACACATAACAGACATAAAAAAGGTCATTCAGGTTGCATGCTGGTTATTCATTATCCATGTAAACAAAGTAAACTGTATCAAAAAAGACCCAAATGTTCGTATACTATACGTCGAAAATATTGTTCGTATATTGTATATGACAACTAATTACTGTGATGACACATACGGTACAGCTTTTATCTGTTTTTATACCCGTATGTCTGTTTCAAACAGGATTCAGTTAAGCTTAAAATAAAATCACAAATGATTCTGTACTTTGATTAATCCTGCACTCAGGCTGTTCCATCCGCATTACGCTTGAGGGCAGACAGTTTCTCTTTCAATGACGCTTTTAAATCTGGAAGGCTACTTCTCAAGAAAACTTCATACAAGCAAGGAATCTCCAGTCCTCCTCCCTGGACCCAAGTGCCTTCTGGAGCACTCCTGGATTGTCCAGTGATCTTGGAATTGATGGTGATATTACCATCAACTAAAGGCTGATAAAGAATTTCAGCCAGCGAATCGGGAACATGCCCTGCTGTTTGCTCTGCTGCATGATGCGTGCTACTTTCTTTGATCTTGACGATAATGGCATGCGCCGAGTGAGTATTTCCTGGCTCAGGAAAGCAACCACATGTTGAATTAATCCGTGGGTCAGCTTTATATATATGATCTCCTTTTATCCGTGACTTGATGGTACAGAAATGCTTAAATGCAACGGCCATAATAGTATATAATGTCCAGAGTTGTATTTAGATACGGGTGTACAACTGTTACAGCCGCGTCGCATGCGTGACAAGTACACAAGGTTTCATTGTTTGTTACGTGTTGAGTCACATGACATGCAGCTGACCTTTGGTCCGGCCGGGAATTGCGCAAAAAAAAACTTGCAGCACCGCAGGCTACAATTCCATAATGGAGGAAGCGTGCTCAGTTTGTGAACGGGTCACTAAGTATAAGTGTATCAAATGCAAAGTATCTGTGTGTGCCTTGTGTGCACCTGAAACAGCTCAAACGGTAAATGAGTCGACTACAGTCCTATGAAATTGGTAGGAGTTTGCCAGACGTGCCAACGAAGGCCTGAAATAGACAAAGAGGCTAATACCACAGCTGATACCATGCCGCCGGAGTCGCACTCGTTTCCAGCAAGACAGAACCCTGAATCCAATGAAGCCAGCCAGACCTCTGAGACCTCCGAAGCCAGCCAAACCTCCAGTCAGAAGACAGAACAAGATGAACGGTCGAAGCAACAGTTTCACAGGAGAAAACAATGGTTTCGCGAACAGAAGCTATAATTTATTGATTTGTATAAAAAGTACAAAAGCAAGGCCAAAGCAGTCAGAGAGTTCAAAGTACGATATAAAGTTGAGCTGAAGTCAAGCACCTACAACCCTTGGATTGCTCAAGAACTAAAGCTACGAAATGACCCAAAAAAGTCCAGAAGGCCAGGTGCTGGTAGACAGGCTTCTTATCCGGAAATGGAGAAGCAGCTCCACTATGAGTTCAAAGAATTACGAAGTAAAGGCGTCAAAGTCAAAGAGTGGTGGTTCAGGAGCAGATGCAAGGAAATAATGAAAGAAAAATATCCTGATGCGGACTTTAAAATGTCTGACCATTGGTTTGTTCGATTTAAAGCCCGTTTTGATATATCTCTTCGAAGGCCAACAAATGTTGCCCAGAGCCACCCAGAAACCCTGCGAGTAAACATCCAGCAGTTTCACAGATATATTCGCCGAATGGCGATTAAGACGAAGCAAGATCTAGCTGGTAAACAAGACGGCGCGATTGGTCCTTGCAATTTGAGCGACATCGCCAACATGGATCAGACACCACTAGAATTTTGCTTTAACACAAAAGGGGCGACCTACGAGACAAAAGGAGAAAAGATGGTCTGGACCCGAACCACTGGCAGTGGCCATGAGAAACGCCAATGTACTGTGCAGTTGACTGTATTTGCAGATGGAGAACCACGAATTAAGCCCCTTCTGATATTCAAGGGGACAGGAAAGCGAATCCCCGACAAAGAACTGAAGCAGTACGACCCACGCGTTGTCGTAAAATTCCAGGAGAATGCATGGTGCGATGAAAATATGATGATCTACTGGGTGAGACATCTGTGGAATTCACAAAGTACCTTCTTTAGCACAAACGGGAAAAGATCCAGACTTCTTGTGTACGACCAACACAGAGCTCAAACGACGAAAAAGGTGAAGGATATCCTCCAAAATGAATGCAAGACAACACTGGTGCTAGTTCCACCAGGAGCTACAAGCAAGGTTCAGCCCCTGGATGTTGCTGTCAACAGCGAATTCAAGAAAGCTGTCAATCGCCTAGCAACAGAAGCCATGACCCGAAATCCCGATCAGTTCCTGACAGGAACAGTTACTGCTAGTGAGAGAAGGATCTTTTTTACCAAATGGACAGGGCAAGCCTGGCAAGACGTTTCTCGTCGTCTACGAGATACCATTATTCGCTCCTTTGTGAAATGTGGGATTGTCTTGCCAACTTCAGGGCAACGCGATAACGAAATTAATCTCCGCGGGCTGGAGAACTATACAGTTGGCCATTCCAGCGATGTGGAACAAATATGGTTTCACGACGAAGATTGATGATTAATAAATTAAACGGTAATTAAAGATATCGGTATACGATCGATAGCCGGCCTAAGCTTTTGGTGACAGAGCAGTAAATATTTTCACGTTCCAGTTGCATTACGTTCATTACTGTGATCAAAATAGAGATAATGTATTTCTAGTACTCGGTACTTTATAAGAGTCAAAAGTTTTTACGCGTTTAGTTATGCAGTGTGTACGAAAATACACTGTACTAAAGCAGGAGATGATTGTACGCAAGAGAGGATGTACGGTACTGATTTAAATATTTTTCGCGTTCCAGTTACGTTACGTTAATTTCATTGTAAGTTGATTCAAATAGAAGCAGTGTAATTTTTTTTGGACGGTATCTCTTGAAATGTTACATTAAATACAAAATACGGTATATATTTTTTTGAGTGGTCATTTTTTAAGGGGCCGCTATTATCGGGGGGGGCCGTTACTTTCGGGGGGGCCGTTACTTTCGGGGTTTAATAGCAAGGTAAAAAATAAACGTTACTTTCCGGTAGCCGTTATTTTCGGGGGGCCCGTTATTATCGGAATTCTACGGTATAGAATTGCTGGTTGCCATGTCGTAAAAGTATGAATGGAATGCATTTATACTGGGCGTGGTATTAAAACGGAAGTTTGGTTTTAGCGTGGGAGTAAAATAGAGAGAATGTGTGACATCTTATCAAAGACATTTGTAACGCGTTTCACGTTACAAAAGTTCACTTAATCATTAGACATAAACGACTATAACCTCTCTCTTGTATTTTCTAGCTATCTTAATGGCTGATTTGGTACCTGGTGAGTAGTAACGAGAAGGTAAGGCCAATACATGCGTCGCACACTCCATAATTGCTCTATTGCGAATTGGCCCAGCCGCCTTGCCATAATAGTCCCATTGAGGTTCAAATACCTTGAATGGGATCTCCTTTTCAATGGCAAAATCTCTGGCCAGTTCATCAACCCCTTCTGCACCCCCAGACACAATCAATTCAATGTCTGAGAGATCCAGCTTCCATTTCTTGAGAGCTTTACCTATTTGTTCTTTCAAGGTTATATAGTCATCGAAGTATCTACTGCCAACGATTGCCAATGATGTCATGATTTACGAAGCCATGATCTATGGATTGGGTATCTCAATTTTTATCTGAATAGCAGCCAGGCTAGAGCTCCAACTCCAATGATAAATACTATCAGGTTGGTTTCATGATTAGTAGTTGTTTCTTCTTTGATTTTAGGTTGAGGATCAATCGTTGGTGTTGGTGGTGATCGTTTAGTCTCTACAGCTGCATGTGGCAACTTGACTTTTGAGGACCCCAGATTATGGCTGATTTCCACAGTCTTAGTCTCCAGGTTTATGTTTGTGTTGGTTCCAAATTTCATCTCATCTGTAGCCTTCATGAGGTTGTTGTTATACCCGATCACACTCTCTGTGTTTATGATCATGTTACTGGGCATCAACCACACTCCAGGAGCAATGGCCAAATCAAGTTTTAATTTAGCTTCTTGAGTGGCCAGTTGATACCTTTGGATCGAACTCGAAATGTCATTCTCGATTACACTACTCTCAAACAGGGCCAAGAATTCTTGTTGAGTCTCAATCGCTCCACCACCAGTACCCACAATCGAGTTTCTAGTGTTGACTTGCGCCCCCAACACACAATAAACAAAGGCTTCAGCAGATCGATTCAATCTGCCAAGTCCAGCTTTGGTGAGCCCATAGCCACTAGTTGGTATGAACCAAGCATATTTGTAATCAGCAAAGTCATCATTACGGATGAATGAGATGAGATCACCCTTTTCCTTCTTACCCCCATCATCAGCGAATTTGCCACCTTCACCAGGCCACTGATCAGCTTCATCGTCATAGTTTCTTACCATATGGACATTTTGGTATCCTCCACCCACTCCATGGTATCCATCCCCATAATCTATGAATATGTCACCCAAACCCCCGTTTCTTCCACCTTTCCATCTGAAGTCAGAGTTGTTTGAGATGTCAAATTCAGCGCATAATCGTTGATAAGCGACTTTGCTGTAAGGGTTGTTGTTGATTACAAAGGGTTGCTCATCAGGCAGTGGAAGACTCAATTCATACAATATCCGTCTTATGGTGAAATATACATGAAACTTGATGAAGCTACTCACGACTTTGGGGTAGTTGAGGCTCTCAAAAGGGCTTATTCCACAACCAGAGGTCGCACACCACACTGCAAAGTTCAGCTGTTGTGGCCAGTAGTTCATGTCGGGGGCGTTCAACCACTTTCGACTTTGTTTACCAGTCTTGAAAGTTACAACTTGGGAGGTGAATACGTTACGCATCTTGGCGATGAATTTCTTCGTATTGGACACGTATATGTCCAGTGATGTCAACATGCTTGTGGTGTTGCTGGTGGGGCTGTCAAAGTCGATGGCAGGTATCGGGTAGTATCGTTTGGTCATGGTTAGGCTCGTTGGGAATGAGTTCAATGTGTCATCATCGGCCAGTCCGAGATCAATCCAGAGTAGTAATTTCAAACCTGGTCGTAATCCATCAGTCCACGTCTTTCCAGAAAGGTCATCATAGGACATGATTGTCATACCGGTATGCTTCCACTTAACGTAACCCCCATATTGGTCAGATACAAATTTGAATTGGTCAAGGTCAGCCTTTGGATACCTATTTCTGAAGTCATTGAGTAAGCCCATCTTCTATCCAGAATTTGGGTAGAAGGGTTCAAACTTTTAAGCCATTAGTTAAACATAACACCATCAATTACCAAATTTTTTACCTTCTTTTTCATACCAAAGTTCAATAGCTTCATTGACTTCTTTGTTATTTTTGAGAGAAGCCCATATAGACTTGAATTGTTCTTCAGTGATTTTTTGATCTTTTTCATTCATCATGTTCATCATCTCATGCATTACAACAATATCCAAAGTTTTGAGTTTATCTATAGATGTGTATTTTAGAGGTTGGTTGTCCATGAGATCTATAATAGTACATGCCAAGGAGTTGTATTTCTCTTCACTGGATTGTCTATTAGCCATGGTTATGTTATTAGTATATCAATCTTTTAAGTCTATTTGGACTAGTATTTGTTTTGCTCATAAATTATAGTTATGGTCCTCCTTTTAGTTCTTTGAGGATTTCGTTGCGTACTCTCTGCCTCAATACCAATGGGTCCTCTCCATTCATATTTTTTTGAGCTTTAACCCTTATTTCAGCCTTGAGCTTTTCGAAGTTCTTGAGTTCTTCTATGATCAATGAGAACTGCTCATCAGAGATCTTATTGTCACGAAGGGCTTTGGAAACCAGGTCTTCAATGGTGTTTATCTTGGATTTGGCCAGTGTAATGGTGTTTTGATGCTTCACAGCTTTCTTTGACAAGTTCTTGGATATTTGTTGACATGCTATGGATGCGCACACAAATACACCACTCACCACACCCAATGGCACAGATGCGACGATTCCGACACCACTAAGAGATGTGCCCAATCCACCAGCCGCCAAAATGCAGGACATTATACCACAGGTCGAGCTTGCATTCATGAGTACACCCTTGGATCGGTTATATTTTTTGAGTACTGTCTCATAGTGGTTTAATTCAGACTTTAGCTTGTTCAAGGCATCACAACATTGTTGAAGTCTGAATGATGGTCCATCAGTGGGGGTCGGAGGAGGTGCAGTAGCCTCTAAGTTGGGATAAATCGTCTTATATGCATCCATTTTGGAATGAATATCGCTTACTTTTAAGATGTTATCTGAATCGTAAACTGAATGTGATGGGAGAACCCTTCAGATCAAGTTTCTTCCATCCAATGTCGAGGATGCTTAAGTCGAAGTTGTTTATGGGGCTCTTATGTTTTTGGACTGGAATGGCTGGGTAATCCTGTGATGGTATGTTGGCAAGGAGGTGGGAGGGGGAGAGTTTCACGGGTTCCCCGGATTGAGTCTTATTCACATATGACGACTTATTGTCCACTATACTACACATAAGTCTCAGTGGCTCCTTAATCTGTATATTTATGGGGTACAACTTTCCAGGTGTTATGGTTTCAGGCACCCCAAGAGCAACTTGGAGCCCTCTTGTGAGTTTAATGTTGAAAGTCTTGTTGGAATACAGGTAATCAACAGTGTCAGTCTCAATGATCGATAGCTTGGCATTATCCGTATCGTTCAGAAAGATTGCCTGTATATCACGTAGAGAGTATGTACCGGGTTGAATTATTATGATGGGCCGATTATCCTCCTTGAGAAAGCCCTGTCGATCTTTGAAGTTGACCAATCGTTTGGGTACAATACAGTCGAGGAGTTGGATCTCCCGAATCTTTTCCAGTGGGGGATCCAAATACACCCTGGCTTCAGACTCGTACATAGTAATGCTCAACATTTTGTTTGATTACTCCTTCTTCATCTTTAAATTTCTATAATCAGCATCTGAGAGGAAACGAGTTTTGATGATGCCACAGCTGGAACATTTACACTTCATCATCGGCCTTCCTTTGAATGTTTTGGCAAAGGTTTCACTACCAGGCACACAATCAGTCAGCTTTTTCTCTTTGATGCAGTAAGTCTTCATTTGATTCATTTACGTTTTCTTTTTAACTCTTCTATGAAGTAAAGCACAATCGCCATTATTAACAGCCAAGCATGTTTCCCTAAGAATGAGATGACCTCTCCAGCAGTCTTGAACAGAAAGCTTACAATAGCGCCCACCATTCCAGGCAGCAATTCGCCAAGTTTCTTCCCAAGGGTTTTTAGCCCATCACCAACCCCTTTGCCCAATTTCGATAGCCCTTTGGATAGATTGGATACTATAACGCCAATGACTACTCCAACTGCACTCATTACAGCAAAGACTGTGAATCCATATTTCTTAAATATAGCTTTCACACGATCCCGCAATGACATTCGTTCCTGGATTTCTTCATTCTCACCTTCCAGGTTAGCTATCTCTTGTTCCTGCTCACCAATTTCCCTCTCCAGAGTCTCTATTTGGCTACTTTCTTCTGGGGTTTTCAGTGGCTTGTCCCTATGGAATCTTAGTTTGTCTTTGAGTTTGGATATCATGGTCTTTTTCTTGGCTATCTCACCATCATTAGCTTCCACAACTTCTTCTGCTCTTGGGCCTAGACTATTTTTGATGGTGGACGGTAATTTCTCATTCAATTCACCATCACCTTTGAATAACACATAAGGTTTTGATCCTTTCCTAACCAATGATACAACTACTTGTTTGAATTCATTAAATTTAGCTATAAACTTTGAAGTATCAACTTTGGGGAATCTTGATCTAATCTTGGCCCAGGCTTCATCTTGTTCAATTTCCATCTCCTCCATCAATAAGGGCCGAGTTTCATCAATACCACCGAACGAGGTTTCCTCCTCTTCATCAGGGTCAATTGGACGAGTGGTGGATGTCTTTGTGATTGGGCTCAAATAAAGTGTATCATTCCCATCATCATGGCCTCCATCATCATCACCTGGCTCATTTAGTGTAGTCGGATCAAAATCGGGATCATAAGCAGTTGCCATATTTGAAGTTGAATATGGCAACTTTCTAAATTGATTTCAAAAGATTATATCCACTTGCTGGCAATATATCCCAAGGCTAACATCCCACCAGAAACATAAACCATTTCTCCAGTCTTTTGATCTGAATTGGGTCGGTAATAGTCAGAGAATTTAGGGGGATTGCCCATTTGATTGTATAATCTCAGCGCTTCATCCGTCTTTGATATGTTCTCAGAGGCTTGATTCTCATCACCCTTCCTACGATTCTCAAAGTCAACATAAGCCATTCGTTTCTCTTGATAAGCAGCATAGTCTTTCTGGTACTTCTCCATGGCTTTGTCATGCCTCTCCCTTTCAAGTTGGAGATCGGCCGAAGACGAGCCGCTAATGACCTTTGCTAAATAATTTCCACCAATGAAGGCTGTTGCATTGAGGACTGCTCCTCCAAGCATGATTGCTATAGTCGCCATTTAAGCATTTTGTGCACTATTCTTAAACAATTTCAGCTCCTTACAATCTTCTCTTTTTAGAGTCATATATAGAATACGCTACTACACTTCCAAATAGCGATACAACCCCTGTAAACACTCCAAGCGTAAATGACACCAATGGGTGTGTGCCCCGCCGTTGGGGTTGAGGTCTTCCACATTTTATAGCAATATCTTTGTATTTAGAAACGAAATCTTTCAATTCAGGCTCGCCGTAATGGTTATGGTATCGATTGTCTCCTGTATAATACCATCTGAATAAATCTTCAATAGTATCTGGCATATCGCTGCTATTAAGTTTTTTGTTTATAAATGTATTAGTCACCACATTTTGAATATGTCCTCTTAACGCATACAGGTACTCATATTTGGCAAGCTTATCAAAAACATCAATCTCTTCACTCATACTCAAAGACTTGTGGGTATTATCTTGAGGCATGTTCAAAGACTTGTGGGTAGTATCTTATTATTCTCTAAGTAGTTTTTGACATACATGCTTACAGTAATTGTACCTACCCATTTAACAAAATTCATGACATTGGTCGATGGGTCGCCAATGAATGACTCCCGAAGAGCCTTTTTAGCCAGCCATCCCATAGCAGTCGACAATCCAACTAGCACGAAAGAATCAGTAACTGTCTTTACGAGCTTATTTTCATTCATTTTTGTGTGTTTACATCCATCTACCTTTTAAATTGGTTTTCTCAGCGTTGGGCGGTTGATTTTCTGTGACTTGTGGCGATGGTGGTGGTGCTGGTGATGGTTTCGATTTTAATGTAATGGGTGGAAAATGCAAATCAGGTATCCTGTCTCGATAGTTGGTCCATAGGCCATAGAAGGCGACTCCAACTGTGGCAACTATGGCAAGAATATTTTGTGGTGAGAAGATATTTTTTGGTATCCAGCCACCTGCATAAGTCCCACCTGACGAACCACCCCCGTCACCAGCATCAGCAGCCGCAGTAGCCTCAACCGCAACTTTTTGTTTCTTTTCATTCCTCTCCCTCTCCTCTTCACGTTTCAAAGCCTCTCTAGCCCTCTTGTTATTTTCAGCTAACGTTTTGCCAGCTTGAACTCGTTTGGGGTCTTTGACCTTTGTTTTGACAGAAGGCTCTCTAGTGATTTGCTCAACCTGACTTGTTTCTTCAGACATGTTGTGAATTAATTTACTGTAAGCTTTAAGTCTCCTAGTAAGTTGTATACTAGGAGAGTAAAAGATTTTACGCATTAGTATCTGATCAGTAAATTAAGCCCAATTGCAGTTGTAACTGTTGCCAAGCTCATAGTTGAGACTACTAATGCTTTTAATCCAACTAGGGATGTAACAGATGCAATTGTTACTATTTCCATAGCTGTCACCAAGGTTGTGAGCAATATTTCTTTAGCAATGTATTCAACAGTTTGAACTTGGTTAGTCATGTTGTGATATAAACTACTATTACCTTTAAGTCTCCTAGTAAGTTGTATACTAGGAAACTGTCAGATCCCAACCAACCCTTAGTTCTTAAACCTAGTTATGCTCAAGAACATATTCATCTTTGTCTGATTCTTCATCTGAATCTTCTTCATATTCCGAATCACCAAGTACCGCCTCTTCATCCGCCACTGGTTCGAATTCAACCATTGGTTTACTCAACTTAATATGTTGAACCACTAATTTTGCAGAAGCGATAGCATCGTTTGTACCATGTGCTCTGTAATACACAGACTCCCATTTCAATGCTATGTGTGAGCATGCTCTGGTGCTGTTGTCAGGATCATACAAGTAGTTTCTAAAAGTCTCATTCCTTTTACGACCCTTGAAAACAGTATGACACCTTATTTTGTCCATACCAACGCCACTCGTCTTGAAATTCAGATACATTTCCAATGGCCTCGAGGTGTCAAGTTCTTTGGTCTCCTTGTTTTTTGGATATAAATAAGGCATTTTCACCAAATCACTTGGAGCAGTTTTTAATATTATCTTTTTAGCATCACCGATATCAGGCAACTCCTTTCGGGTATCTTTGTGCTTGTAGAATCTTTGAAGATTGGAACCAACGATTCCTACAATCTTGTTAATCCTATTTTGGGTTTCCTGTTCCAAAAGAGTTGGGGCAGTCCTGGTCTCAAACGATGTCAACGGATACTTCAATTGAATCCCATTAATGTTCTTAGAATCCTTTTTATTCATGTCTTTGTAAGACCATGACAAACCCCATATGTCTTGTTTTTCCAGTTCAACCGATAAACTCTTCTTTTCATCACCATCCATCACAAAGACTTTGGAAAAGGCACAGTTGTACCTTCCACTCTTCTTGGGATTATCCACAACTATGGAATCCCAATCAAAGTCAGTCTCAGAAAGTGGCACAAAACGAGTTTTCATTGATGAAGTTGAGGAGGTTGAGTTTCGATCTCTTTCGAGTATGCCTTTGCACCTACACTTTCCACACCTATTTTCAATTTTTTCACCGAACAGTGTCAACTCCAACAAGTTCATCCGTATTAGCCATATCATAAAACGTGGTGGTAGAAGGGGCGGGCTCTCTTAGTTTGAAATGCTTGAGGGCGGTAATGGCTATTATCAGTAACGTAGCAATCGCACCACCATGTACTACTATTGAACCAGAATATTCTGACAGCCACTGCTTGATCAACTGATTGTTCTTCCAATCCTTTACCAAAGCATCTGGTTCATCTATTCCGCCGTAACCACTAAGACACCAGTTGACTAGTCTGACCAATAGATGTAAAGGAGGATCAATTAGTCCGTCAGCCACATTCTTACCCGACACCATCTTGTACCTCTTGTAGTACTTCTCGACATCCTTATCCGATAATTTGTGTACATCGCCTAGTGTCATTTGCATACCAAGATACTCCTTGGTAGAGCCTAGACAAGCTAGTATTGAGAGCTCTTCTCTTTTGGATTTCAAATCGTCATCGCTAATGGTTGGTGTTGATTGTTCCACCACAGTTTCACCATTCATGATTTCTTCGGGAGTTGTCATGGTTGTGCTATGGGAGCCGGTATTTCTAAATAGTTTTGGAATGGATGTCTAAGGGAGAAGCACAGCCTGGCATACTTTTCATTCATAAGATGCTTCTTGAGTTTCTTCCACGTTTCAGCATCCAGGTCCCCGCCATACTCCTCGAAAAGCATCTTCATCGCCGTTTGTGATGGATTGTGAAATGAGACCACACAAGCTACATTTTCACGGAATGGTTTGGCTATAGATGTCAGTTGCTGAGTGAGAACCCAGACCGATATCCCTATATGTCTCCCAGAGAAGGCCAAACCGATGAATTTGTTGGACCTATTCTTCAAGTCTTTGGAAACGGCACAGTCGTCCAATATTAGGAGCGTATTGGTACCTGAGAAGAACGATTCACAATCCATCAACAAATTGTTGATTTCGTCATGATCACTCGCATCTGGCGACAGTACAAAAAATCGTTTGTCCCCCTTGGCAAAGCCTCTATAAGTCTTGTTATGGGCATATGTTGGGCAAATCAACACAATATAATCAAACACTTGCCTATAGTGCCCTCGAAGCTGTTCCACTATGTATTGGGTCTTTCCGCAATTCGTGGGACCAGTGATGATACAATTGAATGGAATCATATCTTTGAGTTCGTTCATCATTACTCACTACATTAACCCCTTTAGATTGATGTTTCTTCTCATGACAACGTGAGAAGAAAAACATACAACAGCCTAATATACTATCTCTTTTAGATCGGAATTCATAACACCCATTACAGCATCCGCGACCACAAACATGTAACATGTTAATATACCACTACCTTCAGTCTTACGCTTAATGTATAGTTTGATCCCATCACGAGTTGTTGTCAAGTTTAACCCACTACCATGAATGTAATCATCAGGATGAGTTCTCAAGTCGATCCACAGAGCGAATTTATTATTATAGAAAGCTTCCTCGTCAAGAGAGGATGTCCGCCCAAAACGATTGACTATTGATTTCCACAAGTCTCTGGTGAGCATACCTTTGGAGTAGAGACAATTTGGCCTACCATCAATGGTTATATCGATTGAGGTGATATCTGGGTTTGCGAACAACTCTGAGTCCCTTGTCCCAGCTGCATACTCGTCTATGAAAAGGCATAGTATCCCTATCATAGATCTCCTGGAGACATTTATGTTCTGATTAATGGTAGCATCATTAGGCCTGGATATTGGGAAGCTCTTTTCCAGAGTTACGTTCTCATAAATGAACCCCTTACCAATCCTGTATTGACTCAATGCCTTACTTGCTAAATACTCACTCGTAATGGATTTGTACTCCATAAAAATGTTGCTGAGAATGTAATTTGGGGGGTCTTCAGCATTTGAGTACACTACAACATCACTAACAGGGGCTAATGTAATTTCAAATCTTAATATCTTATTCAGTCCTCTTGGGTATAAGACTCCATGATCTCTGAGAATTGGATGGTCCAGATGTATCGCGTATTTGCAATTGGTGTTATGTATAGCTGCCATCCTGACAACATTTACGTCTGAAGTGTCCTTATCACCAGCATTGGTTCTGAGTTTGCGCATGTTGGGGTCGGAGATGCCCTCCATCATCCTATCCGAACGCTCCTCCTTTGACAAGAACAAATCATGATAAGTCTTGAACAGATCAAACCTCTTAGTGTCCTGAATGGTATCCCCACCAAAGAGAACTTTAAATTCTGAAACTAGGTTCCTACCCACATTGTTGACCAGGGTGTTGTCCTTATGACCTGAAACGTTCAGATCAAATATAAGGTACACACTGTCAGGCACGATCACATAATTATCTGCCAGTTTGGGGATATCGACATACAGGATTTGACCAGGTCTCGCAACTCCTGGAGTAAATGAGATTCGATTTAATACTGCATGATCTTTCAACCCAAAAAGATCTTTAGGAGCACGATCAGGGTTTAAGATTTCGGGTATAGAAGTCATTTTAAATGCTTATATTCTTTTTTTGTAAATGACTGATCCCAACGTTTTAAATCGATTATATTACTCCACTGATGGATACTGGAAAGGATACTCAGCCATACCCAAATTGGCCAAAGCAGCCAAAGTTAGTGAAAAGGTCGCCAAAGAGTGGTTGGAGAAGCAAGCCTTGTGGCAAATTTATCTCCCAGCCCCCAAGTATATACCCAGGCCACATTGGAGTGTGAATAAGCCTAATCAGATTCACCAAGCGGACTTGTTGTTTCTTCCTCATGATACAGTGAGAAGAAAAACATACCGCTATGCCTTAGTCGTGATTGATATTGCTTCGAGATATAAGGATGCTGAGGCATTGACCTCAAAGGAGAGTGGTGAAGTTGCCAATGCCTTTCAAAGAGTTTATTCTCGTAAGTTGAAGTGGCCACCAACATTAATGGTGGATCCAGGAACAGAATTCAAGGGTGATGTAACAACTCTTATGAATAAGCATCAAGTCACAATCCAGCGGAGTGAAGCCGGGAATCATAGAGCTCAGGCTTTTGTGGAAAGAGCCAATAGGACTCTCGGTGAGAAGTTATTCAGCCATCAATATGCTCAAGAGATGGTTAGTGATACCCGATCCACAGTTTGGGTGAAAAGATTGCCTGACATCATGAAGACCCTCAATAGTGAGACCACCCGTATTACTGGTAAAGAGCCTGAGGAAGCTTTGAAAATGGCCTCAATTGATACCAAAACTCCAGACTATAAGCGACCTGTGGGATTGGATGAAAAGAGATTACCTCCAGATGTTCAAGTCAGATATCTATATGCCCCCGGTGAAGATGAAGGTGGGGACAAACGACGGGCTACTGATCCCATATGGAGTCTTGAGGTCTATGATTTGGCCCGAACCATAATCGAGCCGGGTCAACCAGTCTTGTATTATTTGAATGGGGGTCCAAAACGAGGATTCGTTCGCGAAGAACTTCAATTTGTACCTCAAGACACCAAATCACCACCTTCTAGCGTCCTGAAATGACCATGTGTATAAGTGTTTACCCCGTCTTCCATTATCACACGTTTATCGTCCTCGCGTGATAATGCAATCTTGTTAATTGTTTCAGTATAGATGTCATGGCTATGACTCCTTATGGTGTTCATCTTCCGTCTCTGGGATTGGCCACTGAAAAGGCAAGTCTTGTAATCCTGGAAACTTATGCTTTTGCTGACCACTGCCTTGTTAACACCCTTACACTTCTTGACTTCCTTCTCCTTATCCGTCTTGAAAGCATACAGTTTAGCCCTCAAACCCACAAATTCCGTGATCTGTTCACCACTAGCCTCATCTTTGAACATCCCTCCAACCTTTTTGTTCACTCCGGTCTCAATCCCGGATGGATGGTCCCTTGGGTAGTTGCTGGTGTCAAATTTAGCCCTCACATCTGGACTGATGTCCCTGTAAAAGTCCTCAGTCTCTATCACATAAGCTAAGGAATCCGTGTCTGTGAACAGCAACTTGGCCTTCTCCCCATACTTGGGCTTCATGTACCTGTAATGAAAATCGTACATGACAGTCTTGCTCAGATCCAGAATGGACAGCCCCAAGTAAATGGGCTTATCAAAGACCAATCTCGTTCTCTTCATGTGGAAGGCGGTCAGATCCTCGCAAAAGATGTTCCTATGATGGAAGTTTGGCTTCACAATCAACTTACGCGCTTTCTTCTCATCAGTGACCAACTGGATATCCACCCTCTTCCTAATGTTCTCCATGGTCTTGCCAAACACTGAGTTGTTCATCAACTTGAAGAAGTCCTTTTCGAAATCATTCTCAGCCCTGGCTCTCAAACTATTGTTCAAGTCAATGTAGGACCTCAGCCATTCCGACTCCTCGAACTTGATCCCTCTGTGTACCTTGGTTAACTTCAAACCCAATGACAAATACTGTTTCAGAGATTCGTGGTGTAGAATGTACTTCTTCTTGTCTCTCAAATTGGGAACCAACTTAACAACCCCATCAACATCCAACCTCTCTGGGGCTAATGGATAATCATTATGCAAATCATGTAGCTCCAATGGGTACTCCAAGTCCACCTCTAATATGCATGGATGGTTCCTCCAGTCTGCCAACTCTTGATCACACATCCACTCAAAACCATGGGTTGGTAAAGCCTTGGTCATTGCATAGCCATAGAGCCCATTAGCATCCAAATATGTGATGAACTTTGTAGGCAACCTGGGATCATAGTTCTTCATATATCGATTATTGGCCTTTCCATGCCTCGTCGAGATCGTTGATATTCCACCTCTGATACCATTCTCTACCATAATCAGCATATCGGGATCCCTCAAAAGCTCCAACTCAACCTTGGTGATCTTCAACGTAGCATCCCAAGCCAATCCAGGCGCAGTATAATGCCATGCTGGATCCAACCCGTAATTCTTCATACAAACCCCTCTGAAGTTCTTAAAGACATCAGCCAACAGAACCACATCTGTTTTGAGATACAAGTCATGGTAATCCCTAAAACTTCTCATACCAAAGGTCTCCCACACGTTTCCGGCATGTTGATAATCCTCATCCGATATGTCAGTGTCGTATAATATCGAATAAAATTCATCCTTGGGTGGTAGGTTAGGCACTTGTAACTTATCAAAGCCATCAAACCAATCATAGGGGAACACTCCCTTCCTAGCCAAAAGATCAAAGTTTGCCCCTTCATAGTATCTCGAGAGGTTTGCCAAAGACTCTCTCGGCAAGTTGTCAGCCAATCTAGCCAAACCACTTGCCATGAACCTAAAACTGTCTATAAATCTAATGGTTCGTTTAATCTGAACCTCCTTCTCCTTACCATCATCCTTCTTCATGAACTTTTCAACCACAATCTCCTTTGTGAATGAAATGTACTTTTCATCGTTGAGTGGAATACAATCAATCTTACCCTCTGACACTCCCATCTTCTTGATAAACAAGTGACTGTCATATCCAGACAAGTTGTGGAATATGACTGGAAAGAACTTGGGGGTGCTAAATTCCAGGTTGCATTTTCTGTGAGCTGCTCCTCTGTACCTACCTGTAAGATGACAGTGGTCGACCACCTTATCGTTCCCCAATTCACCCTCACAAATATGGCAATGAGTGGCCTCTCCATGTTTCTTATGATCGCTAATCCTCATTGTAAGCTCTTTTTCAGACTTAAATTGATCATAGATCTTTTTGATGTCCTCCTCCAAGCTTTCCTGGAACATTTGTGGTATGTCATCCTCCGGTGAGTTGGCTGTTCTCATCACCAACTTAGGCTCAAAGATACTATCATCAAAACACTTGATAAAGTAACAGAAACCTGATGGCTTGTGCTTCTGATATTGATTTGTGAAGCTATACCTGTCATCCGGGAAACAAGTGTCCAACTTCTCTGTGAAACACTCAAAATCAGCATAGATCACAAATGGCACTTGCATCTTTCGTCTGTGGTTCGTGAAAGTAATGTACTTTGGGCTGCCATCCTCCTCCATCGGCATCTGGACTTTGACTGCCTCGTTGTTTAGGCAGTACTCCATATGTTCGTCCAACGACTTTTGAGAATTGAACGAGTTTAGACAGTTATCACAATAGAAACGGGCATGCTCGTTCTTATTATACTCGATAAGTCTTGACATGTTTTTGATCCAACAGTAATGATTTGTCTCTTCATTTGATATCAAGAGTAGGTTTATCTTTGTAACCCCTGACTTGTTACTGCGCCTGATTAGGGTTGGCCCGCCATTCTCATAACCAAGGACATTGATCCCATATGGGTTCTGCCTTTCGAATTTATCTATTTGGGTTGTACTGAGTGCTGCCACTGGGAACTCTATCCCCGACCAATCGAGTTTCTCTGAATTCTCTCTCATCTCTTTGTTTAGTCTTCCGGCATCCTTCTCCCTTGGAAATACGGCAGATGTTACTGCCCATTTGAAGCACTCCTGATCTTTCTCATTCTTGACATTGATGATTGCCTTCTTAGCAGCCAATTTGGGTGGTAATTTAATATATGAAGTTCCAGAAAACGGTTGAAATGGGTTTAAATGGATACGAAAGTCAATCACACTTTCAAACACCCATCCAGAGCGCTCATTCTCGTATTTCTGCACCAATTCAACCAGTCTAGCTTTGATATTATCAAACATAACAAGTGTGTCCGTTGAAGCTGTAACTGTCTCCATCAGTGAATGGAAATGACCTTGACTCCGCTCAGTAACACGATTGTCCTGGTTGTTCCTCCTCGTGAATCCACATGAAAGAATACACTTTAACTTGAATGGCTTCCTAAGTTTATACAACAAACTACGAAATGGTGTTCTAACCTTACCAAGGAATGAGGTTGGATCGTATCCATCTCTTCCCTTCACTATGTAAGTCCTCAAAAAGCCTCTCAGAGCCGTTTCATGTCTTTCAGGGATGAAAAACTCAGGTTCCCTTCTAACTACATTAGCTGCCCTTCTTAATCTCCTGGTGATGGCCCTCCTGTTTGGGTCTCTAACATTAGATCTTATCCAATTTGTGGTCTGGATAATTTCACGCCTGGCAGAAGCAATAGCCCTTCCATACGAAGCTCGGGCGGGTCTTGTTCTTGTGGGTCTAACTGGGCCAGGAATTGGAACATTAGCTTCAACAACTCGTGGGGATCCGACGGCATTAATGAGAGCCGCTTTACGCATGTTGCCAAAGCCTTGAACACCAGACTTCTTGGCCATAGTTCGCAGTATCTTCACTGTCAAGTTCTCGGGTTGTATATCGGATAACGCTGTGAGCATTTCAGCCTTTCTGAATCCACGAACACTCACACCAGCTCTTTTGGCTATTGACCTCAAATCTTTCACCGTCAGATTCTCCATAGCATCAATTGTATACTGACATTGTAACTCTTAAACCACCATATTTTTAACTTTTCGTGACACGATACATGTCACAAAATGTATTCCATATAATTATTCAGCAAATTCATTCTACAGATTCATACAAAGACTTTTTCTGGTCTTCATCAAAACACCAATCGATAAACCTGTCTGGATGCCATGCATATTTCATCAACTCTTCATAGAAATCGTTGTAGTTGAAAGATTCTTTATGATTGATCTTATACTCATTAATTAAACAAATTTCAATGTGTCTTAGTACACCCCTTTCCAAATCAAGTGACCCTCCAAATTCAGTAAGAGCTGAATGAAATATATGAAGATCATTTCCAGTCTTTTTTAAATTTTCAAATAGTGCATTTCCCTGATCCAAATACACAGTAAGTACATTGATATCCCAACCTTTTGAAGATGATGACGTAATAATCAACTTGTTTGCTTTAGTAACATCACACCAATATTTAAGCTTTGACCTCAAAAATGCTAAGGACATCAAGAATTTGCAATTTCCATAACAGTATGACAATGAGACTTCAAAACCATCTCCCTTTCTAGGATATTCAACATCCAAATCAATTCCATGACCAAGCCTCTGAAAAAAATCAGCCTCTTCATAATCTGGTCCCATAACCATCCATTGTATAAAATCTTTTTCAATCTCAATCAAGTCGCTCATGTTCTCCATTTCTCAATCGTATGCCCGCCACTAGAACCCTCGACCCAAAATCCCACTTTACCAACTCGACCCCCACCCCACCCCCCAAAGTACATCGACGATCCCAACGAAAAAATTGACACATTAAAGAAAATCATCGATCAAAAATCAAACAAGTCAAGACCAAAAAATCGACCACACCCAAAACATCGATTTCGCAAAAAAATCGTAACACCAAAAAATCGACCACACCCAAAACCACGATTTCGCAAAAAAATTGATCAAACTTGAAATTGCGCCAGAACCGGCTGTTTGCAACTACTGGTAATCATACGGTTTCGAGTTCAATTTGGAATTAATTTGCACGAGTGAGCTTTTTGAAAAACTCACAAGTACAAATTAATTCCAAATTGAACGAGAAAAGCCGTATGATTACTTATTAATAATATAAACATGAAAAAATTCGCCTGGAAGAAGTACCGGAAGATCTCATTGCGGACAGGAGGTAAGCATTTGAAGCGGATTTGACACTTTATTTACTGATTGGCTGATGAAGATCAACTGATAACGCTACGAACTCAAAGCGATTCGTTTAAAAATAAAGAATATCATAATCCAGAAAATCGATTTGTAATTTGCACTGGTGTTACACTTCTTGCACTGGTATTACACTTTTTGCACTGGTGTTACACTTGAACTGCACTGCTCTCAGCCAATCAGAATCGAGTAATTTTTTCATGTATATTATTAATTTAGTAACCAGTTAAGGCCATCGTCACTCCACATTTCGTCCCAACGAACCTCCGACTAAACGCATGCACAAAAGGACCTTTGGCTAGTTCTGACTCAACATATAAAAACGAAGCCCAAAATTTATCTGAGCGTTCCATCTTGTGAAGAAACCCCATGTAATAATCGGAAAATTAACGTTTCATTCTTACATTCTTTATGGGAATTTACTTTCTACTTTCAGTGAAAGCTATTTCTAATTTGACTCGTTCCTTTTTTTTCTCTCTTCTGCAGATCGTGTAACGTACAAATTACAACAGATATGTGATGTAGCTTATCCTGATAGTGAAAGCGACTTTGTTACTCTTTAATGTTAAGTACTGAGCTTCACGTCTAGTGGGATCCTGTTCCGTTTTATTTATCAATCAGCTTGCAAGGAGCGGGGGTGGGGCAGGGTGATAGAGCATTTAATATTATATACTTAATGTATGGTTCCAAGGGAAACAGTTAGTTTTGTTTTCCCGAGAGTTCTGATGTTCCCAAGACGAAGTCGAGGAAAACATCAGGACTCGAGGGAAAACAAAGCTAACTAGTTTCCCGAGGGACTATACGTTAAGTGCTTTGTTGTATATTTAGACTTTCCCTTAAACAAAAATTAACAAAAACAAACAAACACGACCTCGGTCAAGATTCTCCCATACAGACCTCCAGCTCGGTTAATAACAGCTAAATCTTAACAGTAACCGGAGGCAAATCCCGGGGGGTACTCTTAACAACGTATGATAAGTGTGTGCCGCCAAGGTTCTCAAACCCTGACTCTATTGAGGGGTATGAAAGCGAGATTTGATACCCTATTTAAAAAATGGCGGTCTATTTAAGGAAAAAAAAGATAACTCATAATCGTGTAACTGACAGGTTATTTTATTTCATTTCCTTTGTATACGTGACGACCCGGAGGTGGCAACCCAAGTGACGGCTACCCCCTGACGGCCATGTGCGAGCGAGGAGCGCACATACGGCAATACAAGCTATAAATGTCCCTTTAAAATCGCTTTGTTAAACTTTAAAACGAGTATTCAGGCGTGTACCACAGTTTTAACAGACCATATCTTTTTCGTTTTGCGCGTTGCGGTGGATACTACAATTCAGTGACCCTATCTAAGGATCACAATACCAAAAATACCACAAAGGATACCCTATTTAAGCACTGAGAACCTCAAAAACCCTACCCTATCGAGTGGCAATACCTACATAGCGTATGTAAAAGAGTGTCCCCCCCCGGAGGCAAATTCGGTCCTTTTGGAACGCTTTATAAGCTCCACTTCTATTGTCTTGTCTGCGCCACGGTCTGAGGTTGTTTCAATACCGTAATTAAGTGAATTAATAACGTATTAGTATCGGGTGGTGAAGAGGAATAATGGAATACGAATAACGAAAATCTTTCCTCTTGGAATAATGCCATTTTGTGGCGCGGAACAACGAAATATCAGCTTCCTTTAGAATAATTGATTACATTGTCAGGAGTAAGTAGATTTTTTTAAACGGAATAATGAATTCTTTTTTACTGGAATAGTGGAATAACGAAAATTTCCGAGCAGGAAAAGTGGAATAATGAAAACCCGATTATTCCTCTTCACCCCTCTATCTCAGTAACCGAGCGCGACGGTTGTACTGGGAAATATTGGCCCGAGCTCGTGGCAGTGCGGACAAGACCGCACACAGTTTCGTACGAAAACAACCGAGGGGCAATATTCTCTTGTACAGCTCGAGCAATCATTAGGTTAGTGAATAGTTTTTTATATGGCCGTTGAGCCATACTTGAAAATTTGGAATCATGAAATACAAGAAGACGCCTGAAGGCGTTTACGCGGGATGTGTTGGTTTAGAATTGTTGACGCAGTATGTTTTTTGCTGATTGTGCGATCATGGATATCCATGGTGCAATCCAACCTGACTTGCAGGTGATTCGGAGTTACAGCCAATAAAAATCACACATTTTTTTCGGGACGGGCTCGGGATACGGGAAAGTTAAAAAAACAAGGCAATTTTTGACTCCCACGGACGACGAAAGGAATGCGCTACCGAATTTTATACGCTGGCTGACTACGTCATCCCGCGTAAAAAATACTCAGCCTACGACCGTGTCCATGGAAATGCACCCTATGACCAAATACCGACCAAAAAAGAACCAGTTAGAACACTAGAATGTTTCGCAACATAACCTTATCATATAAAAAACAGTTAGATTACTGGAGACATAATATCTTTCTCATGGAAGCACATTTCAGTTCAAGTGTCGTTTATCCACGCGAGACGCTTACCAGCAGATGAAGACCCGTCACATTTCTTTTTCTTTAGTTTTAATAGAATATACTCTGTACAAGCAAAATGATCACTAAAGCCTGGGTGAAAAATGTGACATATTTACAACGCTTTGAAAGACCCATTTACTTAATTTACTAAAACGGATTTTAAACAGTCTGAATTCTTGAAAAAGTAATACAGCATGGGAAGAGTTCGGCCCATGTCAAAAGAAACCCTCGTTCTTTTATATCTAAAAATAAAAAAAACAACGTAAACATTTATGCGATATTCAAGTTATTTTTACAAATACATTAGATTAGTACATCCGGGATAGTGAAGGCGGTGGAGCCTCGATTCTGCGTGCCACCTCGTTGCAGTACTTGTCTGGTACTCCGGCGTCTTTCAACTCTTGAAGCTTTCTTTTCTTGATCTCGTCCAGTTTCTGGCGCCTAGAGTTGGGAAAAGCGTTAATAAAAACATAACAGCAAAATAAGCTAAATGACAATTAGTAACAACGAAGCAAAACGTGACATATTCACAAATCATTATTTCACGACTCATTTACATTAACCTGGAATCCTAACAGTACGCGGGATGTTTGTCCCATGAACCTTGTACAATGGCCCCGCTCTCACGATTCTCCTAGGGACCATTCATTTTTTAAGGAATAGGGGGGGCTGGTGGGATTTATGGGGGGGGGCACGCAAAAAAAATAGCTTCAAAGGGGGGCCACCCCAAAAAAATGAAGAAAAAGGGGGGTCAAGCGAAAAAAAAAGCGATGAAAAAGTGGTATGAAGTTTTCATAAATTGATGAGAAACTCTCCTGCTTTATTCACGAAATATAAACATCTTTTCGAGGTGGCCAGGGGGGTCCTCCCCAAAAAAAATCCTTTTGAGGGGGGGGTCATGTGAAAAAATTGGCAAGCTGAGGGGGGGTCACTCAATTTCCCACTGACACTCCCCTAAATCCCACCAGCCCCCCTATCCCTTAAAAAATGAACGGTCCCCTATAGGTAAGAACTAGGAGGTCCTAATATTATCTTACTGGGAGAACCAGGATTTTTGCCCCGAGTTTGCCTAGGACATGCTGGAAAAATAAATCTGATAATGAAATGTTATTGATGGACTCTGAGACCGCTCATGAGGTTTTCAAATGACTGTGGTAGTACCATAACCAACTAATTTCTCTAACCAATTATAAAAGCCGCACACGTTCCAATCAGCCAATGAAAACTCACAGGAAAAAATACCGTCTGTACCAAGCGCGGGAAAATCAAGTGCGAGCCGATCGCGACTGATCTTGGACGCTTACCATTGGACCCAAAATTTTTGGTTGGAAGTCAGATTGAATGGTCTATTCTTGTAGGTGGTTCTGAGAAACCGGTCGGTCTGGCCCAACCGAAATGGCGGGTTCCATTTGGTCATTTCTCGTTCGTTAGAAAATAGCGCCGAAGGTATGGGAACGCCTGGAGCTTGGAGCGGGTTTGTCCATCTGAAATTACCGTTCCATTAGGCAAACAAAAATTCTGAAATCTAAAATCAGCGGAAATTTTGTTGAATAGCAAGCGCTTTTAAGTTCTATTTCGCACGTAATTGTTTGGCCCATCACGTCTACTAGCAATGAAATAACAAAGCAAACATGAAATAACTTTCGATAGTTAACGGAAAACTGTTCAAATCATGGGAAACAAATCCTACCTAGCTTTGGCCTCTTGATCCAACTTAATTCCTTCTTCAAAGAAAGCGTTTCTGGCCCGCGTGCGATCCTTCTCTTTTTCTCGGATTTGTTGACGAACTTCTTCGGCGTGTTGGTGACGGCGAATGGCAGCAACTCTCTCAGCTTCCTCATCTTTGACCACACTTTCTTCCTGTGCACTGAAAGTATTTAACCCCAAAAAGGAAAATCAATAAATGACGATTCCATTCTGTGGTCCTACACGATTTAAAACCTCAATAAAACACACAGGTCCAGAAACCATCGGACAAAGTGGTTAAAACGATCACAGCCAAAAGAGTTTGAAGGTTGCCACAATTTAGTCCTCCATCCAGTTTAGAAGGAGTATATCAAAATTTTAAGCGGATTATGTTTTGGGTTGATGCAATGCTCTTATCTCGTCACACAATTTGTTTCTCTCTCGCGAGCCCGTTCGCAGGAAATTTTATCTGAAACTTATCACTCAACAAAAACCCACAAACCGCCCAAAAATCAAATTTTTGGTCCCTAAGAAGAGCCGAACATGAAACGTTACTTACTGTAATACTCTCTCAAACTCTGCCCTGTCTCTTGCAGCTTGCACTGCCAGAAAATGCTCCTTATTTTTGACCTGGTTTTCACGGGCAGCGCGCAGCATTTCCTCTGTCTGTTTCCTGTAAAAAAAAGTATGATATACCTTAGCATTACACGCAGCTACCTGCGATACACATTCCAGTAAAACTGCAAAAATTGCTGGATTCTCATAAGGGGTTAAGAGATGTAAAAAAGCAAACCAACTCAGCAGACTCACTTTTTCTCTGCTTCTTCTTTTTCTTTCTTTCTCCATTCTCGCTCAGCCTCTTCTTGATTTCGCTTGGCTCGTAAAGCGTCCTAACAAAACAAGCAAATATTTACGTACTTCGTTTATACCATGGGTGACCACTTCACTTGTTCAACAAACGTTTTCATCAAACTCACCTTTTCGGCTTGCTTATCTTTTGCTCTTTCCTGCTGAGCACGGAGTCTAGCGATTTCTTTCTCCTTCTCAATTTTTGCCTTTTCTATTTCACGCTGGTAAGCCTCTTCTCTTTCCTAAAGTTGACACAAAACATAGACACAGAGGTAAACATAAAGACAGTGACAACATACGGCATAAGGTTACTAAGCAACTACTTACTGCTTTCTGTTTTAAGTATTCCATGACTTTCACTTCTTCCAACTTCTCTTGCTCTTTCTTGCGATCTTTTAGAAGCTGAATTTCCTGGTAAAGACATAAAAAATTAACATGTATAGAAACAGCAGAATGATGACAATAATGCCACAGTACCAGTAAGTAATGCACAAAAATACACTTGGAATGGTGCCTGGAATAAGGCCCCAATCGACTTTCAAATGATGACCTGCAAAATTTCTCCCTCCAGTTTGTCATGAATGCTTCCGAATCCAACAGGAATTATAAATCAAATTCAGAGTTACTTAATTGGTCCTTTTTCAAAAAAACTTTAGTTAACTAAAATAAATTAAAGATACACTTAGTAGCTTTAAATGGGGAAAAAAAGTTTGATTATCATTTTTGTTGAACAATCATTCAGAGATATTATACTCAAAGCTTACCTCATTTGCTTTAGCCACATCTTTCATAAGGGCTCTTTGTGTTTCTCTCTTCTTGATTAAATTCTCCATATCTTCCTGCTGTAGTTTATCTAAGTATTTCAGCATAACCTGAAATAAACAGTATTTTTCAGTGCTCCCGCATACCTAGCTTAAAATCACATAATCAATTTCTATTTCAAACTAGAGATGTTAAAGATAAAACTCCCTCTAAAGACTTAATCAATGGTTTGAATCTTTCTCAAGACAATTGTGCAGGGAGCAAATTACAGTAAACTATTCAGACTTCAGGCAAGTTGGCTGGCAAATTAAACAAGCAAATTACACGTTTACTGACATCAATTAACTAAAGCCCTCGGAACTCTTTGCAAAATATTGATTGTTTTGAACAGAATAATAACAATTATTTGGAGGTGGGTAATAATTATCATAATAATAATAATAATAATAATAATAATAATAATAATAATGATATTAATAAGAATTAAAATGCTTCCTTTAGAAATGTACCTCTTATGGTTCAATTTTATCCTTGGTTTTATTTTTATTTTCTCTTTTTCTCTTCAATTTAAACTCATTATCTTACATTGCCTGACACAAAAATAGAGAAAAATAAAATTTAAACAAGATACAGGGTATACAATAATTGTATCTAATCTTGGTTCAAATCTTGTTTTCCTTTTTCCAATTATTGGACCAACACATGTCAAATAATTAAATACAATTTGTATGTAATTACCTTAGTTTCTTGGTCTTTCCGCTCTTCATCCAGCAGTCTCGACTGCTCCTGGTCACTGATTTGATGCTGAAGAACCTGAGCTCCCTTCAGTCTCTCTATTTGTGCCCTTTTCTCTCGTTCTTCGTACTCTTGAAGTGCTCTGAGCCTCTCTACTTCCATCATCTCATCGAGTCGCTTTTCCTCATCAAGCTGTTCTTTCCTGATTTCCACTTTCTCTATGAGCTGGGCATCTCGGATGGCATGGCACTTTGCATTGAGGATTAGCTGAAAAATACAAGGCATTGAACCATTGGGACTGCTGTTGAAAACAATTTAAAATTAATAGTCATATTTGGGTTGCTATCAAATCAGTAGAACCTTTGACAACATTTCCAAGTATTTACATCTGAAAAATAAAATCCAAGGAGGGATTACCGGTAGTTTATAAATACTAACTTTACCTCATTGAGCTTTTTAATTTCATCTTCTTGTTCCTCCATTTGCTCATTTGCCTTTTCTAATAGGGTTCCACTCTGTTCTTTGGCCTCCTACAAGAAATTAAATAATGAAAATAGTATTTATGTATAATTAGTATAACTACTCAGGTGATTATACAAAATTGCGCGCTCTGATTGGTTCGCTATCTCGGATTATCAGCCTATAATCACCTCGACGAACAAAATGGCTGCCAGTCGTTCGCGTGCTTTTGATGAAATAAAATGTTTTCATTAGGTTGAAACAGTTGTAGTTTTGCAATAGAGTACTTTTCAATTTTGGTGAGCTTGGTATCTCACTGGGAAGTTATTTGAGCCTAACTGGGTTTAATTGAAAAAGCTGGTCAGCTGAAGCAGTTGAAATGGTTTATTTCCTATTTATAAAATGGAACAGATATAACACACACTCTGATTGGTTAAAATGATCGTGAGTGCATTATAACACCATAAAGCTGCAGCCTTTGTCATGTGTCTGGATTATAGTGCAACACAATATTATACATGCATATCTTATACATATCACACACAAATCTTCTTGTGCAAGCTTGATAGTAATGCTTGTTTTTTTTTTTTGCCAAAATCACTTTTAAGAACAACTTTCCTATTTTATTGATCACCTTACATTGATTTTGGCCGAGAACATGAACACTATAAGTCTAGTGGGCTTTCAATTTTCTTGCACACACTCAAGAAGTGTGAGAAGCACTTCTCTCATGTTCTTAAAAATTCCTGTGTGCTTATATAACTCAACAATGCACACGGCACATTTTTTATTCCTTTAATAGCAGACTAAATAACCTACATGAACAATCTTTGCCAAAATGCATTGAGCTGACGACCAGTTTTTGATGTTTCTGTATCTTCTTGTGGAACTACTGCACATGTTAACTCCCTCCCCCAACAAAAAATGTTGGTATTGATTATAAAAGTAATACTGTTGAGGTTAAAAAGAACACAATGTGCCATACTAGTAACCTCAATATTAATAGGGGAGAGTGGAGAAAGTTATAAGGTGTGAGTGGTAATGCTTTCAAGTGTGAAAATTGTCCTATCAGTCCAAGAATTTTGGCAAAGATTGTAGTGACCATATGACAAAACCAATGGATTGTAATTAGTTCAACCAAACTACATAGGACTACTGTTTACCTGTTCAAGGTCTGAGGGTTGTGTGTTCTCTTTCCTTTTCATCTCCATTGTCTGCATGAAGTTTTTACGTTCCTCCGATGCATTCTGCAGTTCTTCTTTCCGCCTTTTCATCTCCTCTAAAGCTGCTTCTCTTTCTTCCTTTGTTGGAACATGGGAAGCTGACTGTAACAACAATAATAATTAGGACATTTATGCATGTAGCAACTTTAGAAACTCCAATGTTTGATTTTCAATTTCTGCAGACATAGGATTATAACTAAAATTTTCCTTTATTTTGTATCCTAGAGATTAACTTCAAATCTAAGGCTTCACCTTTATTCGCTGAAATTCACCAACTTCTAGTATAATAGATCTTCCAGATGGATCTTCTTGAGGCACCCTGTATGAAAATTAACAATAAAAGTGATCACAAATATCATGAATGTTAAAAACAGATTCTGTTATTCATGTATGCAATGCAAGACAGTGAATTTATACCAACAATATTTGCACCATTGGAGTTTGATCAATAATAATTTACTTACACTAGAAAACTGTAAGACTGATAGCTTTCTGCTAAGACTTACCTAAGTCTTCTGATCAAATCCTTGGTAATGACTTGAATCGTTTCTGGTTCTTCAGGTTTTAACGGAGAGCCCCTGCCTACAAAATATCAAAAAATGAAATTTAAGTGATGGAGATTCCAAAATGAACTGACTGTCTCAAAGTGACTTAGAAACTTAATTTTTAAATTATGCTTTTTTCACTAAAGCAGTGTCTCAACTTACTTCTTCGTCTTGTCGACCTTTCAGCCAGTGCAGTAGCAAAGGCATCCTCTTCTCCTGGTTTTATTTTCTTAGGAGATGCAAACAGTGACTCATCCTAGAAAAGGAAAGGTACATTTGGTGAAGATCAGATAAGAATAACAACATATTAAGAGAACGAGCTAAAGCAAAGAGTTTATGGTTCCACTTCTAGTCTTTTGACAAAAAAACAGCATGCTGGAAAAAAAAATCCTCTGTCTCAATAAAATAGTTATATTGGAACAGAGGAATGAAGAAAAAAAGCAACAACAAAAGAAACCACATCACAAATAATATTATTAAAAGATTTAGCACACTAGAATTATTACACTAGGTAAATATGTATATGCATGTACAGTACATGTACATTAAATTCTAACTCACTAGCAATGACACATTGTTTCCATACGGCTCTGATCAAGTCGGTCCGCCAACATTTTACACGCCTGTTAGCCTCATGCAAAAGTCTCTCACAACCTGACTTCCAATGAGACGGATTGATGGATTGTGTCCATCTGACTCAGATCTAGTCAGTCCAACAACATTTTCGCCCACCCCTGTTAACCTCATACAGAAGTTCTCTAAGTCGTTTGCAACCTCACTTCAGGTGAGACAATGTTCGACTCTAGCAATGACGCATCATGTCATCTGAAACCAACATCTGACTGCACTACTCCACATCCGGAGAAGTGAATTCTGGTCAGCCCAGTTTTGGTAATTGACATTCAGATATAGGAAACCCACTACAGTATATCTCAATCTGTTATCCGTTAAGATGGACAGTCTCGATGTGACTCATTTCGGGTGTATTGAACAACCCTCACTTATAAAATAAAGATAAGATATCTCATGTAATTGTGTAAGGTTCATGTACTGTAAACTAGATTACAGTGCTAAATCTTTCCCAGAAAATAACTTTTACAACTTTAATACATCATGTTCTTGAAGAACAACATTTAAATTGAACTGCAAAAAGGTTATTATTTGTAAATGAAATAGGTTTTCTTAATATGGTGTCCCTCATCTTTCAAAAAATTACATTTGAACATTAGGTGAGGATTCAATCTTAGAAAAAAACCTGACTAAATTCTACTACTTTAATCCACTAAGGGGTTGATAAGTAAAGTTTGGTAAAATTCCACAGCGGATTGAAATCATATAAAGTAATAGTGATCGAACGATTTAATGACAGCCAAATCCGTGAAGTAATGACGATGAACAAGTACCAAAAACTTTTTAAAAGCGCTTTTTAACAGCTTGCTATATTCCACTCACCACTGTGGAAGTTTTGTTGACTGTGTGATATTGTCTTGTCCATGATTTCCGAGATGCATTTGAGCCCGATGATTCCACCGAGGTTACAGTGCTGTTTGGCTGTAGTTTAAAGATACAAATGTCAAATATTAAAACCAAAATTTCCGATTCAAGGAAAACATACTTGTGTGCCGAAGATAGCTGGTGAACACAACATGCAATAATTCCAGTTTACAGCAAGATCTCGATTACTATCATTTTCAGCAGAATCTTTCAGTGCCAGTCGATCTTAGAAGTTGGTACTAACCATCTTAAGCAGCTGTTTTTTCGAGATTACAGCCTTGCTTTTTTGAGCTTGCAATTCAAAATGGTGTACCTTTCGCTACAGCCGGAGAGATATTGAGTTTGTTACCAAGACAACAAACTAAACGTTAACTAGAGAGAAAACTGGACCGAAACGAAAACGGTTTGACCCAGTCCCTAAGATCGAGCGCAAATCCAAGATGGCTACTCGAACACTTTCTCAACGTGCTCAAGGTTTGCGGCCTTTCTTGAAAATGAGAAGCTTTGCTCAGACACCTTGGCTAAACCCTTTTATTTACCACCCTCAAAGCCGCACATTGGAACCAGAAGTTCAGGCACTCTACTTGACGAAAACTGTTCAAATGGAAAATTTCTCAAGTTGTCTTCCAGATACTTTAATAGATCCTGTCTTGAGAGAAGATATGATGTCGAAATTCAGACAAAACGTAATTCAGACACGATTATTCAATTACGAGGGAGAAGTAGCTACACGAGATCTGTGCGCATTACCTCTGATGCAGAATATGTTGAGAGTTATTTGGAGTCACTCAAGCAGGTAAGCGCACTTCCTAAGAAAAGAAAGACTAGATTTGCGTATAACACCATACTTCATTATCCATGCTGTAAATGTACAATTATGTTCAGGTGATTCACGTGTTAACAATTCTTTGTTTCGTGTCGATCGTGCTCTCCGCTCCTCCTGGTTCGAGGACCTCAACGAAATAGGTTCCGCCTACGAGATCCACAGGAGGAAGCAGAAGATCGAGATTACCCGCCCGTTCCAAATCGGAATCACAGTCTATCAGCTAGCCAAACTACGGATGCTCGAATTCTACTACGACTTCCTGGACCATTTCGTAGACCGAAGATCCTTCGAGCTCCTACAGATGGATACCGATAGCCTGTACATGGGAATCGCCGGGAAAAACCTGGACGACGTCGTCCGCCCCGAGCTCCGCGAAGAGTTCGAGGGCTGCAAAAAGAAATGGCTCGCGTGGGACAAATGGAGCGGCCGGACGCCGGGCCTTTTCAAACTCGAGTTCGAGGGAACCCGGGCTATCGCTCCATGCAGCAAGGCGTACTACGTCGACGATGGGACAGGAAAAAGCAAAACCTCGGCGAAGGGGATGTCGAAAAAAGACAACGACTTGACTTGGGGGCGCTACAAAGCAGCCCTGTATGGAGCACTCGACCGGGCAGAAAACCGGGGATTCCGGATGGACCACGGAAAGATGACAACTTACCACCAGGAGAAACTCGGGCTCTCCGCCTACTACGACAAGAGACGAGTTCTACCCGACAGGATTCACACCGAACCCCTTGAGTACACCTTCAGGAGGTAATTCGGTATTCCACGGCACTACCTGCAGCTCCTCGCGGACAAAGCCTCGTTTGGGTCCGTTTCTGAGATAGTAGACCACAGGCTCGCCAGGCCGAACAATCGCACGTTCTTGCTCGAGAACCTCAAGGCTCCAAATTGGGTCCGTTGCGCGTCTTCGCCCGCCCTCCTTTTCACCAGGCTGGTATAAATATCGTACGCTGGCGTCAGAGGAAAGTCTCTCTTCCTCCAAACCAACCGCCCTCCCCGGGACAACAGCGGAAGGTTTTTGTACCACCGATTTGGATTCGATGGCATCCTGCGGTTTTTTTCCGATCAACCGCGTCGGTTCGTTGTTCAAAGCCGCGACAACCGCAGGCAATCGAACCACCCACTGTACTGATCTTTCTCCTTCGGGAAGAAGCATCTCCTGGGCGTACTGGTAACCGAACAACCGCTCGGCTAGAGTCCTGTTGAACCTCTCAACGATCGCTTGATCTCGGTGGATATCCACACGGCCACGCCGAACTTCGGTATTGTGGCGAGCTAGTAGTGGCAATACAGCTCCCATGAACTCTTTTCCTGGATCGACCTGAAGTAGCTTGGGCCACTCGAGAGGGCTTCGCTTGTAGATGCGCTCCAACGCTCCAGCGACTTCTCTCGCTTCCTTGGAAGCCAAAGGTTCAGCCTCCTTGTAGCGCGAGGCAACATCGACCACGGTGAGAGCATACTTGTAAAGCTTCCGCCCTCGCCCAGGTCGGTCGTGGGGAAGAAATAGAAGATCGGCCTGATGAACCTCGTTTGGTGTTGAGACATTGAACCTCGGCCTTGGTATGCGCTGTGGAGGCGGGAGGTAGATCTGCCAAATTGCCTGTTTTTCTAGCCAAGCCAGGGCTGTATCTTCAGAGACGCCAGCCGCGTCCGCCAACTTCTTCGACGCGGCGTGCCCCTTCCAATAGCCCTGAGGGCTGTAGTATATCTCTTCCATTGGTCTATAGCTCCATCGGGAAAAAAGCTGTTGTAGCCTCACAACCATCGGCTAGCAGCATACCCAATGGCGAGCATCTCACCCCCTACATAGGCCAATTCACCTGTTCGTTGGGAACTCGAAGGACGGTAATAATCGCTCCATTGCGGAGCGTCAACCGCTGTGGGACAAGGATGGGTTTTAGCGTACAGGTCGAGAGCGCGGTTCGTTGCGGCTGTGTCTTGGTCAGCGCGATTTCGCAGGCGTTCCTGCTCTACTTCCCAATCTGCCAGCTTCTCGCGGCGTTTCTGAAAGGCAGCCCAGTCAGCCTGGTACTTCTCCAAGGCTTTGTCGTGGCGCTTCCGCTCAGCCGCCATTGCATCGGGACCTTTTCCAGAAAACGCCCGAGCGAGATACGACCCACCTGCAAAGGCCGTAGCGTTCAGGATAGCCCCACCCACCATAACTGCTATGCTTACCATCTCTACTCAGTTGGGATTATCTTTTTATCAACTAAGTATTGCCTAGCTGCGACTGCTCCCGAGAGAACTGCAACCCACTTCGCGTAGTTTTCAATCGACGAGGAAGGGTCCGAGATCACAGGCGTTTTGAGAACCTTTTTCCCCACCCAACCGATACCTGCAGCAATGCCTGTCAGAGTTGCCGCTTCGACAACAGTGGAGACGACTTTGTTGTCCATCGAGTCTATATCTAGCCAAAATTTATTCCATAATTCTACGAGTAGGCTCAGGTGTTGGCTGCTCTGGAAGAGCGCCGAAGGCTTGCTGGCCCTCCGGACGGGCACGACGCTCCCGCGGCGAGCTTCCAGCGTGGGACACAGCCAGTGTGCTGCGCGTCGGTAGATCGTCGTAGACTCGCAGACTCTGCTGCTGCTGCTTCTGTTGCGCGAGATACAGACTATACAGACTGGCCAAGAGACTCCCTGCAGCAATAAGGAGCCCCTAATTGACAGAGCTCCAGCTTGCTCCGGAGGAGCGCCGAGCCTCCGGCGTCGTAGACAGGCTTGTCGTATCGGTGTGATTCCTCGAGCTCTCTATCTCTCTCGTGTTCCTGCTCTCGAGCCAGAGCTTGTCGAGCTGCTTTGTTTCTAGCCGCGATGGCACGACCAGCCGCGACCCTATTAGGATTCTTCTGTTTAGTCGGTTCTCGGGGAGAGGTAGGTGCTGTAATACGATCTTCTTCCATCACTTTCAGACAAGATACTATACAAACATCAAAAAACTACTAGTATCTTTCGGTAAACTACGAGTAACTAACAGTAAACTACGAGTAATTATCAGTAAACTCAGATTAACTATCAGTAAACTCTGAGTAACTATCAGCATCAGCAAGAGGATCGCTAGCAGTCTTCGTGCCCGCTCCTACGGAGTCATCTGGGTCTGCGATCGTCGAGCCTCCGATGCTGCGCGTCGGTAGACCGTCGCAGACAGACTCTGTGTGGCAACCTACATGCGCCAGAGCAGCCACTAGCGCCACCAAGTGACCTCCCCGGACCGCGATCCAGCCCGCCCCATAGCTTAACTCACGCCTGATCAGGGCATCCTGCTGGAGGTCTTCTAACAGCGCTTGCTCGGAATCCAGCTGCTTACCTACGGCTCCCAACACACGGCTTACCACCTTGCACGCGACTTTTAAGAAGCCTTTAGAGAGACTGCGCTTGACCTGCTTTCCGAGGGTCGTCTGGTAACGAAGATGGAGCGAAGCAACCTCCTTCATCGAGAGCTTGTGGACGTCGCCCAGCGACATCTCCTTCCCCAAGTACTCCTTGGTATTGCCTGCGGCTGCCAGAATAGAAAGTGCCTCTCGTTCTTCTCAACAGTTGTCTACAGCGTCGTACGAGGTGATTCCTTCCTCGCGGAGAATTTCATCCAGCACGTTTCCTTCGACGTCCTCCATGGCTATATATCTCCCGAAACAATTTTGCTGGGAGCTGGGATTTCCAACACGATATCAAATGGATGACGGAGACGGAAGCAAAGTCTGGCGTACGGATGCTCCTTGAGCGCAGATAGCATTTGGTGGCGCTCCTCCTTGGGTTGTCCTACCCCGTAGTTTTCCCAAAGTATTTTCCCATCGAGCTCGCTCGGACTGTAAAAAGTCAACGTCGCGGCTACGTTCTCCCGGAAGGCTTTTGCCACGCTCGTGTACTGTTGGTCAAAAGCCAAACTGAAAAATTCTTGTGCCTGCCAGAGAAAGCCAGCTCTACGAGAGCGCTGTGTTGTTTTTTGACGTCTTCGCTGGCGGCGCAGTCGTCCAGAATAAGCAACACCTGGCCACGCCCTTCGAAGACCTCGGTGCAAAGTCGAAGACACTTTTCAATCTCACCACCCGAGTTCCCTGGTGCCAGGGCTACGAAGCCGGGGTCTTTGTGGGCAAATCCCCGATATGTTTTGTTGTGGACGTACGTCGGGCAAATCAAGCACACGACGTGAAACTTCCCTCGAAAAGGTCCGCGGAGAGCTTCGACAACCAGTCTCGACTTCCCGGAAGCTGTTGGACCGACTATAAGCAGGTGGCCGGGTATCAAGTCGGTGAGAAAATCCATCTAGGCTATATAAGGAGGCGATTAATAGTAGACGACTTGGCTATTGAGGTCGAATGCTGCGTCACCTAGGAGGAAGACGTGGCAGTTGACATTACCACTGCCGCCGGTCTTTCGATAGATCCGGAACTGGAACTGAAGATTTTTTCCGGGACCGAGGGATGCTTGTCCGTCGCCGTGCACAAGGTGGTTGCGTGCCATGCGGAGATCGATGAAGATCCCGTATTTGTCATGGAAGAACCCAGTAGGGGTGATCGCCTTTGTCGCCGGCCTCTGAGCGGATTTTGTTGACCGCGGTTGTCTGGATCCCTTGTTCGACGCGATTGGCACGCTCTTCGGTGGGAAGCCACAGGTCGGAGAACACTCCAACAAGGTCGGCTCGATCCAGGTCCTCGAGGGTTTTATCACCAATCTTGACTTCCCTTCTCCGAATCAAGCAGCGCCCCAGGTTATCGACGACGCGGTTGTTGGCGTGTTTCGACGCTCCGCCTAGCTCCACCTCGGCCATAAGGGCTAGGGTGTCTGGGACTAGGACGGTGTCGGCGGGAAGTCTGGGGATGTCAACGTACAAGATCTCTTTGGGTTTCGCCGAGCTACGATGGAAGGTCAGGCGGTGGGTGACGCGATTTCCTTTTGCAGCCATCAAATTGCGCGGCTCCTCCCTTGGGTCAATCTTCTTGGAGATGTACGCCATTTTTACTTTTCTTGTATGTATAGGCAGAAACAAAAATGGATATCAACCCTGATGAGATGACCCCTTTGATGTCCCCCGACGATACCGGGCCCGCCGGCGCTGAAGGTGGGAGGGTTAACCCCAGCTTCGACCCCGCCGATCTGCCGGAGGGAGGAGAACAATTCGGGATGTATGACTTAAGACCGCGAGGTCGTCCCCGTGAGCCTGCCACAGCAGAAACGTCGTTTTCGACCGTCCCTGTTGATACAATGTTGTTGCAGGGGGCACGACCAAAAACGAAGATGGTGACCAACCCTGTTACTGGGAAGCCAATCCTACAAAGAATGCTGGAAGATGCGAAGCTCGAGGTGGAGAGCGAGTTTCCCTTCCTTGACGGAGTCGAGATCGGCGTGCGCGATGATGGTCGTACTATGATTCGTGATGGGTTGGACGAAAACGCGACGTGGCGCCCACTGAAAAACTTGGATGGAAGTTTAACGAAGAACTTCTCTAAAGAATTGAAAGAACGTCTAGGTCAATCCACGGATGAGATCTTGGAACGGAATAACGCCAGAACTCAGGAGCTCGAGCAGCAAAACCTACAGGACAAGGAGATAAGAAACGCCACCGATACTTCACCGGAAGATAGGCGTGCCGCTGAGGCGCGGATTGCAGCGCGCGAGGATGAGATTCAAGAACTCGAGCGAGAAAGTGAAGCCGTTGAGGAGCGAATGTCTCTGCGGGACCGCGTTCGGGCTATTTTCAAGAAATACGGAGTAGGGGTCCTGGGGGTTCTCGTAGCGGCTGGAACGGTCATTGGTGTTATCTTGGGGGCTTTACAGCGGGGACTCGCCGGAGTAGCACAGGGGGTAGGCCGAGGGTTGAAGGCCATCGGAAAAAAGATCGGGGAGCTACTACCTGGGGCCATAGGCGCCATTGTCTCGTTCCTCTTCCGCACGGCCGGAGAAGCTGTTGGTTTCTTAGCGAAAAACGCCTGGCTCTTGATCGTAGCCGTGGTCGTGTTTCTCATCGAGCGCTACAAGAAGAAGTCTACCTAAACAACCACCAAGTCGTACCTGCAGCCACAACAGTGACTGCAGCTAAATTTCGCTCGTGCGCCGTTGGGGCCGGTTCTTTTCTTTTTGGTGTTATTTTCGGTACAAGGGGGTCTGGGGCTTTTGTTTTCGACCGCAGGGGGGTTGGGGCTTTTGTTTTCGGTGCAACGGGCGTGCGGCGTTGTGTCCGCTCGTTCACACGCGGATTGACCCCGAAAGTCATATCGCTGGTCGCTTTCTGGAGCTCATTGTTGTACCCGATCACGCTGTCTGAATTAATAACAAGCCGGCTGGGGAGCAACCAGAGCCCTGGGGCGACGGCCAGATTCAGCTGCGCTCGGGCGTCGGACAAAGCCCTTTGATAGTTCTGGATGCCGGTGGAGATATCGTTTACTACGATTGTCTCCTCTAGAAGTTGTCTAAACATTTGGCGGGTCTCAACAGCACTGCCGCTCGCCCCCACGATAGTAGATCGGGTTTTGACTTGCGAGCCAAGAACACAATAAACTAAAGCCTCGATACTACGATTGAGACGCCCCATGCCAGCCTCCGTCAGACCTTCACCCTTTTTCAGTGAAAACCAGCTGTATTGCGCTCCGCCGTGGGCATCGTTTCGGATAAAAGCCAACAGATTACCTTGATTCTTTTTCCCACCCTCATCTGAGAAGAGATTCAGGCTATCAGGCCATGTGTTTGCTTCGGTGTCATAGCCACGGATGACGTGCAAGTTCTTTGGTCCCTCGCTTGGGTACGTTATAAACACGTCTCCAAGACCGTGGTTTCGTCCGCCCTTCCAACGAAAGTCGGGGGCTCTAGGTAGTCCGAATTCGATGCAGAGGCTTTCAAAGGCGGACTTGCGAAGTGGGTTGTTTGTTTTTTGGAACGCCTTGTCTCCGGGGAGGGGACAGCCGAGCTCGAATAGGATACGGCGGGCGGTGAAGTATACGTGGAAGCGAAGCAGCCCCTGAACTATGGGCGGGAAGGTTTTATTGGTCGGGTCGGTAATCGACACCCCACACCCCGAAGTTGCGCACCATGTGGCGAAGTTCAGCTGCTGAGGCCAATATTCGTATGTGGGAGAAGAAAGCCAACGATGAGCCTCCTTTGCCGAGCGATGTGTGATAGTAGTTTCCTTCCAGAAGTCTCGGACTCCTGCTTTGAACGAGATTTTAGGGTCAACAAAGATCTCTAGCTCTCGAAGCAGCGGTGTGATTTCAGACCCCGTTTCAGCGAACGAAACGGCTGGCACGGGATATTTGTCCGGGCTGCGGGGAAGAAGAGCTTGTGGAAAATTGCTCTGTTTAGGAAATTTAATTTTTTCTAAGGTTTTACCGAACTCTACGGCCTTTTTTGGAAACGCTGTTTTTAGAACAGACCAAAGATCTATTTCGTGGGATTGATCCATGGTGTATATATACGCGGTTAAATAAAATGTCCCTCAGCATAGCGGCAAGCGAGGGTGTAAACGAACTTCACCCTCCGGTCGGTGGCGAGCTCTCGAGTGTCGCAGCTCGAACCGTGAAGATCCCTGAAATAACGCTCACAGTACTTAAAACGATGGATATATATTTCTTCGCTCTCAACTCATGGGACAAATTGAACCTCATTCGCGAAGGAAAAGCCGATTTTGCCACGATCAGGAAAGCGAAAGGGAACATTCTGGTCTCAATTCCGAAGGGGGAGTACAACCTCCACTGTCTACAACAGGCAATTGTCTATGGGCATGGAAAGGATGTCGCCGCGGGCACTTGTGAACTTCGTATAACCGCTACTGGAGTGTATTTCTTCTCGAAAGTACAGGTGATCCTAGACATCAAGCTAGCCGACTTGTTGGGGATATCCGAAGTCCCGCGCGTTCTGATTCACGTTCCTGTACAATGGGGGCCGCCCTCTGTTTCAATCTACTGCGATTTGGTGGAACCAAACAATTCGTGTGAGGATGGCAAGCCCTCCTATCTCCTGGCGAAGGTCGAACCGCTGAAGCTTCAAGGTCCTTCGGTGTGGCATTTGCGACCGTTTTATCTCCCCGTCAACCCCACAAAAAGAAATCTCTTTCGAGTTTGGACGGTGCCGTCGACCAAGGTTGAAGTTTTGTTAGAACTCTGTATATAGGGGTATGGAATCTGATTGTTTGTACCCAAAGGTTCCCACCGCCCCCAACGATGAGGGGCATTCGTTTCGACTTCAAAAGATTTGTGACATTCAGACCACCCTAAAAAACAGTATCGCCCATTACGAGGGGGTTCGGAAAAAATATACCCGCTCTCGGACAATTCTAAACGGGGTAGCTTTAACCGCTGGAAGTCTGAGCGTTATACTTTCGGCTTCGGGCCTAGCCGCCTCTTTGACCGGCCTTGGGATTGTCGTTGGGGTTCCACTGGGTGCTATTGGTGGCATCTTCGGAATCGTGTCAGCATCGATGGTCCGGGTCAGTAAACGGATCGCCGTAAAGATCTCCAAGCATGAGCGAACCGTCACGATTGGTGAGACGAATTTGAGTACCATCAACGACCTGGTCACGAAAGCCTTACAGGATAACCAAATCAGCGCTACGGAATTTCAACTTATTCTGTCTGAGGTTGAAAAATATGAAACTCTCAAGCGCGAGATTAAACAAAAAGCTTTGACAAAAAACGAGGCCCTCGATATGGCAAAGCTGCGGTCCGAGATTCGCGGGGAACTGCTCGCAGAGATGCGCGAAAAACTCGCTTGAATCTAGGCTTTTATTTCCATGTTGAGCGATGACTTCAGCTTGATCCATAAAGCATCGTATTTTCGAAGCGTCGTCGTTCGAATGTGTGAAATGTCGCACCTGGCGGCTCTTTCGTGGTCCTCTCGGAGTTCGAAGATTACTTTCAACAACCATATCAGCTTTGGAAGCCGGCGGTAGTCTGAGACAAAACTCAAGTTGTCCTCAATACGATTCACAAGGTTTACTATCGATTTTCTTTCGAATAAATCAAGCCCGAACTCTTTCATCAACAATTTTTGAAACGAGGTCCTTTTACTTTTTGATATTGGTCTTGGTCTATACCCCTCTTTTCGCCTGTTAGTTGGAAAATTCCATGTAAGATGATCAAACTCACCCGAAACCACACGCTGGCAAAGTCGAGGGCTGGCTGAAAGATACCCCTCGATGCTTTTTGGTGTGGGTTGGGGAGAAATTGGAGGGTCTTCTAAGAAAGAGGTTGCTAAGAGTTTTAACTGCGAGAGGTAAGTAGAGGAATAGTTTGCTTTTTTCAAGCTGTCAGCGACCATTACATCCATTTTTGCGGTCTATTAATTGCTACTCTCTAATTGCCTGACCGAAAAAAGGATGTCCCCGGAGACGCACTAGGCGACTTAACCACAATACCGCCACTTTTCCTGCAGATTTATCATTATTTTTACGAATTTTTTCTGCATATGGAAGCGAGTTTTTTCCCCATTCAACAATGAGACAATAATATCATCCATATCAATGGTCATATAGGTTCTCATCGTATCTCTAACAAGATCCATGAAGATCTCGTGGTACTCGGGGACGGCCGTAAGAACCCACTCGTCAGCTTTCTCTTTTACCCACCTTTGGTAGGCAAGGTGGCACTCGCGGTAGATTAGTTTGAAATCGACGGTCTGGAATCGCCGCCCAACATAGCCCAACGCTGTCATACGCTGCGTAAAGTCAAAGGTCTCGGCTTCACGCTCTAGGTGTCGCAAGCGGGCGGTTACGCCGGACGCATTAAACTTAGCTTTCACTCTCTCGCTAAGAGGTGGAAGCTCCCGGCGCCCCATTTCCCGAATAAGGTTCTTATCACCGCTCGCCCATATAAGCCCCCACGCCCATGGGGAAGACATTTTTTATTATCTTAGCAAGGATTCGCGTTACGCCAACGTTTTTTCCGAAGATTTATAGTATGCATATTTGTCTAAATTGAAATTGCTCATTAATTTTCGGAAAACGCTCGGAAAATCTTCGGATCATCTTCGGGTCATCTTCGGAAGTGGGAAACAAAGTCAAAACAAGCCAAAACAACGCTTTAATCGGAAAATAGAAAAAGAACGCTTCATTTCTAAAAAAACAGCTTATATACAAATCCATATTTGATTGACCCCAATTATACTACTCATATTTTGATTCATATAGAGCGTTTTCACTCACGTGGCCAGCAGCCATGCAAATTTTTTGGAACAAAAGAAAGTTTTTACATAAGAAAAGAGTTCAACTCCCAGAGGATTAGTTTGGAACACCAACATGGCCGCCGTTTCATTGTTTTGGAACACCAATATGGCTGCTGTGACGTCATGTGAAAACGCTCTATACAGTGAAAACGCTGGGCTTACAACGTAACCTTGCATTTAATCAAGTCACCTGGAAGAGATTTGGGACTTGGGGGTAGGGAGTGGGGGTCAATTTGGAAAATTGTGCATACCTCTGGAAAAATCCTACCTATGCCCTAGAAGAGGCAAGGTAGGTAGGTACATTAAGACTGTTTTGTTTTGTCTTTCATTCTGGTAAATAATTTGCCAGAAAGGTGGCCAATTACAATCCACACTTTGTCAATTTACTGCAGTATGTGACTGTATCATTGAGTATCATTGTTTTAGTTTGCATAATTGCTGCAGTTAATTTTTGCTTCTCTTTAATTTTCTTTTATTTAAGTATTTCTTTAAAATATACCGGTACCTTCTAAAAGGGGTTTACACTGTAGTTTGTATATTTTAAAAATTGAATAACCAAGTTGAATATAAAATTATTGGTAACTAACTTTTTTCACTGCAACATAATATCACAGCAGTATGATTTTTTGATAATGCACATGAAGGCATTCCTAAGTCTTACTCCAGCAGATTTTGGCATCAACTTGAGTCTTTTATAAGCTCAGTTGTCCTAGTAAAAATCTGAAGGAGCCTTGCTTCATTTAATGATTGAATAAATAATTTACAACTGAACGTTATAAAATCTAAAATCTGCTCATTCTAAAAGGGAGGAAATTAATTCCCTAACTTACTTTTTTTTTTATCAGATTCCCTGTCCTTTTGGAATCATCTTTATCGTACAAACCTTATGTTTCTGCATGGTGGGAGAGGGAATCTAACCAGCTACAAGTCTCTGGAAAGCTGGGATTCTTGCTGTCCTCAAAAAATCAGTTAGCGCCTGTGGCAAACAGTGAAGAGATTGTCAAAACAGAGGATATCCAGATTGGAAAGCCAGACATCATTTCTCCAGTGTTTAATTTACATAAGTTACCAACAAAAAAGAGGTTTGATACTGGTTTTTATCCTGGTGCTCCTTATCCCCATCCACATACTATTATCATTGTCAACACCAATATAAAGTGGAAAACCAGTGATTTGGTTGCTCAAGGTAAGGATGATTTACAAACAGAGCATAACTAGAGTTACAGAGTTACCAGTATGTTCCATTAAAACTTACAGACATATTATGTATTATTATATGGAGAAGAGTGTTTTACTGGGAACTAAACCACTCGTAGATTCCATACGCCACTTCATCCGGGACCCGAGTGGCGTATTTTCCATATGTCACCTTTGTGAGTGTCGTATCGTTCAATGACGTCAGTAAAACACTCAGTAAAACACCAGTAAAACACTCTTCTCCATATAATAAAAAGAACATTACACGTTGGCTCGAAGATATGAATTTTATGTTCTCGTGGCAAGAACAATATCTCACTCATTCGCTTCGCTCACTTGTGAGATATTGTTCTTGCCACTCGAACGTAAAATTCATATCTTCTTGCCAACGTGTAATATCCTCTATTTATCATGATTTATGCAGCTGTGTGATATGCTTATGGATCCATGGCTTCTTTACCCTAAAAATAAGATGAAAATGTAGCCTATACAATTAGACAACAAGAGTGGGTGATGTTGAGGGATCCTTTTCAGCATTAAAGAAAACATGTACCAAATCTTTTTCTAAAAAACATGGCAAGATTTCTTATCCACGAAAAGTCTCCAGATGTAAATATTAAACTCCCTGACTCATAACAAATACTTGAGTATCCACCTCCTTCCATGAGAAGAAACTTACATATTTATAAATCTGAAGCTCATTTGACCAAAAAATGGATTAATGTGATTCCCTATTATACTTATTAGAACCATGTGTTAAACTTATCAGTTATAATAATAATTATACTTTCCTTCTGTTTTTGGTGTTCGTTTCCAGGTATCTTGTTTACATTTGGGCGATTAGTGGCAGACGCAGTGAGCAATCACAACTGTTCACTTGGAGAAGTGCTCAAAAAACCGTTGACAGCTCAGTGTGTAATAACAGATGGAATCAGACTGTCATTTCTATTTTATCAGTTAAATACTTTGGACTTAAAACATGACGAAGGAGTAAAAAACATTGCATTTATAAGCCCAGGAGTCCTGATGTATGAAAGAGCAGTGCTGAAAGAAATACCAGGATTGAAAAGAAAAGATCCTGTTACTTTTGAGGCAGAATTACAAGGTTTTAATGAGGAATGCTTTGAAACATTCATAAAAATGACTCTAAATGGACCTTAATTATCTCTAAATTGTTAAAGAGATTTATACTGAGCTAGGCTAAAAATTGTCACGTTGTTGGGCAACGTTTCTTGGCTGGTAATGTTTAGTGCATGGCTGCATGTAATTGTTGTCATCATCATTATCATCATCATCACCTGGTTGAGGTAGCATGACAGTCCATGACATATCCTCTCCGTAGTTCTCTATCATTCATTCCTTTGGAGGTTCACCTGTCTTGAAACCAATGTCATTTGTCAGTTCTTTAGTATGTAGTTTTTAGTCACTCTCGTTTCTGTTTACCATTCCTTGGGTACCATAACAACACTTTACTGACTAATTATCTTAGTTTCTACCTCAGCAGTGATGTGCAAACCTCAGTCTTTGTTGTCAGATAGCTTTGCTAATATGCTTCCAGGCTGTTCCAAGTTGGCAGGTTTCTCTTTTCTAAGGGCTGCTTGAAGCTTGGATGTGTATGTCCCTGATATAGAGTTTTTTTTTGGCATGACTTGAGACTCCACAATGCCACCATCTATTCAATTGGAAATGTTGATTTAATGCTACTACCTGTTACCCCAAAAAATTGGTGTTTAGCCAAGTCATTAGATTTTTTAATTCAACCGAGTTTTTGAAGCAACTATATGTTTTGCACTATTCTTTGACAAAGCAGTCAACTCATTACGATCTTCCCAGTTGTGACGTATTATGAGCCAGTATTTGTATTACTTGTACAATAAACAAAATATAAAACTTGGGTAATTTTAAAATGGAATGTCTCAATTATTAACTTGTATTGGTTATACCACTCTTGGTGTATGTCGTGATAGTAATATATTGAAATTAATTTAAACATTCATTTAAAAAAACTATCTTCCTTAAGAGACATAGTTTGATGCTGCACTGGTTTGAAATAACAAATGTAACTTTTAAGTTACATTTTACTGACCCAACAATTTTGACAATCCTGTCTAGTTTCTTCTTCGCCCCTAAAGATAACACTAGACAGGAATTTTGAAACATCGGGTCGATGAATTGTAACTGTTTAATACATTTTAGTATAAATACTCAGGTGATTATACAAAATCGCGCGCTCTGATTGGTTCGCTATCTCGGATTATCAGCCTATAATCACCTCGACGAACAAAATGGCTGCCAGTCGTTCGCGCGCTTTTGATGAAATAAAACTTTTTCGTGTTGTAAAATGCTTTTCTTTTCTCTTTTGAAATAATCCCCTGTGTATTTATACTAAAACAATTATTCGCTTCAGGCTCAGTGATTCCCGGTGAATATTCACCTCGACTTCGTCTCGGTGAATATTCACCGATAATCACTTCGCCTTCGGCGAATAATTGTTAAATATTGCACTGTACAATGTTTCGAGCAACTTGTCTCGCAAAGCCCGCATTTCAAGACAAGTTGCACAAAACATTGCATAGTGTAGCAGCGCCTTAAAAGTTTTCCGGTCTTTGAACAACCGTGGCCAGGTTGCAAAATATGCCTGCCAACTTATTTACAATGGAAGAAGGTCAAAATAGTCAAGTAGCAATTGTATTCGTTTTGAAGGTTTAATAGCTCAAATAAACCAAAAGTGCCGTGTTTTCGAGATTTTCGTTGCGAGAGTATGTTTGACGTGTTTGACCGGTTGGCTCAGTTGGTAGAGCACCGGACTGCTGCGCGGGAGGTCGTGGGCTCAAATCCTCGACCGGTCCAACACTCGGGGTCTTTAAAATAACTGAGGAGAAAGTGCTGCCTCTGTAATGACATCTACAAATTGATAGACTTTCTATTCTTCTCGGATAAAGACAATAAACCGTAGCCACAAAGAAAGTGACAGGCTAATCTCAATAGAACCGACCGAAAGAGCCATACGCAAATAATTCAATCGAAATTCGTTGAACATGTAGGAGTCGTTTGTTTAATATTTAACTGGGTCGCGGTTCCAATCAGCGATAAGTGTGTATTATATCCTCAGTTTTTAACGGCTACTGGTCTGATTAAAGCTTGATATTAAACTCATGTATAAAGGCGTTGGTGGTTCTTGAAGTTGAATATTCGGTTCCGTTAATGTAATCTTGAGCGGCTCATTGCTCCTCTCCTATTTTGATATGTGCATGGACAAGATCAACCAAAACAGCGTTGGCTTTCAAGCTAAATGCAGTGTACTTTGTAAAGCCCATCAATGTATTTTCTCTCGAGTATTTTCTTTGTAAAAATAGTCTCCTGTGGTAAACCGTGTTCGTCGAAAGCGCGAAATTCCGTCCAGCAACATGCATTAATTTAAGCGCACTCAAATCAGCGGACATGACGTCACAGGGAGCGCATGCTCAGTTTGAGATCAAACTTCGAACAATAGACTACCCTAATTTTTCCATATGATATCACGTGCAGCCGGCGTGGTCTAGTGGATAGAGCAGTCGACTAGGATGCGATAGGTACCGGGTTCGAAGCGCGGGATGGCTCTCGATCTGGCTTGGGGGCCGGGCCATCCCACCCCCTTGGCGTTTCTACAAAGGTGTCTAGGAATTACTCTCCATCTGGCTTGGGGGCCGGGTAGTTTCACCCCTCCATCCGCACGATATTTTTCATGTTTTCTTCTTGTTCTTAGTTCAAAATCACAGGGAAAAGCAATAAATATACACTGCCACTGACTTGCTTTTTTCTTTTTTTTCTACTTTTTTCTTTTTTTTTTCTTTTTCATTTTTTTCTTTCCTTTTTCTTTTTTTTACCTCTCTTCTTGTACCTTGATACTAAATAAAATTGGATTCTGGCATTTTTCCTTGGCCTAAATTTTTTTCAAAAAGTACTATTAGTAGAACGTCCACATGGGCGACTCGTTATTATATAGGTCAAAAAGAAAAAAAACGAAGAAATTGTTCCAATTACACTGTTTTCTCTTTACCAATAACCTATTGTACAATAACCAAATATCGCGGAATATTTGTTCCAATTACCTGTAAAACTGAGGTAACCTTTACTCTGAGCTATGGAATTTTTCTAAGGGCAAAATGATAGTCTAATTACGGTGGGATAATCAAACAAGTTGATAAAGTAATTTGCACCATCGTAAGGTAAAAGAAGGGGGTGCTGACTTTTCGAGCGTTAGTCCTTCGCTTCGTCATTCGCTCAGAACGATTTTCAGAGGTTTATTTTAATGATATCTATGGAGAGATTTAGTCACAAGGCCTTACAAACCAAATGAGCTAGACCCAAAATAACAAGATTATTGACCTCTTTGTGACGAACACGGTTTTATGTGTGTGTTTTTTTCGTTTTGTTATTTTTTTCCTGACTAGAAAATACCTGTGAGACCACTAGCTACAGTGTTTAAAACAATAGGTGTTGCGAAAAGACTAATTGAAAACATAATTACAAACAACAATTTATTAAAATTCAAAATTCAAACATGAACCGGAATGATTTCCGCACCGGTTCCTACTTCATTATGCATCTGTAGTTGAATTGTCTTGGGAAGTGCGCGTGGAAACATTTCTTGTTTTCTGAGAACGAAACCGTACGGCTACAGCATGTATAATGAAGTAGGGGCCTGTGCGGAAATCTCGCCCATGAACCCAATTAAACCAGCGGCTTCACCAGGATTCTCCAAATAATCTCCTAAACATAAGTTAACGCCAGTTCAGCAACTGAAAGCAAGCAAATCAAGGGACGACATACTGACTAGGTCCAGTCTCACAGTACTGGTGTGGAACGTTAAAGAACTCACACATTGTTCGGAAAGAGTAGGAGACGTAGTCCCCGGTGTGATGGTTTATCACTTATTCTGTTATGGGGGCACCTGTGTATCCTACTATTCACTCCAAAAAGATTGTGAATTGCGTGGATGCAATTTGCGCCTTAATAAGCAGTCTGGCAAAGTCCCCCCCAAAAGTGTTGTAAAGCGCTTTGAGCCTTGGGATAAAGCGCTATATAAATCACTCGTTATTATTATTGTTATTATTATTATTATTATTATTATTATTATTATTATTATTATTATAGCTTGTCAAGCTCTGGTCCAATCACAGTTCGGAGTAATCTTAAGAAGTTGCATAATGAAGTGAACAGTGCGATCAAGAATGTTAAAGATTTCGAGACTTACAATGGAAATTCGCGCTAGACATGGGAAACTATAAGTGAGGTGACTCGTCGCAAATCGGATACACTTGCAATTAATGAGCTCGAGCTCAATGGAATGAGAATAGCCTCCTGGAATAACTAATTCAACGGAAAACGCAAAGGTTTTAACCAATTTTTCGCAGAAATCGGCACCCAACTGTCCAGGGACATAGGAGAAGTTGGTACCTCTTTCGATGAATTTGTTATTCAAACTAGCAATTGTTTTAGTTTCCATCGTGTAACTCAATCGCATGTTTTGTCCCTCCTAAATAAATTATGCAGGAGAAAGGCGACAGGTCTCGATTCTGTATCAGCCAGACTTCCAAGAGAGTGTCCAGATTTAATCAGGCTCTGGGTCACTCGCTGTAATATTCAATCGATCGATCGATACTGCTATTTTTCCCTATGAATGGAAGAATGCAAGAATCACGCCTCTTTTTAAGAAAGTAGGAAAGAGGAGTCCGGATACCTCTAATTATCGACCGATATCGATTATCCCGGTTGTGGCGGATTATTTGTAATAAGTTGCATCATTACATAAATGAAAACAATCTTCTCCTTTCAGGCCTGAATTTTTTTCAGGCCTTAATTTCACAGCTGCTTAAGTTGTGTACAAAACTGCGATGATCAATCAATGTCATTGCATATTACTCCGCAGTTCAAATATATATATGGTCCTTCATATATTCACTTGCATTTCTTCTCTATTAACAGGTATATTACGAACTTACAACATGACCAGCTCATAGTTGGCTTGATAGCTCAGTTGGGAGAGCACTGCACCGGTATCGCAGAGGTCTTGGGTTTGAATCCCGTTCAGGCTTGAATTTTTTTTAAGGCTTTAATTTCATAGCTGCTTAAGTTGTGTACATAACTGCGATGATCAATCAATGTCATTGAATCTTTTCAGTGGTAGCCAATCCGCTTTTCGTTCGCTTCAGTCTACAGTGACTGCTTTGATTGAAGCGACTGATAACTGGTCTTTGAATATCGATCGTGGCCTTATTAATACCGTGGTCTTTTTAGATCTTAAGAAGGCCTTCGATGCTGTGAACCACGCTATTCTTCTTTCAAAATTGTAGGCTTATGGTGCTCAGCGTAAAGCAAACCAATGGTTCTGCTCTTATTTAAAAAACCGAACCCAAACGTGTCTAGTAGACGGGAATAAACCGTCAAAACTGTTCCTTCGTTGTGGTGTTCCACATGGAACGATTCTTAGGACTTCTACTATTTCTATTATATGCAAATGGTCTGCCTAATTGCCTCCAACATTCCCAACCAAGGATGTACGCCGATGATAAGATAAATAGTTTTATTAATCTTGATTTGGAGAGAATTCGTGTGTGACTTGTAGCCAACAAACTAACTTTAAATATGACATAGACAGAATTCCTACTGATTGGTTCCAAGCAAGGTTGTCAAATTTTACAGGGATTACCACTGCTACGATCAACCAGTTTCCGATAAATTAAGTCTCTAAAGTGATGTAAGAGAACGCATCTTCCATACTGGGTTCTCTTACTATGATAAGGGCACAGAATCTATTTTTAGATCCGGAAACTATTTTAACTGACCAATGGCTGATGTCCTTCTCATCACGTGGTTGTAATTTCAATGCGCCATATGGAAACCGCGCAGCCATGGAACAAGATATAAATAGATTCCGCGCTAAAAATAGCTTCTGTCAACTTATCATATCAGACGGGGTTATGTTCTCTTTCCTCATTTTCTCGTGCATTTGGTGTATATGTTGTAGTTCAATTTTTTTTCTTGGTTCAAATTTTATTTTGCTTTTTTGGTATGATAATGTATGATAATGAGTTTGAAACAATAACATTTAAACCAAGGAAAAAATTGAACTACAACATCTACATTGATGAAAATCTTATATGGGAGTATTATATCAACGAGCCTTCTAAAAAGATTGCCTCTGGTATAAGTGCTATTTAACGTATTAGGCATTCGGTTCCATATAACACTCTACTTTTCATTTACAATTCATTAGTCCAATCTCATCTTCATTACTGCGGTTTGGCTATGGGGATCCTGTTCCCAGAGTATTTCTCAAAAATTACAAAAATTGAAAAATCGTGCCACACGCGTCATAACGTTTCCGAATTACGATTGTAGTACTGATGAATTGTTACGGATGGTGAACTGGGTTAAACTGGATCGTCAACGTCTTGTTGATAAGTCAATGTACAACGTTGTAAATAGTATGGTTCCGGATTATCTTAGTTCGCGCTTTGTGTTCAGTTTCAATACTTTAACCTAATCCTATAACCTAAGAGATAGTGACTGTAGGCTTACTATCCCACAGCCCGCACTAATTATTGTAAAAGAAGTCTATGCTACAGCGGAGCTGTACTGTGGAATAGTCTACCCTCGGATATTCGACAGTTGCCCTCTCTTAATAAATTTAAATCTTTAAAGTTGAAGAATTATACAGGGGTATGATACAGGTATACAGAGGTGTAAAGAGGTGTACAAGGGGTATACAAGGGTATAAAGTGGTATACAAAAGCATACAAGGGTATACAGGAGTACACAAGAATCTATAGGATATTGTCAGGACATTATACGTGTCTTACATAAGATACTAAGCCTCTTCGTGTCAGTTTTTACAGTGGGGTGAGGGGAGAGTGGGTATGGTGACGTAGTCGAAAATTGCACTACAAACTATGGCGACGGAGGAAATAACTGGAAATATAGAGATGTCGGCGCCTATAACTCCGTCATCCCACATTCAGGTCGCCAAAGAATGGCTTTGGAAAAGAAAAGGACAACTTAAACCATGGGCCGAATTTTTCAAGAGTTCGCGCATTTCCAGACCCAAAAGTTTGGCTGAAGCGGGAAGACGAGTGGTTAAGAACTTGGAGGAATATCAGAGCAACTACGTTCTCATAACAATCCTTCTGTTCTTTTACTGCGTGTAAGTTGTAACATTGATAATTTCTTTAATATGGTTTGTATTACATGCTCATTAACGATAAAGTGCCGTCGTGAAAGTGGTTAAGTTTCACTTGAAAACTTTGGGTTTCTTGTTGTGCAGCTTTCTCATCCACGGTGTTTTTGTCAGTTTTGTTTTCACGATTGTTCAATAAGAACCATCAAAGGTTTTAAATCACACGATAATCGATCCACTAGATTTTGATTTTCACAGACGAAGAGTGTTTTATGCTGTATTTAGTTAGCAATATACGTAACTTGCCGTGGGAAAATAACAATTTATCTCCCATCTGGCCAAAGTTGGTTGACTCATTAAGGTAGTGGTTGACTTGAGCTCAAAGATTGATGTACGTTAATTCTCACGGATGCATTAGAAAAATGTGTCTGATTTTATAATCTGGTGCGGAATTTTGAGATTTTTGTCGGTTGAGGGAAGATAAAATATGTTATTGTAAATCAGGAAAATTATCAACAAATGCTAATAAAAGTTTCCAAATTTCCAAGACAGACATGACTTAGGCTGTAAACCAGCGGCCTCCACATTCTTTACTGGGGCCTTCAGTATCCATGCCAGTTAACATAAATTATATAAAATAATTTTGCCTTCTGGTAAATACATGGTAAAACTGATTTTTTGCTTTTTGATTTTTCCTGGTCCTGATTTTAAAATTTTGTTATGAAACAATTTCTATTGCCCATTATTTTTCCAATATTTATTGGCAAGTGTCATTAATGTTCATTGTAGTTGGGACAGTAGTGTAACTACAGTAGTATCATCTTGGATAGAAAATGATTAGGAAAGGAATAGATGTGACTGTTGAAATTAGTAAGACACAATAACATTGATCTGTTTTTTTGTAAAGGCACATTCAGATTTGTTCTCTGAGTGAGCAATGAGAGTCTTTCTAAACAAGAGTCTAAGACAGACCACATACCAACTATTTTTTTAGCTGATTTTTTTAGTCAAATTCCTGGGGTAACAATAATTTTTTTTACCCCATGTATTTTGCATAAAGGCAAATTCAAGAAGGTGTTACACCTTACTGTACTATTGTGATGATAATGTATATATTTTTTGACATATATTTACTTCTTTTCAGGTTAACATCTCCATTGCTTCTTATTGCCTTATCAGTTTGTGGAGGAGGTTGCCTGTATATATCACACAAAAATCAAGGGAGAAAGATTAAAATCTTGGGTAAGATGAGGCAAATTACGAGTTCTGATTGGCTGCCCGAGCAGAGAAGATCGGGCCTATGGATTGCCGGGTTTGGTCTCTAAAAACAAAAGAAGTCAAAATAATGTAACCTTTTGGCAATATACATGTAATAAACTCCTAATTGTTCAAGCTTGTTCGGTTGATATGTAAGTGTTATTTTTAGGCAATGAGGGGATATGTGATTTATTCACCAAGGGCGGAGCCTGAGGTGAATGAATCACATATCCGGGAGGTTCCTAAAAATAACTGGCTTATGTTTCTTATAGTGGTTTAAAATGGTTAACATGTTTTTGAATATTATCAGCCCCGCAATCCCCTGTTTCAATCAAAGTGGCCCCCAGTTGCAGTTGCTAATTAGCAGGGTTTATAGAGTACCGAAGCGCTGACGTCACGTTACCATGGAAGCATTTTGGCTGGTTCTAAACAAGAGATCAACATAGCGTCTCTCTTTGGGTAACGTAACGTGGACAAGTCGAAAATGGTTCAATGTTTTGCCCCAGATTGTAATCATCAATCAGAAAGGGAGACATGTAAATTTTTTAGGTTTCCGAAGGATCCTGTGGAGTTCAATTGGTGGAAAAAGCTCCTAAGGTAAGGTAAAACACGCTAGAAATACCGGCGCTAGGTAGTGGCGTGACGACTCGAACAATTGAACTCTGACTCTTTGAATTCTTCTTATTGTTCTTAATCTTCGATATCCCTCATCAGTTACTCTTTAAAACAACGGTTTTTAATATGTATCAATATTCGTTTGAAATGAATCTGCTTTTAATAGACGAGAAGACCGAAGTCCGGGAAGCAGTTCTCGAGTTTGTAGCTGCCATTTTCGTGAAGGACTGAAAGTAAACGGCCCTGAGATATTTAAAAGAAATGCCGATAAACTCTTTCCAAATGCTGAAACACGTACGCCAAAGCGAGCTAAGACGAAGAAGACAAGTTCAGAAAACTCGGTTCCGGTTTCTGATATAATCAAGCAGTTAAACGATTCGTACTCATCAAGTGGGGAAGCCTCAAAGTGTGAAACCAGCAATGCCTCTAAACAAAATGTCCTTCTTGAAGTCGAACTGGAAAACTTGAGAAAGGAATTGCAGGACAGGAAGTCAAATGAACAATATCAAAGAGAACTATACTCGGTAATGGCTTTAAGAGATGAAGTAATATGTATGGAAACAGGACTACCAAACAAGCAAATATTTTCAATTGTTGTGAACTATGTCAGACGGTTCTCGGCAGAAATTAACTATTTTTATGGCTGGAGGGTTGAAAGGATCCTGTTGGAAGATCAAGTTTTTATAACCCTTATGAAGTTACGACAGAACTACACAAACCTGCACTTGGCTGAGCTCTTTCACTGTAGCACTGCAACAATCAGTAATATAATACTTACATTGGTTCATGTATTATACAAGCTACTATATGAAGACTGTTTACAATCTGTGCCATCCAAAGAGAAGAACAGAACCTCTATGCCAGAATCTTTTTCACTGTTTGGGCATTGCAAAATGGTCATCGACTGCACTGATATAGAAATTGCAGCACCTGGTTTAATGAGTGACCAAAAATTGACTTACTCAACATACAGGGGAATGAACTCCTTCAAGACACTTATTGGTGTTGCACCAAATGCTGTTATTACCCATGTTAGTAAATTGTTTCCAGGCTCAACATCAGATAAAGCCATTGTGGAAAAATCTGGTGTACTAGAACACTTTAAACCTGGGGATCTGATACTTGCTGACAAAGGCTGTTTGATAGCTGATTGTGTTCCAAATGGTGTGTCTGTTAATATTCCCCCATTTTTATATAATGGGAAATTTAACGAGAGTGAAATTAAGCTAACTAAGACTATTGCACGGTGCAGAATTCATGTGGAAAGGGCAAATGCACGCATCAAAGATTTCAAGATTCTAACTTCATTCCACCATACTTGAGATGCTACACTGAAAAAGTTTTGAAATTATGTGCTGGCTTGGTAAACTTACAAAACTCCCTCATTAGAGAAGTTAGAGATTCTGTTGACATGGAACAGAATTATTTTTTTCTAATTCTTGGTTGGGTATAGTTGAGATGAAACATGCATCCCTAGCTGTGAGCTTAATTTTGATACTTAGAACATGCTGCATGTATAGCATAATATGATTTTGTTTGATTCCATTAAATGTTTATATCCCTACAGTCTTGATTGCAGTGTTTTGCGTATTCACTTTTGCAAAACTTAAAATAAAAGTGAGTGTTTCAACTGACATTCATCTCTGTTTATTTCATGTTAAGATTTTACTGTAATTATAGTTGTTACCATCTATTTGAAAAGGAAGAAAAAGGAGTGGCTTAACCTGGTAAATGTGTATTAATTACGGTAAGCTAGTGTATATAAAAAACAAATAAAAGAAATTATGGAATAGTGGAGCTGCACTCCTTAAAAACAGTGTTTTTGAAAAAATGTTGAATTGCATTTTACAGTTTATAAGTTACCCAAAGACTTAAGTTAATTAACATCACAAGTTTGCAAAACACAACCAATTTATTCTGTACATCACATCAGATGACCACAACCCAAAGTTGTTTTTCACAATGCTGAAAAAAACATGCATGAGATTTTAACAATGTTCAGTCTCCAACAATTTCATATGTTCATGAAAATCAGTCTGCGGAGCTGCTGACTGCCTGTAGCCTTACAGTAGATCACTAGAGAATGCTGGAATAATATGCTTAATATAAAAGTCCTTTAAGAGTTGAAGATTGTCAGCCCAGGCAGGATCTTTCTTGATTTGGAGGATGAGGGTTTCTTTTGTTGTCCACACAACAAAAAAGCAAATCTCCCTTCCAGTGAAATATAACTATCCTTGTACTTGATGCCAGTAAACATGTCCTTTATCGAGTTCATAGTGTCCTTGTGAATTCTTCTTGATATAAAATTTACCTGATGATACTGCTTCTTCTATGGTTAAATCTCTTTGGGTGAATGGGCACTTCACCTCCAGCAGTGCATACGTGCCTACCAAGCCATCAGGGGAGGCACCTAGCATTCCTGACAGCTCAAGCCAAATCCCAGATTCTTCAACACATAGCTTTGTTTTTTGTTCAAACACTTTCTTTGCCTGATTTTCGTTAATTATGCCCCAATTAATGGCTTGTACCCTTGGTAAATCGTACTGGCCAAGCACTCGCTTTAGAAGGGATGGAGTGACTCTCTTGCAGTTTAAGACATTTCCAAAATTGCTGGCTGTGAGTCTTCCTTTCCTTATCATTTGCCAGGAAGGATTATCTCGTTGTCTTACGGTGGCTTTATTTACGGCTATACGCTGCTCTTCAGAGATACGAAGTTTCTCGGTAAGGTATCTCTTCTTATCCGCATGATTTAGAAGTTCCCGAGATAACACAATCTCTTCTACAGTGATCGCAGGCAGGGCGTTGTTCTTTTCAGGCTCTGGAGAGAGAAGCCACAAAGTGCCGGTAAAGTTGCCGTACTTTTTCAGTTCTTGGTAGAACCAGGAACGATCCTCTTCGTTTACTTCTCTTTTAAGGCAATTATACTCCTTTGAGCAAGGATATAACTATTCTACGGATTTCACTTGGTTTGGGGCCCTGGGCTTTTTCCATTTGCATTCTACATCTGTTCGGCTAAGATTATGGATTCCATAGATAATAAGTGCCGCGGCATGGCTACATTTATAGTTTCCACGGGGACATTCGCACTTAGCAGACTTTATTTCATTCCCATGAAGAGAAACCTGTATTGCAGAGTAAACATAGGGAACATTAAAGTTTTATACAAACGATTACGAGTGTTCCGAACTTGTGAGTTTACTTACCGTGACCTTGTAAGACTTGTCCTTCATACTGGCATGTACCAATCCTATAATCATTCCATTGGAATACTGAAAAGACTCTATATGGTCGGATTTGTAATGATTTTCACCACGTTCGATTGATTTCGGCTCACCAGAAAAGAAAGAAGAGAAGTTATCGTTATGGCCGCCATGTTGGTTCGAATGCTCTTTGTTTAGAACCACTCAAATCGTGCCCATGGTAACGTGACGTCACACTTCGGTACTCTATTCAATATAATTAGCCTGGAAGAACAAAAGAAAATGAGTCGTGAAAAAAAAGGCTGGATAGTGGCCTCAAAAGGAAGAGGAGGTCAATAAAAATAACTTAGCCAATTTCCAGCCATCTGGACCTCATGCTTGGTCAATAAAAGGCATATATATGGTGTAAAGTAGTCTAGGTTTGGTGGCACGTACATGTATATACTGTAGAGTTACAGTACAAGTTTAATGCCTTTTTGGGTAATATTGACCGCTCTTAAAGTTATCAGAAGTGGACATGGAGGCATGTCAGGGTCTTCTTCAGTTGGTTGTTGTCTAACATTCACTTCTAACTTATAGGACGAGAGCTAAGCACTGTGGAGCAATATGGTTTGGTACTGTTGATCAGTCTGCCACTGTTTATCTTAGCATCAGCTGGATCAACAGTATTTTGGATAATAGGTATGATCCCAAAAATATTTACCTACTTTCCAGTCATTCATTGTTTTTCCTCCTTATTTTCTCCATTATTTTTATGGAGACAGTTTTTCACCGCAATATTTTACACCCCAAAGTTTGTTAAATTTGGCTGTGATGCACAACTGACGTCTCAGTGTTTGATGTATTATTATGGTTAGATACTATTTTCTGTGTGTGATGTAGTCCTGTATCAGGTGAGAGATCTGCTGTGTAGTGAGATTGAATTTCGTTAGAGTACTCAGTGAACAACTAAGCCATACAACTGCTGTATTACAATGGAACAACCTACTGCTTTCTTTACCAGGACATGCTTGATCAATTGTCCTGCAATTGCAGTTTAATGGTACTGTTCAATGATAACAGATTACTTTATAACTACAAGTTAATCCATTTCAGAACATGAAATATGCTGCATGCTTTGTATCTTATGTTTCAGATTCACTTGTTAAATTCTACTTGTTTACAAGTAGTTTCCATATGTAAAAATCCTTTTAATATTTTATTGCTTTTGTGTTGATTCAAGGTGTTTACTACTTTTTAAGGCTGATTTGTAATATATTAATATCTGTAATTATAATGACTATTACACTGACAACAATAATGATTATGATAATAATAATATCTAAGATGCAATAATTATTATCAATGTATTATAGTTTCTTTGTTGCCTGTGGATAATGAACTGTCGCTATAGTTATCAGTTTTTTTCCCATTCTCTCTGTATTTTAGGTGCATCCTTCTTTGTAATAGGCCTCCATGCCTCACTTCTTGGTTCTGAAGGACCAGAAATGGAGGAAATTACAATGGAAGAAGTGTAAATTCCAAGTGGAAGAAAAACTGCCTACACCATACACGGGACACTGACACTGATGTTTAGTTCCTCACTCTCACGGTTAACTGTTATTAATAGAAACCAACTGGCTTATTATCATGAATCCTACAATCTGATTGGCTAACAGACTTTTTATCTAGTATGTGATTGATAGGGAGTAGTTTGATGGTCATTACTGAATTGCTGTATTGTTATCAGGGTTTTCAATAAGAATTGTAACAGCAGGAGAATTGTTTAAAGTAACAGGAGAATATTCTGAAAGCGTTCCATGTCTGAATTAAAAACTAGCGCAAACTACAATTCTTTGTAGTAGCTGGAGACTTCTTTGTAGTAGCCAGAGAATTCTCTGAACTCTGATGACTAACGAACACCCTGGTTATACAGATTGTATTCTGCAATCTCATTGGCTCATGCATTCACTAGATTGTGCCAAATTCTGTATTTTGAATGGCTAACATATTACACTCCAACCTAGATTATCCGGGCTCATTGGGCCTTGGGCAAATTGTCCAGTAAATTGAGAGTCTGGATAATCGAAAATATGAATATTAATAAGACATGTTAACAACAGAGATAAAGGAAACGGTCTGTAATAGAGAATAGATCTTACTCAAATACAGCAGTGTTATGCCTTTATGATTTTTAAAGTTATCTAACCAAATGGTCAAAACTTTTGTGATCATCCAACTCAACAGTGCAAAGAAAAGAAAGAAAAATTACCAGTACCATTCATGACAAAAACGGAACCAGAGAATCAAGTCTGGATACTCGAAACGTCTGGGTAATTGAGGTCTCGATAATCGAAGTTCAACTGTTGTGTGTAAAGAAAGAATATAGTTTGAGTGAAAGGGAAATAAGAACTGAAATGAATATTTTTCATTTAGTTCAGTATGTACAGGATCCTGTATCAATTGAAGGGAATATTATTTAACACCTCAACACCAGGGGACTGCTAAGGGGATGTTGTGTTTATGTATATCATTCTATTTTATTAAACTGAACAATAAAGTTGGTGTTATTTCTTGGCAAAAAGTATGTACTGTTTGAAAAAAGGTTGAGTTTTTGATTAGAAAATGGGTAAATCAAACGAGTTGATTAAGTAAGTTATACCACCGTAAGGTAAAAAGGAGGTGCCGACGTTTCGAGCGTTAGCCCTTCGTCGGAGCGAATGAGAGGATTGTGGGTTACGTTCAATTTATATAGAGAAGTTTGGAGCCATGCTATTGGTGGAACCATAGCATTGTGTGAATGGAAGTGAATAAATTAGATGAATGATTAAATGAATGAGAAACGTTCGTAGATACCGTGGGGATTAAGAGAACCGAGTTGGAAGATAAACTTCTGTTCTAGGTTTTTACGGCTTTCCGTATTGCCCTGATGCACGGAAAGTCCACATACCGCCATGTTGTGAGTTGAGTGGTTAGGTAGATTAAAGTGTCGCGCTACAGGTTTCGATGCATCTTTGTCGTTTCGTTCGACGTCACGCAGATGTTCTTGGAAACGGTCACCTAATCTTCTTCCGGTCTCGCCCATGTATATCTTCTTGCATAACGTGCATTTTATGCAATAGATATAAATTGAACGTAACCCACAATCCTCTCATTCGCTCCGACGAAGGGCTAACGCTCGAAACGTCAGCACCTCCTTTTTACCTTACGGTGGCATAACTTACTTAATCAGCTCGTTTGATTTACCCATTTTCTTGTGTTTCAACTTCCCACCGACGCAGCACCAGTTTCTTTAGAAACTATCCCCACAATATGAGTTTTTGATTAGGTTGTCAAGTAATATTTTTTTGAACCAACTATAAATAGTGTGTTCCCTGGCTGTCTTTCCATCTGTTATATGCCATTCCAATGGGGCAATGTTGGAAATGTTGGAAACAATCCTTTAATGACGATATTATATCACAAGTTTATATGGGTGGCTTCAGAATGAATGAGTTTAAACGCACAGTGCTCCTTTCCCCATATTCATTCCTCTGTTGGGACCCTAAAACCTCGCAACCACACAGAAATTCTAACATATAACTGCAAGAAAATACCGCACAAGCTGCAATAGACTAAAACTACATAGGCAAGACTTAAAACAAGATTATGAAAACTGCATAACGTGAAACCCTCATGTCCTCCTTATTTTCGATTATCAGAGTTTGAAGTTTCCAACATGGTTTAACAAATAGGTACTCAAAAGGGTACATATGTGGGATACAATGTTTTTCGCATTGTTTTGCAGATATTTAGCTTATAAAATAGATTACCGAAACCTTGACACGCTCCCCTTCGGCATCCTGATTTTGCATTCCGCGTAATTACTTGTTACTAAAACACATCAAGCTGGAGGCTAGCTATTTCAACAGTTAGGATCGCAGTTAGGATCCCGCAGTTAGGATCCCGCCTTCGGATCTCTAAAGAAATTTTAAAAAAGAAATGCCCCCTCCTTTGTTTTCCACCCCCCCCCCCTCCCCATTCCGATGAATCTTTCAACCTGTATAGAACTAGCATCCCATCCAGGGGGAGTAGAAATACTTCCAGTCGCTTCATGCTAAGGAAACCGGATAAGCTCCAGCCTCATGGGCCACTAGTTTCATATACACACTTTACCTACCATGTCAAATTATAATTTGTACCTGCTATGTAATAAAATACTGAATGTGAATAATTGTACGCATATACACCGTAGTGTATAGGCAAGTACAACAGCCATCAATGGAGGTTTCTTGCCAAACAGCGTGGAAGCTCCACAACAAGCAGAGCTCTACCACCTGCGGTAAGCACAACAGCCATCAGCAGTGGATTCTCTAACAGTTTCACAAGTGGAGGTCTCTTGCCAAACAGTGGCAGCTCCACAACGAGCACAGCAATACCAGCAGCCTATCCACACTTTCCTCCCCATGTCTATCAAAGTCACAAGAAGATGCCTTGGCACAACTGAGGAACCCATTTGTAATTGTCCCAATTAACAATAGGATAAAGGAATGTGCAGGATGCCCATTTGAGTTTTTGGACGCCAGTAGTCCTACCTTTACTGGTTTGGTTGTTCGCCATTGTGAAAAGGACTTCTACATAGACAAAACTGGGCATCGGATGGTGGGAAGAGAAACCAACAGATATTACCACTGCGAAAATCGATGTCTATTAAATAGGCATCCATACTGAACAGCGCCGCTCTGATACGACTCGAACCAGGACTGCAGTTAAATTCCTTTCAACTAAATCATTTGCAGCGTGCTCTGCATGTACAGTTCCAGTGACAGTTATCAACAGAATAATTGTTTTTTTTTTTCAACAAATGAAATAGTGCATGCAAACTCATTAAAGCGATTAGAGCAATATATAATATAAGTTTTAGAAATACCTCAGGAATAAAAATGCATTATGTGACTTTTAATTTCGGTCGCGATCTTTGAGAATTGCACAGTCTATTGAAATTTTTTTTTTAATTCTTGTATTGCGCGGGACTTGTACCCAGGTTTAATTCGCGTTGTCCTCTACAGATCGTTTTTACTCATGTGGTCATATGGCCGCCGTGACATCAGTTGAAAACCATCTGTTGTTCAAATCGTTCCATATTGCGACTGCTTGAGAAATTTTCTTTTTAATTAAGGTCTACCCAGGAAACATTTGGAAAATTGAAGGCAATTTTTAGGGATCCAAAGGGGGGATCCTAACTGCGATCCTAACTGCGATCCTAACTGTACCAATAGTTTATCCCATCAAGCTGTTGCATAACTGATAAAATATTTCCTACTCTTCCTTGAGAATAGTGTCACTCAGGCAGATGCTTATCTTCCTTTGTTTTCTTAAGTCATAAAGTACTCTGATTTTATCTAGTGTTTTGACAACAACAACAATCTTTATTTTCGTGCCCAGAAGAGTTTACAATAGATAAATACACACAAGGAGAAAATATTAACAATAAAAAAAAATGAGCACAGCCACTTAGAAATAGCTAAGGCTAATCGAGCTAAGTGGCTAATATATTTAGCTTATAAAATAGATTACCGAAACCTTGCCAGAAACAATCTAGAATTATTGAATAAGAGTTCAGTTTCTGGCAATTAAGTTTTGGGTGGTTTTGATTTTAGAAGACAAATGTAGAATAACATCTTAAGTTGCTGTGATATTGTCAGTAAGAGAAGTTGCTACAGTCACTTCAAGGGGCTAGGGAGTGTGGAAGGCAAAATAATAAATACAGCAATAATTCTAGATTGTTTCTGAAAGGATGAAGTGTATGCCAAAAGCAGCTAAAAAAGAATAGAAATAAGTGAAAAATGACGAAAGCTGTTTGGCCCGTTTCAAACGTTGAACTTTTCGTGTGCTGAATCTAATGCAATTTACCTAGAACACAAGATTTTCTTAATTAGCATTGTTCGGCACATGAAAAGTTCGACGTTTGAAGACTTTGAAACGGGCATTAGCCCGGTCCCGCGAGGGTAAAAGAATGTTGATAGATGATGTTGGTCGTTCACTGCTTATCCTAACAGGGTACATAGCGTGGATGTCAATATGACAAAACTGCGGTAGGTACCGTGCGTTTGACACAGTCTGATCCCCTTCCCCTTACTGAAAAGTCTTAGCTACTTCCCTGTTTCTTCTGTCTTTCTTGACTATTATCTGAGGTAACTAACAGCAATGTGCAGCCTGACAATGGGAAAGTTTTCGTGCATATAACAGGGAACGTTTTTGGGGCGTTTGGCTCAAATTTTTGGGGGAATACTAAATTCCACCGTACCTCCCCCTTCCCGCTAGATCCTGCTTCCCCCTGCTACCTTCAATCCCTCACGAATGTATGGGGACTGGGCCTGACATATAATCCAGGGGGGAAATACAAGATGGCGGCCCGTGTTGTTCGTCAGTTTACTCGCCATTTTCAAGGCAAATCCGCTCTTCAGCGAGTCCCTTTAGTTTCATCTGTCCGGTTAGCATCTGATTTTGTGATCTCGACATTTTAAGTGGATTAATTGCCTTTAGAGGTCAACAAAAAATAAGGATTTATTATGCAACGTAGCAGTGATTATTTCGACGTATTTTTACGTAGTTCTCTGTTTGCTAATGTGTCGGTATTGATGCATTTTGTGTACATCAATAGTATAATCGTATTTATGGTTAACAATGTCCTGATTTCATGTATGTGTTGTCCTGGGAGCCATTTCTCGAAAAACCTGATAACTTTACGGGCCCGTAGCTCCATTTTTAGGTCGGGGTCCGTCGATTGTTTTTGTACCTCTTCGCGTACAAACCAACCAAGTCAGCCTAAAGTTTTATCGCTTAACCTTGAAAACCAACAAAATTGTAATTCCCGTTGTGAACATTGCGATTATAAAATTGCTTTTGGGGCCAAGTTACCAGACCTTTCCAGAGATGGACCCTTCATCTGTTTGAGAACTAGATTATCTTTTGTATGATCCTTGTACGTCTGTAGCTATTTGCGCCGACTTCCAGAAAGCGAGGTTGAAGAAGAAATGAAACAGATGAAACTGCCTGGTGCGTTGTCCTCAATGACAGGAACTGTAATGTATCCAAATGAAGAATCAGCCAAATGGGATGTCGACAGTAAGTTTTGCACCGCAGCAGTAAGTTTTCCTATGGTTCTCTATACAATCAGAGCAATCGTTTACTATCGGAAGCAGTAGAAATACTGCTTTCGTAATTGAAATTTGGAACACAAGTCCAGTAAGTTGAATTAAAACAAGGGGATTAATTTCCGTATCATCCAATACTTCATTTTGCATGCTATAACTGTCTTGTTTCATTCTTCCAAAGCATGTGTGCTTGTAAGTATTTGCATGTGTGTGATCCAAACAGTATAGCTAAGCCTGCATAACGAAGTATGGGATGGTACAGAAATCTGGCAAAATAAGGGTTTTCAGCTTCCTCTGTACTAGTATCCTCTTCTGATTTTCAATTTTCAATTCTTTATTGCCTTTCCCAAGAAATGAATTTACATTATCTAAGTTTACGGAAGATACCCCTTGCTAACTTCCTACCTTTATGTATAGTAAATAAGAAGAAAAAAGAAAAGAAAAATTCCCGAGTTTTAGAGTAACAGAACAAACATGATATTCAGTGTTTCATCACAGTTAAATCACCTAAAGAGGAGTTGAAAATATGGTGTGCGATAGAGTATTTTTGGTGAAATTTGAGATGTGCCATATGTGATGAAATTCATGTATCATGTGTACTGTGATTTGTGTTAACCAAATCAAATTATGAGCTGTGTTTCATCAGATATCCAAACATGTCATGGTGACTGATTTCCTTTGTCTTTCTCTTATGGGTTATTCATGAGTTTGAGAAGCTTCATGGAAGTAGCTAAAGGTTATACTGTTATTTATTGTTGAGGTCGGTTTTTATAATATTCATTTGATTAACAGCAGTTTAACTCTGTTGTATTTCCAGTTCCTGTCCAAGAGAAGCTAGTTACAAACATGACTGTTAACTTTGGTCCTCAGCATCCAGCTGCTCACGGTGTATTGCGGCTTGTTCTGGAGCTAGATGGTGAGGTATGTACACTGCCATTGTTGCATTGGAAATATTAATGATTATTAAATGGCATTGTTTGGCTTTCCAACTAGACAGTATAAAAAATGAAAAAATCTAATAACTTTGAGTACTGGTAACTGTAGGGGGTTGATGTCAATTGGGGCTTGCCCTGTTTCTTCCTCCTGTCATAGATGGAAATCCTTTGCAAAATATATCTAATTTTTGTGACGAAAATAATAAAATAAAGCAAAACAAAACAACTGTTTGTAGAGTTTGATTGTCCAGGTGTAAACAGTTTTGACAAGAACTGTTGTTGAACATTGAATATTGAACTGAGACATAAATACTGTAATTTCCAGGCTGTAATTACAGTGCTACCACCTGACAACACGTAAATCACTTGACTCTGATGATGACTTCCACTCAGGTTGTCAAAATATCAGTCAATATCATCAACAACAGTTCTTTTCAGAACTACTTACACAAGACGGTCAAACTCAACAAACAACTACTGAGACTCCTGGGTTCAAACCATTTACAACTTTGAGTAACTGGTGTTGTTTTCCATCTCTCAGGTTGTGGCCCGTGCTGACCCTCACATTGGTCTGTTACACCGTGCGACTGAGAAATTGATAGAATACAAGACTTACCTGCAGGTTAAAAAAAACTGTTTATAAATCCTCCTTACAACTTTTAACCTGTTAATGGATCCTTAGCAACGTTTGCTTGAAATATTAATTTCGTTTAAACATTGTCATGAAAGCAGATGATGAAATTTATTAAGGATGTTGCATGTAAAGTATGAAAAACTAAATTCTTCAGACAAACACATAAGGCACACAAACAAAAGTACTAAATTGCTTACTTAGATGAAGGCCAACTAAATTAGTGTTTGTCATTAATTATCCTGGCATAATTATGACAGTGGCTAAAATGAAATGGAACGTTAATTGAGATTCAAATAAACGTAAATGGAATTTCTGTATTGTATTTAGTTTTACAAATTTTTCTTAAAGCAGTGTTTTTTATCACAAAAGGAAAATGCAAACTCAAGTAGCTATATCCTTCTTAAATGGCACTATTTGGGTATTTCTGTTTTTATTTGCAGGCCTTGCCATACTTTGATCGTCTTGACTATGTATCCATGATGACAAATGAACAGTGCTATTCTTTAGCTGTTGAAAGGCTACTTAATATTGACATTCCTGAAAGAGCAAAGTGGATCAGAGGTAGTAATGTTTACATTAATAGGACAATCACATGACTTTTGGAGGGCATATAGTTTGTTTGTGTCCCTCGTAAGCATCATTTGCACCCTCGTGGACACAAGGCCAAATAGTACAAATTAATGTAGTAACAAAAAATGTTTAACATACATGTGGTGCCAATTCTGGCACTGAAATGGGCTGAGCAAAGTTGTTTGACATCTCTGCAGCCAATCAGAGTCAGGATGGCAAATGCATTTTCAGCCCATGCACTTCCTGTTTGGCCAGCAAAAAGGCATGTTCTACAGAGGGCAGTTTGTCATTTGGCGCATGTTGATAATAAGTAATAATTATTTTCAATTAAAATTTGATGGTTTTTTTCTTTGGTTCAATACTAACTATCAACTTTTGATAGCCTGTTATCTTAGTTTTCACAGCTTAAAAAAGATACCATAATAATATTATTATAATTATGGCTAAATGATAATTCTAGATAAGACATAAATCAAACTATGCTATGCTAAGTGGGTTTTTATGAAAAAAAGATAAAAAGTCCTTTCTAATCAACCTATCAATTTATTTTAAGATGTGGAAAATTCTATGTTCCCATATGGAACATTGTTTTTCTTTAGAATTATGGAAAGCTGTTTAGTCAAAATTTTAACATTATTACAGCTCAATGTTGAAGATACAGAATCAGATTGTTTGTGAAACATTTTTACATGTGTCAATATCCAACAACTATCCTCTGAAGGGGAGGTGGCAGTAGTAGGCATACATCTTTAAACTGTACACTAACCCTAAAGGGTGTAGTTGTTTGAATATTGGCCAAATGTGTTGAATGTTTTCATGTATCAGGGCTGTCACTAATTTTTTAAGTAGGCAGGAAATGAAAAACGTAGCCAGGGGACAAACATTTACTGTTGTGACTAATGTTTTGGTTTTGTATTAAAGTAGCGGGGACTCAGACTTGCAGTAGCTGTGGGAAATCCCTGGCCCCTGGCCCTCAGTGACAGCCCTGATATACTGTATCGAAAAAAATTTCATCTTTGGAAATTGCTGTAAAATGCCAGGATGCCATGTTTGAGAGTATTCTGAGTTATGGAAGCTAATTAGAATGTTTACTTAGCACTACTCACTGATTTGTTAAATAGTAAAGTGGTTTATTAATTTTGTAAAATAATAGACATTGCAGGGCTCGAGCAAGTAGATTGTACCCCTTGAGCAAGTAACTCTCTCTTCTTACAGCTTGCCCCATGGGCAAGGGCCTTGCAAAGCTGTTTGCTGACTAAATTTTAGATAACAAGTTTTACATTTTAGCAGGCTCAAGGGGTTAGAAATAGCAGTGTTGGGCATGAAACGCTGTGTTCATTTCTTAAAAGTTTAGCAATGTTCTGCAAGCATTTTCTGGGTTCTCTATACAAAACTTATCTCAACACCAATATATCAAAGCTGTAGAAATTGTATGCAAAAAGAAGCCGCATATTTCTACTGCAAAAACAAAGCCAGCATTTTTGATGGTAAAATTTGTCTAGTTTTTCTTTCAACCGAAGATATGTTCCCTCGACTGAAACTATTTTTCATTCATCCAAATGAACAAATGTGCACTTGCCATCTTTTCAAATTCGACACTGGGCCTCTGTCATCACGGAAGTGGGAAGGCGAATTGCTGTTAATTCTGCGTGTTATAAATTTCTCGCCCTTCTCTTCAGAATGATTTCTTGAAGCTAGACAAGGTTCAGGTGAACATTCAGGAGTCAAACACAATCTTGAACAAACTGAAAATATTGATTCAAGACGGGCTTATTACATTAAAACATGGCTGTAGTACAGTATGACTTCCATTTTGGGGTTCATGAATTATTAATGAGTATGAAAACTTGGGCTTGAGTTACTTGCCCAACGTGCACGCTGGAATTCAAATATTTTTTGAGCCCTGCCTTAGCTTGGATTAATCAGTTCTCCCAGATATAACAAATATCCCAAGACCTGTGAAAGATGTATAGGCAAACTCAGGAAAAGCAAATCTGAGTTCTCACAATGGGAGTCCAACCTATGAGGGTCCAATAACTAATTTGGATGCATTACCACTGAGCTATGGGAGACTCGTGGGAGCAAGGCCATTAAACTAGGTTCATGTGACAAATGTACTGCATAGTGGGAGGATTTGAATGTCAAAGTGAAAGAGTTGTGAAATAATAAAGATGATATAATATTCTGGTCCTGGAAAATAAACCGTCTTCATTTTTTTGGCTGCTGCATATGAAACAATGCAGGAGCCAATATGTCAAAGGAACCACGAGTGATTGACTAGTATTTAACCAATCACAATGCACAATACAACTTGCGCAGCGTGGAGAATTGTGGGAACAACTAAGCATTTTACCCTGCACCAGTCACACAATAAAGGGAGAAAAATCAAGGTTGCACACTGTGGGAACCTTCAAGGAAATAAAAGGGCCTCTGGTGGTAAATTGGCCTAGGATCAACAAATTTACAGTGGCCAGCATATATTTGGACAACAACTCTAGAGTTCATATTTTGTAACTTTTATATCGATTTATTTTTAAACTCAGAAGAGAATATGTAAAACTAGTGAAATCGAGGAAAGGCAATAGGTATGGCAAAAAGTTCCAAATAAACTTTATCAATGTAGTAGCCACATGCATGCAATGCTTGTCTATTTTTTCACCTCCCAAGATCTGTTGGTAATTTTTTCTTATTAGTAATTCAGCAGTCCATCCCTTGGATCAATAATGATTTTTTTTCTATGTTAATCCTTTTAGTGATGTTTGGTGAAATAACCAGGATACTAAACCACATTATGGGTGTTTGTACACACGCCCTTGATGTGGGTGCCATGACACCATTTTTTTGGATGTTTGAAGAGAGAGAAAAGGTAACTGTGACTGAAAGTAACTACACAAAAAATAGTTTTTCCCAGAGTTTACCTCAACTTACTCATTTGGGTGTCCCTGGCACTCGCAAGATGGTATTTTAGGGACCCCAGGCTGTAATTTTGGGGTCTCATGAACACATCATGAGACTCCGTTCATCAGCAAGGAAGGGCATCATGATGGAATAACTTTACCAAACAGAGTGCCGAGTTTACAACCTGTTACGGGCTGTCTGTTAAATATTGGAGCTGTGCAGAAAATTATGATTGTTTATCCTGTTTTGCACTCTTTACTAACGCCGCAATAGCAGCTTCTTTGAGGTATTTTCGGATTTCTAATATATTTTCTGGTACCAGGAAATTTCCATCAGTAACTGCAAATGACTGACAGCTTGAAAAGAAGCACGTAGATATTTTTGTGTCCATTGTCAAAATTTTGTGCATATGGGATGGGGGATTTGGCATCTGGTAAATCTTTGTTTTCCAATGAGTTGATAAAGTACAGTTCACCACTGTAGAATTTATTAAAAGGGGTGCAGGCATTTCAAATGTAAGCCTTTTACTATTCCCTCTGACAAAGGGCTAACACTTGAAATGTCTGCACGCCTTAATTCCTACATGTACGGTGGGAAAACTTACTTCATAAACTCTTTTGCTGAATCATTTTTTGCGTGTTCCAATTTCACACTGACACAGCACCAATTTTTATAGATAATCAATGGGTGATGAGTCATTTTGTACCTTTTGTTTTTTTTAAAGTGTAATAGCACAAGAAGAGAAGAGAACATGATAATTTAGTTTCCTGGGCAACCGATTTTGTTTTGTTTGTTCAAGATTTTATTATTGAAAGGAGGCAAGTTATAATGATAAAGAAAAAAAAATTACTTCAATTTATTATTTCCCAAATGTTGTTTTCTTAGGAAGATAGTATATTAAGAACATTTTGTGATAAAAGTGATGTGCAGCTTAAAATGTGTCTCTGTTTGTTTTAGTTGATGGAGTTCTATGAACGTGTCTCTGGTGCTCGAATGCATGCAGCATATGTTAGGCCAGGTGGTGTGGCACTGGTGAGTGGGAATTGCCAGAAAAATAATCATTTCCTCAGACAAGCAGTGCTGCTTGGGTTCTGCCAAGAACACGTCCCTGAATAGCCACATATAATTCTTAAAGAAGCATGTGTAATTAATTGCAGAAAAGCATACTTTTGTTTGAAAATATTCATTACAGGATATGCCTCTTGGTCTGATGGATGACATCTATGAATTTGTTTCCAAATTTTCTCAAAGACTGGATGAAGTTGAAGAGGTTTGTTAAACAGAGTTTATCAATTTTTCCTCTTATGTTGAAAAGTATTTCACTCACTTGCTGCACTCACCAATGGAATATTTTTCAACACTTGAAGACAAATCTTGCATCTCCAAACGACTTTTTAATGCTCTGTTTATTATATGAACACCAATGTAATACCTAACCATTTCACTTCAACATTTTAAGGCAAAATGTATGGTTCTAAGGTGTTATTTGCATATGTGGCGATATCATGTTTTCAGGTGAAAGCTCACCTGGTATTTCATTGGCATTTATTAACATAATAAATTATAGTTACTGTACAGTACTTAAGTCTTAAAGGTGCCACAATTTTTTCAGAAAAAGTTGGGTAGTTGACTAGTTTGTGATAAATTTGTTGTAAACTTGGGTTTTATCTTAAAGTACCGGTAGAATGTTTTCACAGCACTGAAAATAACTTGGCAGAATTTTTTATTTGAAGGTTGACTTTGTCAAACCTAAAAGGTCTAATTAGGGGACAAATTATTGGCTGTAGACTACTCTAGAGAGTTAATCTGGGAGTGTTTTTTAGATGCTGACTGGTAACAGGATCTGGAAGCAGCGTACAGTTGATGTAGGAGTTGTTACAGCTGAAGATGCGCTCAACTGGGGCTTTAGGTATGGAGATTCATGAGTGAAATAAAATTCATATCATTTCATGTGAAATCACATGGTGAACATTTTTATGGGTTGTATATACATTAAATATTTCTGTTATATTGTAATGTACATTGATCAGTAAACGTTACTCAGACACAAGCTGTTTCATTTTGTCAAATTGAATAAAACTATGCTAAGTGTATTTGGAGGCCACTTTTTTACTTCGCTTCAAAATTCCTGATTTTTCTCAAAAAAGTTTTTTTTTTATGATAAACGTTGCTGTGTAGTTTTTTTTGCTAGTCAATTGTTTCATGCAGTCAGCTTTACGAAGCAAAGAGATTGATTTCTTTTGAGAAAGGAATAGACTAAAGTTTCAAAATGAACTTGGGAAAGGTTTACACTAAGCCCTTCAATAGTCCTCTAGGTTTCATGATATCATTACCAGCCTTTGTACCAGTGTGTAGTATGTGCTCTGGTGCAGAAATAAGTAGCTTGCACTAGTATGTCCTGGATGTGTATTGATGCAGTCATTTTCCCAATCAGTGGTGTGATGCTACGAGGTTCTGGGGTAAAATGGGACCTACGAAAATCCCAGCCCTACGATGCATATGACAAAGTCGAGTTTGATGTTCCCATTGGAAAGAATGGAGACTGTTATGACCGGTATGATCATTTGTTTATTAATTGTCAGTTGAGACAGGATTACTCCTTTAATTTAACAAATTGATGTCAGTTTTTTATGCGTCTGTCCTCTTATTGATGATAAATTGCGTCATAACATTGTCAAAGTGTTGTAGATCCACGAGCCAATAGGAATCTTGTGAATTTACCCTTCCTTGCTCCATTTAGGAGGCCATTGTGCTAATTAAATAATGTGGGGGACACTTCTCACCTGGTTAAGTCTGCGCAGTGACTTCCCCAAGCAAGTTCCATTGTTTGATTTTTGTTATTTTTCTGCAACTGGGACATTAACAAGTAATCAAATGATTTTGAGTGCAATTTTGTATGAATAAGCACTTGTAATATTTTTCAAAGACAACAAATTGCACTCTCCCCACAGGCTCTTTTTTTTCTCTGTCTTTGAAAAACTTCCTTATGCTCATTTATTCCAAATTGGACTCAAAACCATTTCGTTACATATACAAGCCACAAAGAAGTTAAAAAATCACCAATATCTGCTATGCTGCTATTTCTTAATTTCTTGTTATCAATTATTCTTGTGTTTTTGAGTATGGCACTTTTGCATCCCTCAGGTACCTAATACGTGTTGCAGAGATGAGGGAAAGTTTAAGGATAATTGAACAGGTGTTTGAATTTTCTTTTTAAAGCTGTTCCTTTTTATTCCATTAATTTGTTCGAAAGGGCAATTTCAATATGTGGACTTTTATTCTAAGACTGTTTGTCTTGCTTAACAGTGTCTCAACAGAATGCCTCCTGGAGAAGTGAGAATTGATGATGCAAAGATCTCCCCACCAAGAAGGGCAGAAATGAAGGTTGGTCTAGAAGAAATTGCTAGAATACTTACAGTTGTTTGTTATCAACTTAAGGGGTTGACATAAATTTCTTGAAGGTGGTGTTATATTAACTGTTCTTTTGTTTACCGATGGAGTCACTTGGATGTTGATCGTGATGTTTTGACTGCTTACTGCTAGTCTTCTTCAGGCAATAGGATAGACTGGTTCAGGTAGAGCATTCTGTATCGTGGTGGTCTACTGTGATTGGTGCATTTCAATGTGTGTTTTTCTGAGTGGTCTGCTGACTTGTTGCGTGCTTGCTTTTGATTGTTGGCATCCACTCGTCTGGTATTTTGGGATTTTTTATCTGATTTTGGGTTTTAGTTTTATTTTTCTGGATTTTACTGGTTTTTACTGGTTTTGGGTGGTTTTTAGGTGTGGATTGACTTGGTTTGGGGAGTTTGGAGAGGTGCGCTAGGATGCCCATATTACTGCTACTCTTTATAACAACCATGATATGGATAACAAAAGTATAACAGTGGTGCTATCAAATATTGCCCAGATAATTGTATCTTTGTTTTGCACAATTTTTAGGAATCCATGGAGGCACTTATTCATCACTTCAAATTATACACAGAAGGGTATCAGGTTCCACCTGGGGCAACATACACAGCCATTGAAGCTCCTAAGGTACCATAAATTAAGACTGTTCATTGATTTAACCGTTGAACTTCATAGAAGTAAAAATTTTACCATTTCCTAACCACTGAACCATTTAAGCATTAAATATCAAGCCACTAATTCTCCTGTGTGGTCCTCATTCATTACATACATCATGTGTTAGAACGTCAACAAGTTTATCATTATTGACCATTTCCTCACATTCCCTGTACCTGTTTGCATTGCTAAATGTATTTATATTACGGTGAGAAATAGGAGGTGAGACCATTAGAGGTGAATAGTGTTTATTAGTGTATACCAACTCAATGACCTTCACATTTTGAGCAATCTGATTGGCTCTCCACATCAAGATATCCCACACTTTTCACCTCCTAGAAGGTGAATAATTCTGGGGCTTCTGGGTAATCCTTGCAGTAGGGAATTTTGGTTCATGATTAAACAAAATGACATTGTAGCAAAATGAAAATGGTGGCTGTCGATTCTCACTTTAGAGCTGTTAATGAGAAGAGAAATTGAGCAAAACAAGACCATGATGAAACATTGACCAGGATAGGACCAAACAATAGCGCAAATAAGCAACACAATAAAACTGCATTTATAAAATAAAGTTGGTGTTAGTTTCTTTGTTTTATGAATTACTGTTCTCTTAAATCAGTAAATTTTTTCACTAGTTATGTAATCGTCAACATTGCCATCATGTTTGCTTAAGTTCCCTACTGAGGTTGCGTCATTTGTGAAAGCCGCACTAAATCTTTGTTTTTATTAGTTTCTCCTCTCTCGAGTGTCCTTATTCATCCAAAATAACTTTAGACAGTTCACAGTCCCCTGAGACTCGTTGACTTTGATTGAACAGCCACCATCATGGTTTGTTTGTGCAAATGCAACCTGGATAGAGTGTCTAGAGTGTAGAGTGTAGGAGGAATTATTAAGGAAAAAAACTTGGTTATTTTATAAATTATACCTAAGGCTTTAGACACTTTCCGTGCAACGTTAAGTGTTTGTGATTTCCATGTTAAATGTTCATCCAAAATTACACCAAGAAAAGTAGCTTCCTTAACATGATTAATCAAATAATTAATTACTATTAAAAGCTAGATCAAGTGTTTGCTGGTTTTGTCTGAATATGATAAAATTAGATTTTTTAACATTAATAGATAGCTTATTTGAAGTAAACCAACATGTTATCTTTTTCAGTTCTAGGAAGTATCAGTATGTAAATGCAGGATATTAGTGTCATCAGCAAATAATATCATCTCTAAGACCTTTGACACATTACATAGATCATTTATATATCACAAGGGACCTAAGATAGATCCCTGAGGGCTTCCGCAAGTAATATTAATATAAATAGCTAGTGAAAGAGTAAAATCCACTACCCAAAACTGAAATTTTACTAGCTTGTGACTAGTTGGCTACTATTAGTCTTGAGCCCTGAAATATCCTGCCACTATTCATCTCGATTTCTGAGAATAATAGTTAAATATCCTGAAACAGTGAACAATTCAGATTACTCAACTTTCCAAGGTTGCTGAGTTGGTATGTACTATAAGTGATGATGATTAATGTTTTCATGGCCAGATATTATCAATATGCAACCTCTCTCTAATATCTTTCAACAGCTGGCCAGGTCTTTGCTTTGCTTAATAGATTTTTTTGTCTTTATTAGTCATTAAATTTGGTTAAATGTAATTTAACTAAGTTAACCACCACAAGCTTAGCAGTTAAGCGGTCCACAAGCCTAGCGGGCATGAGCCATCCAGCGGTCAATCCCGTAAGTGCTGGCTCATATGGTATGTGGTATCTTTGTACATTGCTAGGATCGGCAAATTTCTTCGTCCAGTGTTTGTGCAGTGGTCTGTGGAGTGGTTCAGTCAGCGTCATCCCCCCCCATCCCTATTTTTCTTCCTTCCACTGTTTAATCAGTGTGATAGGTGCCTGGAATGGGGGCTCATGGCTGGGTTGCAGGGACTTGCCAGCCATGGGGACAGTATTCTATCTAGGGGCTGGCTGGCCACACTGGAAGCCCCCTGGATATCCCAGGCACCCACCTTCCACTTAAGTGAGGCAGTTGGTTAATTAGTTTGTTGGCTTGCAGGGAGAGTTTGGCGTGTATTTGGTGGCAGATGGTACCAACAAACCTTATCGTTGTAAAATCAAGGCTCCTGGGTTTGCACATTTGGTGAGTCCAGTGTACATTAATTTTTCCTGTTGCTTAATCAAATCAAAACTTTAGTGTAAAAAGTCCCGGCCGTCTGCCTTGGGGAACCTATTGAAGGAATATTTGCAGGGGCCTGTTTCTTGAAAGTCCTAGGCTGGTAACTTGCCAGGCCTGGAAAGCTACTGTATTTCCCTGTGTATAGGGGGCCCACATCTGCGTGCAGGCAGCGACTCCAATTTAGCAAATGGTTTCATGAGGAGGTCAAATCTTGATTTTCTCAGAATATGCCCAGTATGTCTGGAACACCTTGCCTAAACTATTTCAATGTAGCTATTATTTTTACCTTTTTATTTATTTCTGAAAGGAGGGCAAAGTTGGAATTAAAAGAGTCTCTGAAAGAAAATAATGCAAGAAAATCATAATATAAAAATGTTCTCACAGCTGACAAAAATTTGATCTGTTCTCAGCAGAACTTAAGTTTTACCTTTGAAGTGCAAGTGTGTGCTTTCTGGATTTAGCTGTTAATACATTCATACTAAGAACCATTCCATTACTATTGTAATTATATTTTTTTGTCCTTGTACCATTCTTTTTATCTTGTAGGCTGGGCTGGATATGGTCTGTAATGGCCATATGTTAGCAGATGTTGTGGCCATTATTGGTACGTCTCTGGGCCTTACTGTTATAGTGCCATAAAAATTATTGATATCTCTGTTTAATAAATAAAAGATCCTTGCAGTTAGTTAAGCAACATAGTCAGTTGCCAAGGTAACACCTGGAAAAAAGATCAAAGGATGTGAACCCATGACCTTGCCATACTGGTTCAATGCTGGGAACTGGTCATTTGTGAGTTCGTACTGTACCCAAAGAAGATGAAGAAATTTGAAAGTATATATTATCTGAAAATATGCACACATGTGAAAATTTTCATAAATATTTTTTCAATCACTTTCTTGGTCTTGACGTAGGAATCCCAAAACATGCTTAAAATTTTTTGGGAATAAAAGACCGTCTGAGATGTTCTTAAAAAGAGTCTCAAAGTCATGCATAGTCTTGTTTAAATGTTTAGAGAACACATTAGCACTCATTTCATATAATTTATTGTGGTGTTCATCTTTGAAGCTTCTTTGCTTGCCTTTAAAAAGCTGTCAAATGACAGTTACCTCTTTTTTTCAATATGGTGGCTTGTGGAGGCTGCTTGATCAGACATTTCCTTAAATGCTTCTTCACTTCTTCTTCCTGAGCAACAGTAGATGCTGCTTTCTCTGTAGGTTTTTCACCTACCTGTCAATTTTTTGACAGGACTTGAAAAAATAAAGTACTTTCTCACAGGCCATTATTGCCTGATAATTGGACATTTAAGGTGTACCACATGACCTCTTTTGACCAATGAAATGATAAAAAGATAATTATTCTCAGGTGGAATCGAACCATGTACCGCGGCAAGGTAATAAAAAGGGTTGTGTTTTGTAAGCTCTGACCAAGGGCTAATCTTTGAAATGTCAGCCTCTTATTGTCTTATCAACTCTTTGATTACCCTATGGACTTTTGAGCCTGACGTATTCTTTGCTTTGTCAATAGGTACTCTTGATGTTGTGTTTGGAGAAATTGACCGCTAGGGTACAGGCAGCATCTGCAAGCAGCAATTTTGATCTTTTAAAAAAGACTTCAGGACATTGATAACAGCTGGCACCAGAGGCAAATGTAAATTTCTCTTTAACCTTGGAAAGTGTTATTTGTTTTTCAGTTTTTCAGTGGTGATTGTGTGAATATTAATTTTTTTGTAAAATAAAAGCATATTTGAATAAAGTGTTGTGAAATGAAAAGGTGCATTTTCCTGTGGAGTTGCATGGAGTTTGAACATTCCTTTTAGATATGTTGGTTGAACAGTGAAAGATTTAGAAGGGCTTGATAGCATGGTCAGTTAGGGTAATTTTTTTGGAAGGGGAGTTACTGTACCTTTGGAGCAGTAAGTTAAGTAGACTTGAAAAATGACAAATGGCCGGAGCCGGAGGCCAGAAGTCAAAGGATGCCACTCCCAACTATTGCAATTGCTTTCTACTGCTGCTATAAAGAGTAAACATTTTCGTAAGCAGTAGTGTTCTTGGACTCTGCACAACCATGATACTAGGGCAACTAACCAATATCATATATTGGCCTAATTTTTCACTCAAGGAAGCCAGGGTTCAAAGCATGGCACTTTTAAGATATAACAACTGTTGCAACTTCTTTTGTCTGCTACTAGATTTCTTTTAACCCTTTAAGCCCCGAGGGGTCTCCCTGTGACGAGTAAAATCGTCTGGCGTAAGCCAGAGTAAAATCTATAAAGACACTATCGGGGCGAAAGGGTTAAGCAGTTTTCCTGGACTTTGCACAGCCCTGTTACCAGTGTACCTGACCAATGTGGGACCAATGTCGACAACAATGCAAAGTCCAAAGTCCAATCTCATTTCCCGTGATGCAGGTGTGAATGAGTTTTGGCAGGTTTATTTAACGACGGCGGTTTAGCGATGTGGTTTGCTTTTGACTTCGTATTTAAGTTGGCTAAAAAATTTTCAAAGTGGGTTTATGTTGGATGTATACGTCCTAGATATTTGTAAATCGCTGGAGGCTGAGAACTTAATAGTAAGGGAAGGAAAGTGACGTGACTTTTAACGGATCCGGAACTGCGTAGAATGTCTTGAAGATTGCGCAATTTTTTGTTTCCCCAGCGTTAACCAGAAAAGTTGTGTGATGGAGATACAATATCATTTGAATGAAAATCTTTGAGAAAGATTCGGCTAGTAATTTGCACTGCTCAAAAATTCTCTGAAATCTGACTGTTTATTTAGTTTACCGACTAGGTTGGATTTCCATGATGGCGGATAGGGTCTTGGGTGACTATCAATCTTTGCCTCTGCTGTTTCGGCACCTAAAACGAATTCTTACAAATAATACGCAGTATTATGAGCAGTATACTTCTAAGCCAGTGTATAAGAGGTTTTATGACGCATTTCAGTCAATGGTTTCGACCATAGACCCGTTGGAAGACTTGGCGATTTTCATCGCAAAGGCGGCACCTTTATACGACTATAGCAGTGATGTAAAAGGCAATGGTTACAGAAGTTTGTTGAGACTTGTTGAACAGTGTATCCGCTCTGTGACTGATTTATCTGCCTACTGCCAAAGCCACAGGGATCGATTCTACTTTAGATCGCACCACTACAGTTTAGAAGTTACAGCATATGCGAAAGTATTTCAACGCACTTGTCAGTTGTTGCAATTTGCGAAGCTAGTCTTAGAAGACAGTGTACCAGAAAAGTTGTTTCCAGAATCTTTTGACTCCAAAGTACTTTTGGAAGTGGAGCTGTTGGATAGGGAATGCTTTTATGGCCGAACGTTAGGATTTCAGGTATGTTTACCAGTAAGATCATTCGCTTGAGTTTTATGTGAATTGTATCTACCCGTTTAATTTACTTTACACTAACGACAACACCAAAGAATTCGAAGTTAATTCCACAGTTATCCAATTAGGGTCCAGAAAACTGCTGAAAATGACTGTTGTAACCGCTTATATTTATTGCAATCTTCTGAGGGTGCACTTCAATGCCTTTTTGAACAAATCTACCGCTTTAAACTGATTTAAATTTACTGATATCGCGATATGATTGTCCTGTGGTTTTGTTTTGTTTATATGTATAATGTAATATGTGCCACCTGGTTGTAGCTGGGCATGCTTACCTACCTGTGGCACATTATGTACCACTTAAGGGATAGAAAATGGTACTTTCTTTTTACCTAGGATGATCTAGTGTTACAGGAAAGGGACTCGAAGATATTAAGAAGCTTACGCTTTAACCTGACCCAAAGGCATAAAATAGTGTTTTCATAATTATGTAATTCGTAATTATGACGGACACAGTCGGTTCATTTTACCGGCATGCGATAACTCGATATAGCCGTTTGATATTGGAAAAACTGCGGAAAGAAAATCATATCAAAAAAGGTATAAATACATAGAAAGTGAGGAAGGAACATCTTAAGTTTTGAAAATTATGATTTGGAGTAAAACATCCAGGATTTTAAAGCTTAATTAACTCCTACAACCCAAAGTCATTTAGTGTTTACATATGTAATTCGTAATTAAAGCTTAACCTCCGCCCCTGGATTATTGCTTATCAGCTTACCTTTCCTAAGCTGTTCAGCAGAGCAGATTATTTTTGTATTAAGTCACCTCAAAATTTGTTTAACTTAATGACTTTGAAATATATCCATGCTCTTCTGCGACTAATCTAGCCAATGACTTTTCATTATTTAAAGATTCTATGGCAAGATTTCCGCACAGGTACCTGCTTCATTATGCATGCAGCAGATGAATTGTTTAAGGTAATGCACATGTAAACATTTCTTGTCATTGCAGAATGAAACAGTATGGCTACAGCATGCATAATGAAGTAGGGACCTGTGCAGAAATCATTCCGATTCTATTTATAAACTTCAGTCACTTTGGAAATAGCAGCACCACATGCAGGAAAGGAGAATACATTTTTGTTGTTGTTTTCTTTCCTTTTAAATTTTTTTACAGGTAATAGTAAACTTAATTTACTCTAAACTCTAAAAACAAACAAAAAAGAAATAATAATTTATAGTAGTAAAAAAAGCCAAAACTTGAGATTCAGACTACAGTCAAACCTGTATTAAACGGTCACCCTCAGGGAATGGCTAAGTTAGTGCTTAATTCAGGATGAATTCCCCTAATACAGGTTGCAAGAAATACTGTTAAAATACAATCAAAATACCATTTAATATACAATTGATGAATGACAGCGCTGATAATGGCAATTAACACGACTGACTGAGTATTTAAAGACACTGTCAAGTTCTGGAAAGGTCATTATTAAAGGTAAACGCATAAACAGAGGAGGTGGCTAGGGTCTTGAAGTGCCATGTGAACAATTGCCTCAAAAAGAAATTATGAAAGAAGAATTCAATGTCCAGTGCTGATCAGAAATCAATCGTTGTACCTCTTGTGTCACATTACATATTTGAAACTGTATGAACAAGTAATTGACACAGTGGAACTGTTTAATACAAGTCAAGGCAATAGAATAAGTCCCATTGGAACTTCGCAAAATGAGACTGTGACCGCTTAATAGAGGTGACCGCTTAATGGAGGTCAAAATTACAATACATTAATTTAAGGGAAGTAATTTTCGGGACTTTAAGAACTTAATACAGTGCTTAATACAGGTTTGACTGTACACAGTCAAATAACAGATTTGATCGCAGATAACAGATCGCAGATAACAGTGGTGCACAGCCCAAAGTCTGAGCCCTTTTCTTTTGATATTTGTCCATTCCACCCTTTTTAATTCGTATGAACTTTTCTGTTTCATATTCGATTTTAACATTTAATGAAAATGCAGTTATGCAGGGATCATAGTCTTATTTCTTCTGCAATGCCATATGTATATTTTAGCGATTAGTATTAAACAGTGCAGCATAGGGAAATTTGCATACAGTATTTTAATAATAACATCTTGCAAAGTCAGACAGATGATTTCTGGAAAGGAGAAAGACAGTATTTGTGAGGTAATCAAATGACATCAAGAGTTGTTTGGGATAAATAAGAAGAATCAAATTTTTCAGTGATGCAAAAAAAATGCATGAGCCTATGGTGCGAGTGCAATTTATTGTCTTTAATAACTGAAAAATTCATGAGTGCTTGTTTATTCTAAATTTCAATTGATATTACTTGATTACTTAATTGTCATTGACATAGATGCACGGATTTGATGTCCAATTTTTGGCATTAAATTCCACTTTTCTGCAGTGTTTCAGATTAATTATTGTGCCCTTAGCCAATCAGAATTTTTGCAGGTATATTACTGTGTGACTAAATAAACTGATTTAAGTCTCAAGAATTACCAGAAGGATACCCTTAAATGTCCTTCTGAAATCCCTTAAAATCTGTTTGTTTCAGTTTTCTTCTGGCTTGCGGCATTTCTTGCATGTGGTTTGTGTAGCCATGGCATCATTTGCCGAGGGTTACCATCGGCATAAGGCCAGCAGTGTGGCTTGTGCTACAGTGTCACTTTTAAACAGTGGAAAGTATACAGTTAACCCTGAAATGAGAGCAAAGATGATTGTGGATGTAACACAGAAAACTAACATGGATTTCTGCAAAGCATTTTGGAGTTTGACAGAAGGCTATGGAATACAGGTACAACATTGTCTTCTGTTGATTACTATTAGTAGTGGTAATTGTGCGATATCAGGTTCACTAAATGTGATATTTTATTTTATTTTTTTATATTTTAGTCATTCACAAACCAAATACATCAGAACAAAAGTTGTTAATTATGTAATAAGATAATGTGACACTGACAAGAAAGCCTTAAACAAAGCTACAAACTTACATGTTTGTTATGATCATGTCTATTATTAGACTTCCTTCTGCTAATTACTAAATTCATGAATGAGTGCAGAGTGAGCAAAATCAGAGAAAATTAAGTGACAGATTGGTGATCAATGAAATAGTCTTTAAAACCTTTTTCAAAAACAGATTTCCTCATTTCAGGAAGTTTGTTCTCACCTCCAGTTATTAACTCCAACTCCTGATAACTCGAACCTTTTTCAATTTCCCTTGAATGTTCGAGTTACTGGTTCAGGGTGGACTGTGAATAATAATAATAAACTTTATTTGAGTGTCAACTGTATCTAGCACTGACATACTGATTAGAGATACTGCATGTAAAGAATAATTCAAATCAAGTCAAATCATAATAAATTAAGTTAAATAAAATCAAAACAAATGTTGGTTTTTGTGGAGAGGGGAAATCCAGAGAACTCAGAGGAAAACATCTTGGAGCAGAGTAGAGAACCAACAAACTCAGCCCACATGTGATGCCAGGACTTGGAATCGGACTCGGTCACATAGGTGGAAGGCGAGCACACCACTGTACCAACCCTGCTCCTTATTCCCGTGAGAATGGTCATAGTCGGTGTTTTTTTTTTGTTTATGAAGGCTGGAAAATTCAAATATTGTAAGTATAAAAACAGACTGTCATATAAGAAACTACTTACTAATCTAACTTGCTGGGTCCATACTCAGTGGTTTTGTGCTGATTTTTCTATACTTGGTCTGTATTGCCATAACCTCAGGACAGTAGTTCCCAGTATAGTCTTTGCATCTCGTTTACAAATGTAATATTTTGTGTAATATTTACATGACAGCATTAATGTAGGCTATAATAAAAGGTAAAGGGGTGCACATGGCTGCAGCGTATCTTAGTTTCAGTAGAGTGAAGCATCTGGGAGTATTGTTACTCCCTCTTGGATGAGATGCTAGTTTTGCCATTACCCATTTTAATGCACCTGCGTGGAAAAGACAGTGTGGAGAACTAGACGCAGTAAACAACACACTGCCATCACCAGGGTTCAAACTGTGAACATCCTACTCTGAAGTTGAACACTTTAACCAGTACACTGCCTTGTCTCCACAAGGTAAACTATAAGTCTAATTTACTAATGGTTAATGTATATTTTCTCTGTTATTCGCAGCATGTTCCGCTGTTGTTAGGCAATGCCTTGAATGTGAACAGAGTGTTTCATGTTCCTCCTGTATCATTTGAGCTTCCAAGAGTTAAAGGTGGAGAGCCTGTGGCTATATCCCCTCCATGCTCATGGTCTGGGCTGGCGCCAGTGCAAGTACGACTTCTGTCTCACGAATGGAGAGAAGGGCAGGTAAGTGAATTGATCCTACTGTTTTCCCTAGAGCTGTAAGGAATAGTGGTGAGCTCAGTATATCCAAGAGGTATTACATAAAGGGTATTGCATGGTGGTGCCAAGATACTAGACTTCTCTTTGAATGTTGAAAATATTTTACAAAGGGTTAACCCTTTAAGCCCCGAGGGGTCTCCCTGTGACGAGTAAAATCGTCTGGCGTTATAGCCAGAGTAAAATCTATAAAGACACTATTGGGGCTTAACCCTTTCACTCCCAAGGGGTCTCCATTTGACGAGTAAAATCGTCTGGCGTTAGACAGAGTAAAATCTATAAAGTCACTCTTGGGAGTGAAAGGGTTAAGGGAGATAGTTTTTAACCCTTTCACTCCCAAGGGGTCTCCATTTGACGAGTAAAATCATCTGGCGTTAGACAGAGTAAAATCTATAAAGTCACTCTTGGGAGTGAAAGGGTTAAAGGGTTAAAATACTGTCAGTATAATTACTTTTTTAAGAGGAATTTTTACATTAATCATGCATTTATAAAAGGCCAGATTATTGACAAATAAATTTTATTGGCTCCATGGAAACCAGTTAACCTTTTGGTGACATGTTACATTCCCAGGAGGGTGGAGATCAGGACTCCCATTAAAAACAAAAAAATCACAGGGGTGCTTGTTAGATATTTCCATAAAACACCAGTAAAGGTACCTAAATCTTGTTTGATGGGTGTAGCTGAACAAAACTAATCAGTGTCAACTCTTTTATTATTGATGAATGAGACAACAATAAAAATCAATTGACTGGCAGATAGTTCCTGTCACATTTTTACCACAAGAGGTACCACAACAATTTCACCAGTAGTTCTTTTGGAATTTGCACCCCCAAGAGATACCAATCTGTAGATTTTGACCCCTAAAGGTTCAGTGACCAACCCTGTCACTTTTCTATGGGAGTCTCTGATCCCTTGTAGTTACATTCTTTCCTTATCATAGCTTGTAACCTCAGACAATTAAGCTACTGATTAAGGCGATGATCAATTAATGTCATTATATATTACTCCGCAGTTCAAATATTATGGTCTTTCATATATTCATTTGAATCATTCTTCTCCATCTACGGGTATGTTACGAACTCACAATATGACCAGCTCCCAATGGCTTGATAGCTCAGTTGGTAGAGCACTGCTCCGGTTTCGCAGAGGTCATGGGTTCGAATCCCGTTCAGGCCTGAGTATTTTCAGGCTTTAATTTCACAGCTGCTTAAGTTGTGTATATAACTGCGATGATCAATTAATGTCATTATATATTACTCCGCAGTTCAAATATATGGTCTCATATATTCATTTGAATCTACTGATTAGTATTACCATTTCTGATGATTTCTCAACAAAAAGTCATTAATAATATGCTGGCTTTCTGCAATCTGTTATTTATTTTACTCAGAGCAAGGATGGATCAGAGAATAATACTCGTCACAGCAAACGTCTCAAACCTAAGAGTAATGGCCTGGTAATTCATGTTCATGGTGGTGGTTTTGTAGCCCAGTCGTCCAAATCACATGAGGTAATATTCCAAATCTTGTAGCTAGCAGTTGATCACATGGCACAGTTCTGGGCGTGTGCAATTTAATCCTATGCAGCAAACCTATAAAAGAATCAAGAGGGGTTGGGAGAGGGGCATAAAAAAGAGACTGATTTCATTATTATCTTTGTCATTTTATATGTTACTTGTTAGTAAGGGGAAACATTGTTAGGTACTGGCCCTGGGGTGGCGTGGCAGTCACATCATTTAATCTTATACCCTGCTTCCTATTACAACAACAAGAAACTGCTGACTACCAAAATTAGTCACTTTGGAAAGTTGGTTCACTAATTTACCTAAACACCAATGATCCATTGCTACAGCAACAACAACCCTGACTGAATTAACAAACACAAGAAACTGACAAAATCTGATTAATAACAACTGATTGTTCAGCCAATAACACCATGTTGTTACAACTGACCAGTTAGCTCAGTTGGTAGAGCACTGGTCTATTGTGCGGGAGGAGTGGGTTCAAACCTTTGGCTGGACCATCATTTTCATGGTCTTTAAATAACTGAGGAGAAAGTGGTGCCTTTGCAATGACATCTGTAAATGGTTAGACCTTCTAGTCTTCTTGGATAAGGACGATAAACCGTAGGTCCCACCTCACATCCCTTGTTCCTAATAACTTCATAGGTTACTTAAGAAGCCCACACACTATTCGCAAAGAGTAGGGGATATAGATCCTGGTGTTGTGGTCTGGCCTTTGTGAATTTAATTTTGTCTTGTAAGTAGAATATTTACATAGAAACTCTGTGTTATAAATTGATATGCATAATAATAATAATAATAATAATAATAATAATAATAATAATAATAATAATAACAGTCAATAGCATCTTGGCTAAAATTACCAATCATTGGGCAGAGGCATAGATTCCACTGCCTTACCATGTTAATACAGAAACCTCTTGACTCTAATGACGATCTACAGAACTATACCTACACATAGACGACTGCACTCAATAAACCCCTTCAGAGACTCCTGGGTTCAGAGGAGTACAGTTTTTATTGATGCAGTGCCTTATTTTTCTTTTAGATATACCTTCGTTCCTGGGCACATGAACTTGGTGTCCCAATCATTTCCATTGACTACTCGCTAGCTCCAGAAGCACCTTTCCCCAGGGCTCTGGAAGAGTGTTTTTTCGTTTTTGCTTGGGCTCTAAATAACCTTCACCAACTTGGTACCACTGGTGAAATAATCTGTTTGGCAGGAGACTCAGCAGGTGAGGACTGTTATATGTTTTAAATTCATTATTTTCATTGCCACTATTAAGAGACATTTTTAATCACAGTCAAAATTTGATGCTTGTGATTTTGCGTTGCTGCAGTAGTTGAATCCTGGGCTACTTTTTTTAACCAATAAAATCAAAACCAATTCCACTGAGGTTGCACTAGTACTTTTTCTGAAACTTGCCGCAGATAACATGTACCTACTTTGCATTGTCATTGGTCCATTTTACTGTGTGCATCTGCTTTGACTGTTTAAATAACAGCTTTAGTTTTACAATAGTCAAGAATTGACAGTGGTTGTTTTGCTCATTGAAAACCACTCCATCACCTGTGTTGTTGCTATGAGCTCTAATTATTATCGTCACCATTATCATAGTTGCCTTAAGTGGTAATAGAAAGCCTGATAAAGATATCAGTGTGATCGATTCCTTCTAGCTTGAACAGTAAACTTATGGATTTGTTTTGCTTAATCATAATTATGTACTTGGTAATCTTTGTGTCTCCCTTAGTACACGAGCTGCAGAGTTTCTGTGTGATTAACTCTTCTCGGCTTGAACAGTAAATTTATGTTTGTTTTTTGTTTGTTTATCATATTTAGGTGGGAATCTTTGTGTCTCCCTCAGTATGCGAGCTGCAGAGTTTGGAATTCGTATCCCAGATTCAATTCTGACTGCCTACGCACCACTCAATGTCCAGTGGGTTCCCTCTCCATCACGCCTTCTTAGTCTCATGGACCCCTTGCTACCTACAGGTGTCTTGGGGGCATGTCTAGCCGCTTACTCTGGGATGACCAAGTCTCCGTTTGATGACTGCACCCAGAGTGTTATCAAAACACTAACAGGAAAAATCAGTCAGCCCATGAATGTTGTTAGAAAAGATAAAAGGAAAACCAACTCTTTTTTGAGCCGCCTGCATCGAGGGTCCAAGGATTCAAAACCTGCTAGGAGTTTTGGTTCTTTAGAAAACAGTGCACCCTCGAGTGCTGAAAGTTTTCACAGTTGTTTGAACTCGCCCCCAAGAATAGATTCATTGCCTTATGGTAATTCAATGGAATTAAATAAGAATAATGTTGCTAATATCCACATCTCCAAAGCTTTTTCTGGTCAGAATGGACTGGTGCACCATGTTGGTCAGAGATCCTCGATTCATGGTTACAATGCACCTTCAGGGAGTTCGAGAGAACAATCCATGGAAACTCTACCAAACAGACCACGTAGCCTTCACCTGAGCCCCAAACGCAGTGTTAGTGATGAAATTGGAGTGCATTTTCACTCGGATACTGCGGAATGTCATATTGTGAATGTTGTGGATTCTACTGGCAACGCAAATAGAGATGTCCTCATGTTTCCTCTGGAGACCCTTCAGGATGACTCTGTAGTTAGTCACCGACCAACCACCCCACCCATGACCGAACACGAAGAGCTCCACCCTAGAACTGTATCTATGTCTCAAGTGCCTCTTCCTATTGCTAAGAATCCTTACATGTCTCCTCTTTTGGCAAGTGACCATATGTTAAATACTCTACCACCAGTTGATATAGTGGTAAGTTTATTAATTTATTATTTTATAGGTAGAAGTAATCGGAGATCAGTAGAGTGCATTTTGCTGTTGAGAATGTCAAAAGGAGAGGTGTTTTTTGCATTCCTTCTAATGCACCTCTGATACACTGCTTAGATAACAAAGTATATCCAAAGTAAATTACGTATAGAAAGTAATTAGTGAACAAAGTTCCCTTCACTTCGGGAAGGCGGGATATGGACATTCAGACTCTAATGCACTCGCTCATTTTGCTCACGCGCGAACTAAACACGAGTGGTAAGAAAGACGAGAACGGCGTGTCAAACTCGCCCCTTTCGCGCTCGAGGATCTCTGCGTTCCTATCTGGTAAAAGAAAGAAGAAAAACTGACACGGTTTTACACCGTACTGATCATTGAACTCGCGCAACTATCGTGTAAGTTATGGCTCAATGCCACTTTATTTGGGAGTAAACAAGAGTTTTGATATGGCTTATCTCATTGCTGAGCGAAATCAACACCCAGACATTTTATCAATACTTCAATAGATCTCAGTAATCGGTTTATAAACTTGAATTTTGGGGATAGCTTCTAAAGAAACTGCATGGTGCTGCGTCGGTGGGGAATTGAAACACAAGAAATTGGGTAAATCAAACGAATTGATTAAGTAAGTTATACCACCGTAAGGTAAAAGGGAGGTGCTGACGTTTAGAGCGTGAGCCCTTCGTCATTCGCTCCGGCGAAGGGCTCACGCTCTAAACGTCAGCACCTCCCTTTTACCTTATGGTGGTATAACTTACTTAATCAATTTGTTTGATTTACCCAATTTCTTATGGTTAAATTTGAACTGAACAGTGCCTCAATACAAGTCTTCCTGTTGTTTGAATACTTCATGAAGTCAAAATTTCCATTTGTACTTTTGACTTACAATATTGTTTATGTTTATGTACTACTGACACTTTTTATTATATAGTACTTGCGTAGTCAAGAGAGTCAGATATGAACCTTGTTTCGACTTTGTTGACAGGCCTGTACCTTGGATCCAATACTTGATGATTCAGTGGAGTTTGCTCGACGCTTGCGCTCCCTTGGTAAAGACGTGGAACTGTATTTATTACAGGACTTACCTCATGGCTTTTTAAGCTTTTATCAAGTCAGCCAAGAGGCTAGGGAAGGCTGTGCTTTATGTGTCGTCTGCTTGAAAAGAACACTGTCAGGAAAACGCAAAGTGGGGAATGTTGAAAAAGCTCCAGTTTACTGAGTGAGAACTTAATTCTTCTTTCTAATTATTTCCGAACATGAATTCATGAATTTCAGGGTGCGTTCCGTAGGTATGGTACGGATCTGGATTTACGATCCGAGATCACCATGCGTCAGTGGAACGGTTGAATACCTGGGTTCATTCCGTTGGAATGCTCCAGATCTGGATTTGGGGCCCAAAATCACACGAATCACGATGCATCAAAGGAACCAACGTATGAAGCAATGAAGCATAATATTTGTGACCCCTATGAGAGGAAAGACCTTTTACGTAATGAATATCATTAGCCAATAGAGTACTAAAGTGTGACGTCACAAATATCTCAATTTTTGAAATTATGGGATTTATTAAGATGTTTGCAAAGAGCATGATAACAAATGCCTACAGGCCAAAAATCAGCCTCTCATTTCAATTTTGGAGTGAGATATTGCAACTTTTACGCTCCAATGATTCCATACAAATCCTTCTAATTTTGTCTCTGTTCTAAACGTTTGGAACCGAGACAAAATTAGAAGGATTTGTTTGGAATCACTGGAGCGTAAACGTTGCAATATCTCACTCAAAAATTGAAATGAGAGTCTGATTTTTGGCCTGTAGGCATTTTTCATCATGCTTCTTTGAAATGTCTCAATAAATCCCATAACTTTAGAAATTTAGTTTTTGTGATGTCATCACTTTAGTACTCTATAGTAGGCGCTGTTCTATACCATGGTATTTCATCACAGCCTATGCGTTGAGATAGAACCTCTCTTGCCATTCGCCATATCGTTCTATGACGTGTCAGGGTTACAGATGTCACGGAGGTCTCGGCCATCTTACTGCGGCGTATCCACACAGGACAAGGAATCATAGGTTTATTTGATGTGCAACGATCCGAGTGATCTTGGATCACAAATTCAGATCCGAATCATACCAAAGGAACTCACCCTCTGTTTATTACTACGCAAGGTTAATAGTGCTTTTGATTTACTCGCTGGCGAGGATTTTTTATAGCCGATTTTTTGGACCCTTGAAGTCCTAATAATGATCGGCATTTAATTTCTCCAAGCTATATCAATATATCGTAACAAAGACAGATACCTTAATAAGAATAATATATGTGAATAATTAACAATAATGAATTGTGTTTATGTTCTAATTGTGTGGACCACAAGGGAAATTATTCTTCTTGGTGTTGGGACTTTTTTGGCAAGCACAAAGCAAGTTTTTGACTTTGTGTCGTTTCACCTCAAGATGCTTTTAGTTAAACATACCACGCGATGTTTTCTCCACCCCTCAAAGCTTTGGATGTTGCAGGATTTCTTTATTCCGATCATTATGACATACTGCCATTTTTCTTTTGGTGGTGCATTGTTGTTTTGTAACTATGTAATTATAATTTCTTTTCTACTAAAAATATGTTCAGAGCATCACTGAGGATGCAAAGGAAAACTAACTTCTTTTAGATTAGGTCGTTTGCTCAATATGCTTCTTAAAAAAGGCGTCCGTTTCCAAAAATTGCAGCAAAGATCTGCTAGATACCTATTTAAAAATAACTCGATTTATTATTTAATTTAATTGTAAAGAATAATTTAATCTGGATTATGGAATTGAAAGGCATTAAATAGAATCTATGAACAGACGTGTGTTGTGTCGTGTCTGCCTGTTCACTGGGTTTCTATTCAAACCTGAATGCGTGGATTACTGATGTTAACACTGCGAGTATAACTTGTTATCTTTGAATAATTTACGAGTGCTTATTTATTGCAGATTGCGCTTAAAATTTTTGATCACTTGTTAATAATATATAAAAGAAAATTTATTTCTGCATTCAAATTCAACGTTTTGCGCTGTTTGGGATTAATTGAGGTGTTCTCAGCGAATAAGCCCTTGGGAACTTGTACAACTAGATTATTACGAGAGAAAAGGCATTTCAACATATACTGTAAAATTAACAAATGGAAGTCAGTTTTTTATGCGTCTGTCCTCTTATTGATGATAAATTGCGTCATAACATTGTCAAAGTGTTGTAGATCCACGAGCCGATAGGCGAGTGGATCTACAACAAACTTTGACAATGTTATGACCCAATTTATCATCAATAAGAGGACAGACGCATAAAAAACTGACGTCAATTTGTTTTTTACAATAACAAAACGCGAAAAAGGTCAAATGAAGACTTAAATTAAAATTTTATGTGTCTGTACTCTTATTGATGATAAAATTAGCCAATCAGCGCGCGAGAATTCGCTCAGTTATTGTAAAATTTAAGTTCTATTTTAAAATATCTCGAATATCAGCTGCGGCAGTTTCAATCAAAATCCCCACATATTGCGAACTTTTATGTTTCTAGTAACATTACGTTATGTTCTGCAGCAAGTTACTCGTGATCTGTTCTTGCAAAAACTTTGTTACATCTTCCGTTCTTTGTTTTTGCCGTGGTTTCTTACGGCTTTCTTCCTGCACAGCCTCCTGCAGTTTTTCCAACGTCTCTTGGTATTTATCTACCATAGACAGTAGTTTGTCTTCTTTGATGTTGTACTTGGCGATCTTCTCTCTTCCAGTCTTGCGAATAAGTTCTTTAAAATGATGAACTTCATCGCTTTGTAGAAGGGTTATGGCGGTCCCTATCAATGATAACGATAATGATGATGAATTTGTATAGCGCTCTTTTTCATATGGATATGTTCATAGGCGCTTTACATCAATACAATTAATTTTTTATCAACGCAAAATATATAATCAAAATATAATAAAATCACAGCAAATTAATAATTGTGCTCCCCCTTGGAAAAGTTTTGCACGAATATTTTTCATTTACAGGAGTAATATATGTGGAATCATAATTTAACAAGAGGCCCTAGAAGCCTGCACTCATTAGAATGGGTTGCCTGTGTGAAGCCTACACACCCAAACGGTTCAATTATTTGAAACTGTTCTATCAAAACCATTCAAATCTGTGTGAGTTGTATTCAGTAGAAGTGTATAAGGATCTCACTATAATTAATTCAAATTAATTGGTTGACCGAGTCAAACGGAAAACAGTTCACTGTTACCCGCGAAATGTGGACCGCTGTTGCACGTGATCATGTCAATAAAGTGATTTAATTACGGGTTAGAGACTGAAATGAGTGGTTTGTTTACAAATACACGCACGCGCTGGCTGTAAGATGAACGAGAATTTGTCAATACTGCACGAAGCGAAGCTGAGTGCAGTATTGACAATTTCGAGTTCATCTTACAGCCAGCAAGCGCGTGTATTTGTAAACAAACCACGAATTTCAAGTCTCTAACCCTTTTAATATTCAATCTGAGTTCAATGAAATACAAAACTTGCCATTTTGATGCCAGCCGTTGTGTGATGGCATGATGGATTCTCATTAGTGCACGGTTACTAGGTGATGACGTGACGTATCACAAAATCACGTGATTGAGTTTAGCCAATCACGCGCATGGATTTAGTACATTGGTCGCCAAATTGTCTCCAGAGATATAATAAATATCTTACAAACCTCGTTTTCTCGGTCCGTACTGTAAGTTACGGATCCTCGTTTTTTCCGCTCGGATTTATGGCCTGCGCGCTTCGGGCTTGGGTGAGTAATTTTGGCCTCACCTCTCACTTAATTTAACTTTTTGCTCTAAATCAGATATTTTCCAAAATTAGCAAAATCACAGCCCCCCATTTACGCATGCCTTAGCACAACTTCTTACCTTCAGTCCCAGCTCTTGCTGTTCTTCCCACGCGGTGGACGTAGCTCCTGACGTAATTAGGTACATCATAACTGATGACATACTGTACGCCTTGTATGTCCATACCACGTGCCATGGCATCTGAACAAATAAGGAGCCGTATTTTGCCGAGTTTGAAGTCCCTAAGGATTCCTGTTCGCTGCTGTGGTGTTAGACTTGATGAGTATTCTGCTACTGTCACTCCACCAAACAGCTTCACAAGCAGAAACAGTCTGTTAAAGTAGAGAGGAGTTTCTCATCTCTGGTGGTCATATAATTTATTCACACAACTGACGTGAAACAAAGGACACAAAGCATTCTTAACAAGGTACCTAACCCTAACTAACAAAGAAAATGAATAAATTAATTACACCGGGCATGACCCAAAGAGACATTGCCACCAAATTATATGGACAGAAAAGCACGCTAAAGAGATTTGATACTATCATAAAGAGATCACAAAGCGTCCCGATAGCTTAAATCTCACCGAAACAAAACATATTTCACGCAAGGACATAGGGAAAAGGGACATAAGGACAAAGGGACATAAGGACAAAGGGACATAGCTAGGAGGGGGTCCCCCAGTGCCTGTGACTCTGCCCTCTGTGGTAAGCAAATGGCACTAGAATAGATAAATTTAAGTTTTGAGTAACTTAACTCATCTGTGCAGCTATTCTGTACAATGTATGCTTTTCACTCCCCTTCTCTGTTCATCACAAATGTCAACAAAGCTTGGATGTCAACATGACAATCTGGTAGGTACCCTAGGAATGACACATTCTCACCCCCCTCCCCACCAATTGAAAAATCCTAGCTACACCCATGGAATAAAACAAGTTCCTACGGAGCACTGAACACCACTTTTGTGACATATTTGCCCAAAATAATAAATCACATTAACACACTACCTGTGGGTTGCTTCTAGTGATGATACAAAGCAAAGCACTCGCTTAAATTTCAGTTGCATCAAAAAGTATAACACAATCAAAGGCTTTTCACCACTCTTGCACACTGTCATGTATTCTGCCAATCTCTCTGGGATGGTGTACCTACCAGAGGCCAATACACCTACAGAAAAGAAAACAGCAGCATTTTATTTACATAGCCTGAGAGGCACGTACTGGAAAGGGGAGGGAAAAACAATTCAAAGGACAAGTTCACAGCACAAGCTGTGGGTGGTGTGAGTGGATTTTCGGTTACTGAACACTATGGAATACTGCACGCCAAAGACTCTGTGCAGTTGTAGCTCAAACAAGATAATATCATTAGGCTAATAGTAAAATGGGCATTACCACTACTATACTGTCACTGGTACTTTTACTCCTGCTACTACCTCTACTACACTTAGTGTGCTGCTGTTGCTACTACAACCACCACCACCACCACCACTACTCCTTCTGACTTCAGCAATCTTTCACACTTCCCCCATTCATATGGACGAGGGAATAACGTGCACACAGCTGGTTTAGCTCAGCTGGTAAAGCATCGTGCTGGTATTCAGATGCTGGGAGTTCAAATCCCAGTTCAAGTCTCTTCTTTTTTCAGGCCAAATCAAAACTGATAACAATTGCACTGGGGGTAAAAATTTTCTATAACAAACAAATTTTTTATTGACCATTTCACACCTAACAGTGACCAATATTATTACAACCATCAATACATTGTAGAGGAGAGAAATGAGAAGAAGTTAGGAGATCATCAGCCTAAGGACACTGAATTGATCTCACACCAAATTCTCCTACCTGGCATATAAGAAAGTGTATGGAAGTCTCTCAGGAGAACTCCTCAAAAGATCTTGGGAGTGAAAGTGCTAAGGCAATTACCCTGGTATTTTTGTGGTCCCCTTGTTTTAGTTCCAACATACCTGCTGTAGATACTTCATTTTCACCAGTCCCAGAGGTAGCAAATAGCAATGGATGATACAGCTGCAGTGGTGCCAGTTTTTCAGGGCTGTGTGTCATTGTTGCAGAAAACAACAGTTTTTGAAAGGGAAGATAAACTGCAGAAAAACTGGATGGCGTTGAGGTGCCAGGGGGAGAACGGAATGTCTGAAGATCACAAGAGAATGGCCTGCAGTGTGACAAAAAACAACAAGAAGGAACTTGAATTATATTTCCACATAATCAGTACGCTTATTATCACAGTACTACAAAAAATGCTGTCTCAAATGGAGTCAAAAGAGTACCAATTTCATGATACTGCACTATGTATCAGTCATTCCATTGTGGCAAAAAGGGATATGAATTTCATTAAAATATTATCTTTCAGAGGTTAATGCAATTTCCTTTTAACTGCATGCAAGAGCTTGAAAACAAATAAGGCATGTAGAAAAGTCTACCCTATAGCTACTAACACAGATTTCTGCTTTAGGGAATGCATAAACATTGTATGAGGCAGGGTTTCTGAATGACTGTTATGGTGATTGTCCATTAAGAAGGCTTATACTGTACTGTAAGATAAGCAAGACTACCGGTAAATGCTCATGAATTTAAAAGATATGTTGTGGATCAATTTTGTCATTGGTTTGAATTTTATTTTCCTTTGGTTTTTGGTATGGTATTGTATAATGAGTTTGGAACAAAGGATAATAGCGGGGCTCCCGCGCGCGAAGCGCGCGTGGAGCAGAGCCCCATACTCATGGAATATGGTCAACTTCTTTTTTTTTGGTTGTCACGTGACTGACCGAGCGTACGTACGTACGTCCGTACGCGTCTACAGATTGTACGGGTAGGGTAGGGGAGACTATCAAAAGGAAGGGAGGGGTATCTCAGGCTTATCTTGGCAAATCCACATCTTTTATATTGGACATTCACAATATGGTCAATTGACAGCTGTCAAAACGGGATAGCCACTGACCAGCATCACATGACCATATTGTGAGCTCATGAGTCAACTCATCGAGGTGACGTGATTTATTTGGAAGCTGTTCTGGAAAACCCGCATATTTTTGGCGCGAAATTGCGTTGACGACTGAAAAAGAAATTTTCAGTTTTTTGTCTTTTTTAGACACAATATTACTACTCTACACTGTTAAAGTTTTACTAAAGGATAAACGAAACAATTTCTATTGCTATGTCAACAAACAATAGCAGAGAAAATATAATTTGCAGAACACAGGGTTCAGGTGAAGAGCAACGGAAAAGAGAGCAAGAATTAACTGAGGAAGAATGAGCGAAGTGGATCGCCAAAGAAGGCGCGCTCGGGAAAGAGAAAGGAGACGAAATTATAGCGAAGAACGCCGACAAGCAGAAAGTGTCCGGGCTCGAGAAAATAGACAAAATGGTAACGAAGAACGCCGAGAAGCGGAAAGATTCCGTGCTTTAGAAAACAGACAAAATTGTAGCGAAGAATGCCGAGAAGCGGAAAGACTTCGTGCTGTGGAAAACAGACAAAATTGTACATGTAGCGAAGAAAGCCGAGAAGCGGAAAGACTCCGTGCTGTGGAAAACAGACAAAATTGTAGCGAAGAAAGCCGAGAAGTGGAAAGACTCCGTGCTATGGACCACAAATTTGCATAAGTTTTGTCTGCATAATATTTGCTCACTGATGCGTGACTCGGCACTCGCACTTTCCACTTTCCCCTAAACTTGACACTTGACTTGGAAAACCGACTTCTAAACAAACCTTCTTCAGAAAAATGATCTTCTGAATGCACTACTTTTGAATGAGAAGCAAACTGATGAAAGATTTCAAATTTTTATGCCCTTTAATCATATAAACATCTCCCCTGTCGACGGCTAAGAAATACTCCCGCGGGAATTTTCTCTTGGCGGCAAATTGCAGAATGTAGCGCTTTCACTGGCAGCTTTTCGCGTTGTCGACGTTGTCATTTAGTGTGTCGATTGAGAACTTTGGTTTCAACGCCGTTGTTTTCGTAAAAAATGTTCTAAATTGTAAAATGTCTCAAATGTATGTTAGTCATTCACGTGTTGCGTTGGACCAGGTCTACTTATAGTTCACACTTTTACGGTTATTTATTTCTTTTGTTAAGTAACTACAGCTGATTGTAGTGAATAAATGAAGGCAGTAATTTTTTAAACTTACAATGTAATTAAGAAAAGAATAATTAATAATTATTTTTTCATTCTCGTGAAAAATGTTTTTCGGGCTGGTAGATGTTAGTTACAGCTTGCCCGAAGGGCAATCTGTAAAATTAATTTTCTTTGCACCCTGCTTGGAGTAAACATTTATTTTACCGAGGTGTTCGTTTTAACACGAAAATGACAAGAGTTGTGTCCTGCATTTCCCAGTAGCGTGTACAAATCTTTTAAATACATTTACGCAAATAGAATGGTTAATTTCATCAGGAATAGAATACAGTACATTGATAATTTGTGTTTTTTGTAGAATATACTCCATGACTTTGTAGGTAGAAAGACCGTACTTATGGCAGACGAAAGTTTAGACAAAAATCATAGCAAGTTAACCGACCTCGACACTTAACTATAGTTAAAAACGTTTGTGAATTCCTTCGCAATATTTTAGAATGCTTTTACAGTTTAAAGTGAAATGAAAGTACTAACGGGAGCCCCGCTTTTAGGCTTGGCTAAATCTATATATTAAAATTTAAACCAAGGATAAAATTGAACCACAACAGATACATTCGAACAAAATCATGTCATGCCATGCTCATCGTGTTTGTATGCTTTTTTTATTATTTATTTATTTTTTATTTATTTTTCTTTTTATTATTACATATTTATTATTACAATACTTACAACACTACTTACATACTTACAGTTACAGTTACTTACAGTTACTTAGAATAACTTACAATTACATACTTTACAGTTTTCTTTTTTTTTAAGAACAAAAAAAATAGTTGCACAATTACTGTTTTTTTTATATTTATATTGTTAAATGACTTTTACTCTTAACTTGAACAAATAATTACATTTTTACAATGCTACACTTCATCAAATATAATAATACAGTGTTTTAAAAAACAAAACACAACATCATTGTGTTTGTATGCTTGGACTGTTTTAGTTTTTGTGCCAGTTTAGGACTGTGGTGAATTTTAATACAGTGCAGGCTCAAAGTAGGCATTTACTTTTAATGCAGTTTAAGTCTTAATCTTAGTCTCTTTCTTTCATGTATGTCTAAACATACACCTCCCATGGTAACCGGCTGAGTGTTGCTGGGGCTTGCTTCTATCTTTGACTGTACACAAGTGCAGTAATATAGCTATTTACTCCCTTCATTGTATAAGCCAACGACCATGTAAGAATCCTAAAGTCAACCATGTTCTGATAGCTTGAGGCAAGGGAGAATTGTGATAGAAATAATAATAATGATAATAATAATAATAATAATAATAATAATAATAATAATAACAATAATAATACATAGCCTGGGAGGTAGGTACTGAAAAGGGGAAGGAAAAACAATTCAAAGCATAAGGACAAGTTCACAGCACAAGCTGTGAGTGGATTTTCACTTACTAAACATGTGGACTACTGCATGCCAAAGACACTAATGTGCAATTGTATCTCAAACAAGATAACATCAATAGGTTAACAGTAAACTGCGTCATCAAAATGGGCATTAGCATGACAATGCTCTCACTGGTACTATTACTCCTGCTACTGGCTCTGCTACACTTGGTCTGTTGCTGTTGCTACTACAACCACCACCACCAATACTTCTTCTGACTGCAGCAACATTTTACATAATAATAATAATAATAATAATAATAATAATACATAGTTGTTTTACATACATACATAACTTTATTTTATCTTGAATTTCCAAAGTAGCTATTAAAAAGCTAATATCTTTGAGAAAATAATAATAATAACAACAATATACTCCAAATCAAGTACTGTTACCACTTAGCCACCCTGTCTAATGCATTTATTATTCAATAATATATGCATTAAATAAATATTTTAGATTATACCTTTCATCCTGAGTAAAATTTGAAGTAAAAGAGTGCTTGTTATAAGCAGCTTTGAGGACTTTAGTTAGCCAGCCATGATAGGACTGGTCCAAAAGACGATCTGCTTCATCAATGACTAAAAACCTCACATGTTGAAGAGTGAAATGAGGTGTTGATGAAATGTGATCAACCAATCGTCCAGGAGTGCAGACAAGAATGTCTACATAGCTTGTACTTCCAGAAGAACTAAAATTAAAAATATACATAAAGAAATAAACACAACGTCCTCCTTAATTACGCTCTAGCTAAAAAACGAAGCACCATGTTTTCTTAATGTTTTTAGTTCCAGTATCAAGGTAGACACTCTCCCTGATAGTTCCAGTACATTGCTTAAACGAGAATCTTAATTTAAATGTATCAACACAGTTCATTATTGGTGATCATTCCCTTACATTTTCATTATCAGCACTCATTACTATGTATCAATATCAGTAAAAATGGCAGGCTGATTACTTTTAAGACTTAAAGGTTTTTAAAATGCTTTTGCCAAATGAATACAGATGTTCTCCTTATGCGCTCCTTTCTAGAAATTGAACATAGAAAAAGCATAAAAAAGAAAATGAAAAGTAGTCATCTCTTGTTGTGTTATGGTAGGTTAACGCTGATTTTAAATAAGGACATCAGTGGAAGAACAGCTAGGTTTGTCCTTTGAATTCATTTGTCATGACTATGCAAACACGTTTATCACTGTTAATATCCCTTGCTCATGCTATGCTTGTGTCATTTATAATTATGAAAACCACTGATGGAAAATCCAATACAGCTATACAGTGTACATTGAAGGTGAAAGGGTTAGGCAGGGATGGCAGAGGTTAATTTCAGCTGGAAACAAGCCAGTGATAATTTTTTATATATAATTTATATATATATAATAATTTATATATATTGTATAATTTTGTCTCTTAATTAAATCTAAGTGGGCTGCTGTAATTGGCTAAGTTGTAGTGGCTCCCCTGGCCATTTTGTTTTTTTTTTTTTTGCTTTTTCTTTTTCTTTATGTGTAATAGTAGGCCGAAGCTTAATAAATAAAAATAAATAAATAAAAATTACCTGTTGTCTGTCAGCTGTTCTCCATCTTTAGTAAAAGATTTAGACCCAGAGGTCAGACCAACCCTTAAGCTTGTCTCTTCAGTAAACATTTCAAAAACCCGTTTGACCTGAGTAGCCAAGTCTTTAGTGGGAAGTAAAATCAATGCACGAAGGTGACGTACGACCCTTTTCATCAGACTCTGTACTATGGGCAACACATAAGCAAGTGTTTTACCACTTCCTGTTGGAGCAGATACACAAATATCACTCAACTGATAACCTCCTTTGCCAAAACAAGAGTTTGCATCCATTTGAGACAACACAGCAGGGATTACTGCACTCTGTACAGGAAACAGGTGATAAATATTGTGTTTTTGAAGACTTTGCACTAAATGTGTGTCCAGACAAGGCATTTCCTCAACAGGAACTAAATTACTCCTTAAGTCTGTGTTAATGATGTTTGGTTTTGCCAGCCAGTCTGGTAGAATTCTTTGAACTTTTTTGACTACTTTGTCTTTCCTCTGCCCTCCAATAATAGTAAACCCTGTTGATTCAGATTTAGGTGAGGCTGTATCTATTCCATCTTCTTCTTTATCACGCTGTTTTTCGTGTTCTTCAGTATCTTTTCCATCCTTAACTTTTTCTTTTTTCTTTTTTCCCTTCTTTTGTGCACAGTGTTCCTGACCTAAATCATCCTCAACACGATGTGACTTAGTAGCTAGCTTAACTTCGAGAACATTTTCAGTCTTTTCGGGGAAACTGTTTTTGGAGGATCTTTTGGGTATTTTCTCTTCCAACTCATCGGTTTGCAATTCAACTGTAGAGGTTTTCTTTCTCCTTTTCATTTGCTTTTTCTTTAGAGTGCTTGACTCTTTGCTCGACTTTGAACTATTTACATCTCCAACAGATCCAGAATCATGCATGCCCAAACTTGGTGGATTTTCGTGTTGAAGTGACTGTCTTTTCCTTTTTCGATCCTCAATTTCACGTTGCAATTGAAGAAACCTTGAGGTTTCGTCGTGATTATTTTCCTCGTCTTCATCACCTCCCATATACCGATCCACACGGAACAGATCCATGGAAGATACTCGACTTAAGCGCTATTTACGAACACTGCTAACTTCAACACTAAACGATCATCAACGAATCAGTTAAGAGAGTCACCTTAATTCATTGTCGTCCGCCATCTTCCTTTTTCTGTAGCCCGTCACGCGTCACGCATGTTATCCGTCGTTCATAGCAGACATTTTTTTTATGGGGGAGGGCTCGGATAGCCTGTGTACAGCCGTCCCTCCCCTCCATCGGGAAAGGAGCGTCTGTGATTTGCCGTCGATAATCGTGTGTTCAAATACGTGACTTTTCCCGGAATGTGTGGGAACTGATTTGATTGGCTAATACCCACAGATCACTACATCATTCAAACAACGAGATTTGATTGACTTTCATTTTCGCGGGGTTTGCAATCGTAGCGTTCTTAAGCAGTCTCTCGGCAAGAGTTGACGGGCCTGACCGACTCCTGCTGTTCGCAAATGATCGTATACATGTCTTCGGAGTTCTGCTCTCACCAGGATATCTTTTAAGGCAGTCTTGTGTGACAAAAGGCAGTAATACGTGCAACGTTATTTTTGTTTGACCTTTCTCGCTTGGTGAAATTCACGTCAGAGAGGTGTCTTTAAACCGTGTTTTCTGGATATCATCTGTTCTTGAGGCGTAGTTTAAGGTTTTTCATGTTTTCATCAAACGTAATGTTAGAGGAGTTCGTTCGTAGAAGTGTTAGTACTTCCCCGGGGGGGGGGGGGGGTTACTCCCATACATTACCTATACGGCTATGTGCCGCCCAACGGCGTCGTGATTTTGAAGCTCCTGATTTAGAACGGGGTATCCATTTCAGAGGCGTTTTCTAGAACGGGGTATAATATTTCGAACGCACGAAAGCTCCCGTTTTGTAAGCAGCCATTTGAAATTATTCAAGGACAGATTGCTTTTAAAAATACGGTTCAATGCGTTAACAAGCAAACTGTTGAACTCTCACCCTGTGTTTTAGCGTGCAGGGTGGGCGTATTTTGGCGCGAGCCGCGAGCGCTCACTCCGCCATCTTGGATAAATAGGCACGCGGAAGTCTGGAACGAGTCCATAATGTACCCGCGGGAGATGAAGACGGGCTCAAAAGAAAGGGACGAGGGAGGAGAAGGAGAATCGTTAGCTTATGAGCGTGGTTCTGTGCGTGGTGTGAGATTTTGCGTCATAATTAACCGCATTGTGTCCACATGCACAGGAAACGTACTCCTGATTATTTTCTTCACACTATCGAATTCAAAGCTGCATGTATATGTTCATGTAGCAATACAACTTTAAAATAACAAATTATTAGCTGCGATTGCACTAGAAAAAAGGGATCAATATCAGTTTCTGGGCAACCGTGCACCTACCCCTCCCATAAAGCAACATTAACGCTAACTTCTTAACTCATTATAACTTGTTGGATTAGGGGAGCCGGTAGGTGCACAGTTGCCCAGAAACTGATATTGATCCGAAAAAAGAAATCACCACTTCAGTTATCACCCCTGCCAGGAGAAGCGGGCGGGCCATAAATCCGAGCGGAAAAAACTCGGTACGTAACTTACAGTACGGATCTCGAGCAACTGGAGCAAAGGTGACGTGTTGGAGGATCGCTTTTCTATCAGTGATGAGATGGCCTGTTTGTGTGCCAAATACCCGATATTCAAAATGGAGAAGAGCTTTGGAGCACGTAAGTGATTCTAAAAGTACCAACCAAGGGTCGAAGACAGGAATCGAGAATTTGTCGTAAGCAGATCAGAGCACTCAGAACTTCGTGAAAATTTTCGCATTTTAAGATAAAGTATTGCTCGACCAATCAGAAGAAGCAAAACTGAAGCCGATCGTAATCAGCTCACACTTGTTTTCCCGCCCTTGCACCGGTAACATCGATATATTTGCGTTGTGTTCTGATAGGTTCATTAGACGGACTGAGTACATCAGTGGTGGTTGGCTGAAGTTATTTACTTTGCTTATGATTTTTACGAAGTCTACCTTTGTTAGCGCATACCAACTGATTTGCCAGGGGGCGGTTGGGTTCAAAAAGTCCCTGCAAACAGACAAGACAGATTCAGGGCTAAAACAACCCCTGCAAAAAAGATAAATTCATCATATCTACACCACACAATAAGACAATGACATTTGTACATTTAAAGTTCAAAGCTCGGGCCCTTTAGATGTGCATCTCAATAGCTGAGTTTGAGGTCCGTATAAATGTGTTATTGACTAAGAACGCGGGCCGTACATTGAGAAAATCGACCCGAAATATGGACAATAATAATTAACAATTAGACCCGTAGCCCGCAAGGGCTACGGGTCAATAGCCCATGAGGGGAAGCCGAATGGGCTATTGACCTGTAGCCCTTGAGGGCGAAGGGTCTAATTGTTTTAGTATCACCCAACTAGTCGGACAGAAAAAGCAATAATAAAGTTAGCAAATGCAAGTTGAAGAAAGATTTATTTGGGAATAAAACAAAAGAAAGCGCCACGAATTTCGCTACTCGAGGACTATCACTAATAGACCTCTAGTAGCGTAGCCAATCAGATTGCGACATTTGCATTAGTCCACTAGTTGGGTGATACTAATTTAAGTTATTAATCCCGAACAGTGAATTTCGGCCCGCTAAGAATTGACCAATCAATGCGCGTGCATTAAGAGAAAGATTACGTTTCTAAGAGTAAATATTTGTATTTCGCTTTGCCTTCAGATAAAAGGAGGGATTCAGACTCGGAATGGTGCCTGTGTGGGATATACATGGTTTGTACAAGATCGGTGAATACAAATTGTGCCGCCTCGTTAAAGTGTGCGCCTGCTAATGACGCACTCAGCGGTGTCCCTGTAAAAAATAAATATTTCTTTTTTTAGAATTGGGTTACTAAATGAAAACACACATGATTCCCTGCAACTCTGAGTTTCGTGCTTACGCACTCATCAGGCAGATTTAAAGAAGAAAACCCTATCAGCTAGTATATATATATATATATTTACAATAAGTAGAACAATAGGAGAAGCTGCGCGTTAATTACAATAGGTGAGGAAGGCGGATCTATTAGAACAAAGGGATGTGTGAAGTAAACTGTCTAAACTAAAAACTAAAAGCGTAGGGGCGTAAAACAATAGTTCAGTATTGTATAGGATGAGCGTCAATTGTTCTTTAAGTAAAACTTGTTTTCATGTCGGCACTTGGAAATAAGTTCAGATCGTTTGTTGACAGCAATTACAATCTCCTGCAGTAACACAGCAATTACAATCTCCTGAACAAACGATCTGAACTTATTTCCAAGTGCCACTTCCACTTATTTCCATGATTTACTGTGTTCACAAAAGCGAAGAGTCAAACCAGCATTATAGAGGGTAGCTACAGCAATAAACGCTTCCAAATAGTGACGGTCTGTGCTCTTGACCATGGCTTTTGGTCAAGTTTCTTATTAATTTCCCCAGAGGCAACGATTTAGTTAGAAATGGTGTGTGGTTTTGAGAGAAAGCAACAGCAAGTGTTATTTCTTAAGACAGGCTATGAATTTAATATTGGCTTACAGTTGTACAGAATCGTTTGGCGTTCACTTAGCTTAAGGAGAATTGATACTTATATCTTGGGGGTGAAAGGATAATGCCATGTTACTGGCTGTTGTTGTTGTTTGAATTTACCTTTGTAACTTTGATGCTTTTAAATAAAGGGACACCATAACAAATGTTGGACTTTGTTGCATCTGGCTAAAATTATGCTCCTGCTAAAAACGGGATTTCGTTTGACTATGTATTAAGCTTGCTCAGCATGCATCGAGAACATCACGATCGCGGAATCAAATCGCACTAAACTCGTACCTGTATGGGCGTGGCAAAAATTGCACCTACTTGCACTACAAAAATCGCCCTTTGTACAGACTTTATGAGGTCCATTTCATTATAGAACAGTGAACATTTGGAATAACCTTACATCGAACTTAAAAACCCTTAAAACTATTTCATCTTTTAAATTTCATTTAAAATCAAAATTAATGGAATAGTTTTTAACATAGATTAATTAGGAGTAATTCATTTTATCCAAATTTTGATCATTGTAATTTTTATCATTGTAATGTTTATCATTATAATTTTTATAATTTTAAAATTGTAATTTATTGTCACTGAAAAGCCCCGTAAGGGGAGTGTCAAATTCATTAAAGTTAAAGTTAAAGTCCTGTCTCAAGGTATCAGTATACCTCAAAATTGATTGCCAAATTTTAGTTATTGATATTCCCAGGTACATCTCATTGAGTTCTTAAAAAAAAAACGTTCCAAGAAAAGGTTTATTCTTGACAAAGTTATAAAGGAAAAACGATTCTTTGAATAAATTATCAATCGTACAGTGTATGAATAAATCAACGCGCATCTTGAACTGCACCATTTTCTCGCCACTTCGTGTAATTCTCACGGAAAACACAAACAGTCCATCAAACTGTTTAGTCACGTGCCCTTTGTTAGAAACATTTTGTAATTGGCTTGTGTTGTCGCAGTGCGACCATTCTAACCAAGGCAACCCAAATAAAATTTTCATACAAACTAACCAATCACGATCGAGTATTTAAGCAATAGAATAGCTACAAATGTTGTGTATTTCGCTTAAAATGCATATAATTTGCTCTAACTGTACAAAACATAGCGTAGTCGGTAGAAACTCGCCACAAATCTCTTGTTCAGCGTCAAAAACAGACATTCAAAATTTGTATGAAAAATGTTTTGCATGGGCTTGGATCGAAAAGTCGCACTGTAAATAAAGACACGCCACCAACGACATAGATTGAGTTCATTTGTATTTTAATTCTTATATAATAACTTATAAGAATAGAAGAATCAGAGAAGTTGCACAACCGTTTCCTCTAAGACTCTTGAAGTGTTACACGAAAAATACCAATTTTAGTGTTCGGTTCCAAATCAGTTTTTTGTTTAGTAATACCAGAGAAATAAATTAACAGTGATTAACAGGCTTCATTCATCGTAAAACAACTTTGTCTTAAAATAACAGACAGACGGAGCTAAAACTACAGTGCTAGTGTTCAGGCCCTCAGAAGAGCATTCACCACGGCCTTAACATTCATACTCTTCAGATCACTGTAAGTCTGACCTGTGCCGACAAACACAATTGGTTGGCCAGTGGTGTATGTCATGGAAATAGCTGCACCAACCTATCAAAAACAAAGTTATAACGTGTCAGTTACTTGATATGACAATTCCTATGATTAACAATCATTGGAAGACGTTGAACACGACATCGAGAATCATCCGTAAAAGGGTGAGGAGGATAGCAACTTCCAAGATGCACATAATTCCTTATGTCACACGTTATCGGAATCAAGTGATTATTTTACGACTTACTCAAAATGTTTCAAAGCGCACAGTTTCAATTTTCCTACTCACATCGATGAAGATAGTCACCAACTCTTGTCAATTCATCAGCCGTGGTAGAAATTCGAATGACCGTTTAAGCGTACACACGACAGTCGATTACCATCACCGTCGTAACCACTAAGAGGCAAAACAAGGCCCTTCCGAACCAATTGCTATATCACGAGCCCAACGCTTTATCAGGAGCGCATTGCTATATGTCACGAAAAATTGTCTTACGTGACTTTCGTGAATTTTCGCGTTCCATATTTGTTTCTGTTCCGACAACCTCGCGTTTGGTTCGGTCAGTAATTTACTCTCCTTAAACATTTCAGGTTATGCAATACGTATAGGTAATCAAATGGTTTTGAGTGCAATCTGAAATAGATGAGCGCAAGTAAATTTTTCAAAAACGGAAAAAAAATGCACGAGCCTGTAGGGCGAGTACAATTCGATGCCTGAAAAATTTACGTACGGTGCTTATTTATACAAAATTGCACTCAAAAGCACTTGATTACACAATAATATACATGCAAAAATTCAATTTCAAATTTCTGCGCTCTATTTCAACATCCTGCACTGTTTGGGATTAATTGACGTGCTCTCAGCCAATCAGTGCGTTGAAATTTTTGAATATATGTTGTAGTTCAATTTTATCTTTGGTTCAAATTTTATTTTCCTTTGTTTCCAACTCATTATCATACATTACCATACCGGAAAACAAAGGAAAATAAAATTTGAACCAAGGAAAAAATTGAACTACAACATATGTATTATTAAGTACTACATTAAACGTGACAACACCAGCGCATACCGTGACAAGGGCCAGCCTTTACAGCACTACCAACATGTACGCGATGCGCACATATTTTTAAGTGGACCCTTCACAGCAGATTGTACAGTACCTTGTCGTCAATGGTATCAAACTTGGTCAACAAGATCCCATCAATCAGTCGTGGATTATCAGCAGATGAGTAGTCAGCCAAAGCTTGGTTAAACTTCTTCAACTGATCAACAGCTTCGTTTCCCACCAGGGCTTCACCAACGAACAGTACCAGATCAGGGGTATTCAGCTTGATCAGCTAGAACACACACCACAATCAGCACGGATTTGACGAGGGTCTCATGGTACAGGTTGCAGGTTAAAAAAAATCTAACTGGGGATATGAAGCCGAGAATTTTGATGAAAGTACGAGACATGGCAAGAAATGTACCCCCTGGCAGACGTGGCAGATTTGGCGAAATTTCGCACAGCAATCAGTTTGGCAGAAAGTCCGTTTTGGCGAGGGTCCATGAAAGCATGACAAATTTGACAGATTTGACGGAATCTCGCGAAGCATTCAGCTTGACAGAAAGTCCGCTTTGGCGAGGTCCGTGAAAGCATGGCAGACTTGACGAAATTTTGCCAAAGGTTTTGTTAGATTTGGAAGATGAGTAAATCAGCTTTAGCGGAAGTCCATGGAAAGATGGCAGATTTGGCGAAATTTTGCCAGCTAATCCAAACACTTCGCCAAATCTGTAATACACCGCACAATCAGCTGGGATTTGCCGACGATCCCATGTCGCATGTCCAAAATACAGATAACCGCCGACACTTTTGAAGCCGAGAATTTTGTTGAAAGTAACGCGCCTCCGTTCGATTGAAATTTTCCTTATGTGTTAAGACGGGTGGGGACGGCAAGGGCGAAGGGGGGATAAAGTTGAAGTGGGGAAGACGAATAGTTTTTAAGAATGACAGCAATTACGTCTAGATGATTTCAAATTTCGAATTCGCAGTTAGTGGTAAAATCCTTCCAACCCTTAAAGTATTTAACTGGTACATATTAACTCATACGGGTTAAAGTCTTCACAATCCAAGACTCATTTCAAAGCAAACGGCGTAAGACTCATTAAAAATGAAGATAGGGATGTGGCTTTTTGTACGACCACAGCAAAATTCATTTACATTGTCGCGCGTTGTAAATTAAACTTTTTCTTCAGAAATTCCGTATTTGGGCGCGATAAATACAGTTAAGTGGTTGCGGCTGGCAATTCTTAGGAGTGGCATCTGGACCGAGTCAACTGTCAGACAGATAAAAAAAGACAAGTACATAACTATGAACTTAATAACAAACACCGTTCTGCTGGGATATTGCATCTTTTCTCAGTCCAACTGGCACAGAAAAAATTTCGATCGCCTGAGCAAACGAGAACTACTGAATAGCTGACTGACTGACTGACTGACCTTGGAAAGAGCACGCATCAAAGGCTCATTATCTTGCATCCTTCCTGCGGTGTCAACCAACACCACATCAATACGCTGCTCACGGGCTGAAACACAGAAGGTAATGCAACCATTTACAAATACTGCTCAACATACATCCTAGAGGGACTCAGTGTAGTATATCAAATCGAGTAACGACCAAAACTAAAGAGACTAAAATAGAAAACGTCACAATATCTAAACCAGCAGTTGAAAACTAACTGAGAGACATTTCTTTCTTTCCTGAAACGCCTAGCAATTTAAGTGAAGAATGTTACTGAGAAATGCATCTAATATTTACACCTGTTACAATAACTACAGTCATCACAAATCTTTTACAGCACTTTTATTGTCACTACCCGAAGTAACTACATCAAAGTCTCATTTGGTTGTGCATTGTTACGATCGCTGATTGGCTAAAAAAATATTGTGCCACTTTCTTATCCAATTACAAGTAAAACGAACACCAATCGTGACTGGCTTGCAGGGGGCTTTCCGCGCTAGAAACCGACGACACATAATCGTTTCTTATTGGTTCACTAGAGAGTATCTGTTGTACCTGGCTACACTTTGTATAACCGGACCCTCCCCTCCCTGGAGAAATCAGGGAAGCACAAATAGGGAATGATGTTTTATAAAATGAGCACCCTTTGGGAGAATGTTTCAACAATTCAAGTGCAAACCGGTGAAAACTGTGCGATAAAATCCTTACAGCTCCTACAACATGAAACATTTAATGGTTTAAGTTTGCTTTAAAATGAGTCTGGGGATGTGAGGACTTTAACTGGTACGATTTATGCACCAATCAAGCGAGCAAGGGCCCATCAGATCATTTTACACATTACACATTACATTCAAGGAAGGTCCCGTGGTGCAGAACAAGACAAGCAACTTAAAATCAAAGAAGCTTTCCCAATTTTCCTAAAAGGAAGAGGCAGCAGTAAACAAGCTGTGATTGGCTGAAGAAATTCCTTTGTTTTTGGTTATCAATTGAAAACTACCCTAGGTACAACTAACAATAATTATTACCATTTTCTATTTTCTATTTCTCTGAAGCTACTATTCACAAAGATTGAAGAAAATAATTGCTTTAGTATACACCAACGAAACAACTTCATGCAAATCAAAGAGACGGTCAAACGTTTTTTCCAAAACTGCATGTAGGCTTTTTCTTCGGCCAAAACTCACAAACACGTGCCTTTTTTGAATATCCCGAGATGGTGAGCCAATCAGATTACTCAAAACTCCAGGGTTGTAGAGTTGGTATATACTAATGTTGAATATCCCGAGATGGTGAGCCAATCAGATTACTCAAAAATCCAGGGTTGTAGAGTTGGCATATACTAATTAACAATTATTCGCCTCAGGCTCAGTGATTATCGGTGAATATTCACCGAGACGAAATCGAGGTGAATATTCACCGATAATCACTGAGCCTGAGGCGAATAATTGTTTTAGTATAAATACACAGCTGATTATTTCAAAAAAAGAAAAGAAAAAGAATTGTACAACACGAAAAAATTCTATTTCATCAAAAGCGCGTGAACGACTGGCAGCCATTTTGTTCGTCGAGGTGATTATCGGCTGATAATCCGAGATAGCGAACCAATCAGAGCGACCGACTTTGTATAATCACCTGAGTATTTATACTAATGTTGAATATCCCTAGATACATGTGGTGAGCCAATCAGATTACTCATATTACAAGGTTGTTGAGTCCATATGATGTTATAAAAGGGGGATGCTGGCACATTTTCATTACGATTTCATTACGATTTTATTTCAATTGAAATAAGCCGATACAAAGCTGTTATTGACCTGGGTACTAAGCCGATACAAAGCTGTTATTGACCTGGGTACTAAGCCGATACAAAGCCGATACAAAGCTGTTATTGACCTGGATACTAAGCCGATACAAAGCTGTTATTGACCTGGATACTAAGCCGATACAAAGCTGTTATTGACCTGGGTACTAAGCCGATACAAAGCCGATACAAAGCTGTTATTGGCCTGGATACTAAGCTGATACAAAGCCTATGTGAAATCTGCTTGGGGCTGGCCCCTGGCACATTTTTAAAAAATGATTTTCAAAAGAAATAAAATACTCATTTAAAAAGAAGAATTAATATACAAAATGGAACAACAATTACGAAGATTAAATGTATTGCAATTAAAAACTTTAGTTAGATGGTATAATATTCAAGGCCGATCTGGGTTTAATAAAAGGGAACTTATTGGCGCATTGATTAATATACCCGAAATAACTAATAATATTCAAGAAATAACTAATAATATTGCAGGAATTGTTGGGGAGCTACGTAATACACCAATGAGGCCAATAAACCAACCAAATTTACCTCTTCCAATTCCGAATATTGTACCCCCACAAATAAGACCAGCAAACCGGCCAAATTTACCACCTTTAACTATTCCTCAACCAATGCCTGGCACACCACCCGGGTCACCAGATAGATTTAGACCGGGAACGCCTCCAGGCCCACCCCCACAAAATATTAATAAACCCAAACCGAAAAATACAAAAACAAAACAAACTCCTTTTTTAGGAAATGTATTAAACAAGTTTTGGAATTTTGTAAAACCATATATTCCTAAAAAAGTAAAAAATAAAGCAGAAGAATTAGCTAAAAATTTTATAGAAAGATATAAAAAAGTAAATGAAACCCGGTCAGGGAAAAATAAACCCAAAGAAATAAAACCACCACCTAAAAGAGATTATGAGAAGGAAGGTGCAAGACCAAAAATATTAAAAAGAAATAAGGAAAAAGAAATTGTGGAAGATTTTACACCAAGGGAATATGAATCAGCTATTAATGGCAATTATATAAGCTATAGGATTGAAGGAAATGAAAAGAATGATGAAAAGACATTCTTACATAAAATAAAACCAAAAGTTATAGAACTAATTAAACAGAGAGTTAAATCAAAAAAATCATTAAAGACTAAATTTATATTTTCATGCAGATTCAAAAAGAAATTATTTGATAATTTAGACAAAATATATAAATACTGCGATGGTAACTTTCCTTCTGAAAAATCAGAAATTGTTCTTGAATCAACAGATTTATCAGAATTATTTGATAGATTAACAAATGAACAACTTAGATTATTTGATGAATTTTTAAAAAAGGAATCTGGTTGGAAATTAGAACGCGTACTATTCTTTGACATTTTCATAGATCGTTTTGTTCCACTTTTAGGTGGATCTTATATCCCACTACCGCAAGAATTGTTAAACAGGAATGCACTTATTAACCTCAAGAATTATGATGAAGAATGTTTAAAGTGGGCTATAACACGGGCTGTATATCCAACCGATAAAAATCCACAAAGAATAACTAAAGAATTGATAGAACAATCTAAGAATTTTAATTGGGATGAAATTAATTTTCCAAGTGCAATACAAGATGTTGTTAATTTTGAAAACCAAAATGATTATGATATTGCTATATATGGATATGATGAGAAAATAGGGGTATATCCTATAAAAAGAAGTAGTAAACGAGGATTTAAATTGATTAGATTACTTTTATTAACAGAAGAAACAAATGAAGAAAATAAAGATGAAGAACCAAATAAACACTTTGTTTTAATAAAGAATATTAGTGCGCTTATACGTAAGCAAGTTACTAAACGTAAATGTAAGTTGTACTTTTGTGATAATTGTTTGCATCATTTTCACTTAAAAAGATCATTAGAAAAACACGAAGCATATTGTTATTTATACAATGAAGCAAGGATTGATATGCTAAAAGATAAAGATGGCAACCCCTGTTTTCTTTCTTTTAGAAATTTTGTTAAAAAAATGAGAATACCTTTTGTAGCCTATGCAGACTTTGAGTGTATTTTGAAACAAATAAAAAATAATGGGCCCCTAGATAAAAGCAAAAGTTTTACAAATAAATATCAAACCCACAAACCCGCTGCATTTGGCTGTTATATTAAGAGTTTTAATGAAAAAATATGTAAATCAAGATTTTATAGATATACAGCCGAAACAGAAGAAGATGATGTGGCGCAGAAATTTGTAGAATACCTAGAAAAAGAATTTAAGGAAATTTATAAAAAATGTATTAGTTATAATGTAAAAAGATTCAAAAAGTTTAATAAGAAGAATATGACAGAAAATGATAAAATAAACTATGAAAACGCAACTCATTGCCATATATGCGAGAAAGAATTGGGTGAAGATAAGGTAATAGATCACTGTCATCTTACAGGAAAGTATAGAGGAGCAGCACATAAGGAATGCAATTTAAATTATAAGATTCCAAAATTTTTTCCTGTCATAATTCACAATTTATCGGGATATGATTCTCATCTATTTATTAATAATCTTGCTAAAACAGAAGGTAAAATAAAACTAATACCAAATAATGAGGAAAAGTATATTTCTTTCTCAAAAGAGATTGTAGTTGACACCTATAAAGATAAAGAAAGCGGCAAGATGAAAGATGTTATCAGAGATATCAGGTTCATAGATTCATTAAAATTTATGCAATCCAGTCTTGATAAATTAGTAAATAATCTGCCAAAAGAATCTTTTGAAAACAGTAAAAAATACAATGCTGGAGAGAAATTAGAGTTATTGTTGAGAAAGGGAGTATTCCCATATGATTGGCTTGATGATTTCAATAAATTAAACGAAACCCAACTTCCACCAAAGGAAGATTTTTACTCAAAACTTAGAGGTAAAGATATTTCAGATGAAGATTATGAACACGCAAAAAATGTATGGAAAAACTTTGATATGAAAACAATGCGGGATTATCTTAATCTATATCTCATGTCAGATGTACTCCTATTAGCGGATGTTTTTGAAAACTTTAGAGATGTTTGCCAAACACATTATGGTTTAGATCCAGCTCACTATTATACAGCACCAGGGCTTGCTTGGGATGCAATGTTAAAGTTAACCAAAATTGAATTGGAGATGATAAATGACATTGATATGCTAATTATGATTGAGAAAGGTGTTAGAGGGGGTATATCTCAGATATCAAACAGATATGCTAAAGCTAACAACCCATATATGAAAGAATATGATTCAAACATAGGTACAAATTATATAGAATATCTCGATGCAAACAACTTATATGGCGGGGCAATGAGTGAACCACTCCCAACTCATGATTTAAAATGGATGAGTGAAAAAGAACTAACAAATTGGAGAAATATACCATGTATAGTAGAGGTTGATTTAAAATATCCACAGCATCTTCATGATTTACATAGCGACTACCCGCTTGCTCCAGAAAGAATTAAGGTTAATAGGGTTGAGAAATTAATACCAAACCTTAACAATAAGAATAATTATGTAGTTCATCATGAAACACTAAAAAAATATGAAAGTATGGGATTAGAAGTAACAAAGATTCATAGAGGAATTAAATTTAAAGAGTCAAAATGGTTAAAACCTTACATAGATTTGAATACTAAATTGAGGGCACAAGCGAAAAACGATTTTGAAAAAGATTTCTTCAAACTCATGAATAACTCAGTATTTGGGAAAACAATGGAAAATCTTAGAAAAAGGGTTGATATAAGATTGGTAACTAATGAGAAAGAAGCAAAAAAATTAATATCAAAAGCTAACTATAATCGTCGAACTATTTTTTCTGAAAATCTTATGGCTGTTCATATGAATAAAACACATATAAAATACAATAAACCTATTTACTTAGGAATGTGTATTTTAGATATAAGTAAATCAATGATGTATAACTTTCATTATAATTATATTAAACCAAAATATGGTGAAAAAGCTAAATTACTTATGACAGATACAGATAGTCTTGTATATGATATAGAAACTGAGGATTTCTATAAGGATATAAGCCCAGATGTTATAGAAATGTTTGACACTAGCAATTATCCAAAAAATCATAAATCAGGAATTAAGGCTGGTGTAAACAAAAAAGTAATTGGTAAGTTTAAAGATGAAACCGGTGGTAAAATAATAACCGAATTTGTTGGTCTAAGAGCTAAGCTATACTCTTTCAAAACAGATGATGGTAAAGAGACAAAAAAGGATAAAGGAATTAAAAAATCAGTTGTAGAAAATAGTATAAGATTTGATGATTACAAGGAATGTTTAGAAAATAAAGTAAAGCAGATGAGGGAGATGCAAGTAATAAGAAGTTATAAACATTTTGTTTATACTGAAACTGTTAATAAAGTTGCACTATCGGCCGATGATGATAAGAGAATAATTTGTAAAGATGGAAAACATACTCTCCCATATGGACATTATCTTACCAAAACAGAATTAGGAGGTAACTCAGTATCATAAGGTATAACTTGTAATTCTTCCCTAACAAAACCACGTCTTGGCCCATCAGTTAAATAATATAAAACCGGTTGATTAGGTGTAATCATACTTTTAGAAATATCATAAACTTTGATACTCCAAATAGGATCTGTAGCCCTCCTTTTTTCACCACCTTCAAGTTCGCCGGGAAATAATAGATATCTAACTTTAACCTCTGGAGGTAATCTATCCTCATCAAGGCCTACAAATCGCTGATAATTTTTAGGTTCAATATCAACCTCTTTCATTTTTATAGCCTTAACGGGCTCTTTACCAGTTATTCTAGTTGGCGTATTATTCAAAGTTTTCAAAATATCTTGTAATCTTTTCACCCATATTCTAGATCGGGCATCACTTACCATTTCTTGCGCATATTGATGACTAAATAATCTTTCTCCTAATATTCTGTTTGCGTTTTCAACAAATGCTTGAGCTCTATGATTTCCTGCTTCACTTCTCTGTATTTTCACATTATGATAATTCATAAGTTTTGTAACCTCGCCCATAAATTCTTTTCCAGGATCAACCATTAATGTTTTAGGGTATTTTAATTTTCTTGAATATATTTTCTCAAAAGCATTTGATATTTCTCGACTTTCTTTTGAGGTTAATGGTTCAGCATCTTTGTATCTTGAAGCAACATCAACCACAACTAATGCATATTTATATGTTTTTCTTCCAACTCTATCATGCGGTAAAAATAATAAATCTGCTTGGTGAATATGATTTGGTTTATCCACGGTCCAGTGAGGTCTAGGTATATATTTTGGTGCCGGTAGATATATTTGCCATATTGCTTGTTTTTGTAACCATTTTTTAGCCACATTTTCACTTACTTTAGCCTTTTCAGCTAATTTAGGAATTGCAGAATATCCTTTCCAATATCCTTCAGTTGAATAATATATTTTTGAAAGTATACTTTCGTTATTCATTTAAAAAATAAACAAAGTATCTTATAAATTAAAATGGGGGAAGAAAAAATAATTTTTTCAAGATATCAAATTAACATTATGAAAAAAATTATCATTAAAAAAATTCTAGATATGGAAGATGGTGATGATATTTTTAATGTTTTGATTTTAATCCCCAGTGCGAGAGAAAAGTTATTAAAACATATTAATAAATTAGAGAATAATAGAGCAAAGGGGTTTAAAGATTAACCAAAGTATCTTATAAATTACAATGACGTCTGAAAAAATTAATCCAAACAGAATTCCTAGAGAACCCTTTGGTTTGAAGGCAGAATCAACATTGAATCGAATTACTCTCAATCCATCCTCAGCTAGCCCCGGAGAAACATTATATATAAATATTCCAAAACTTTCTGAGAATTTAGTGATTGTGCCTGGAAGTGTATCTCTACTATTTGACTTGGATGTCGATGGACACGCTAATAATACACTTGTGAATAATGTGGGAAGGAATCTTGTATCTAGACTTAAAGTTCTTTTTGGAGGTGAAACATTACAGGATACTCAAAGATACGATTTATTTCAAACATATCATGATTTATTCTTAACAGATGAAGAACGCGAAGATAGATTAAAACAAGGTATTTCTTCCGAAAATATGAGAAAACTTAGAACAAAAGCGGGAGATAAAAAAACACAAGATGTAAAAGAAGTAGCGCTTGCCGCAGTACATAATACAAAATATAGAATACCAATAAATCACCCTATTTTAAACGATCATGGTGTTTTTTACCCGAAAGCATTAGAAAATCATCTAATATTTGAGATTACGCTTGCTCCAATTAACGATATTGTTGTTTATTCTGACATTACTAAAACCCCAACATATTCAATCAAAAATCTTGAGTTAGAATATTCTTCCATTTCAAGCGAATACTTGGCTCGCGAGGCACAAGCCGCATATCAAGTTGGTAAAGGATTCTTTTATGAAAATGTTACTTTACACAAAACTTTTACATTTTCTATAGGCGGTGATGGTGTTATTAATCAACATATTAATCTACCCAGAAGATCAATGACGGGGGTATTATTTTTGTTTACATCACCATTTGCAGCGGGGGCGCGTAACTCTGAGAATTTTTACAATCCTGGAATAACTTCTATTAATATAGATGTTGATGGCGTTCCAAATCGAGTATACTCTAGGGGAATGATTCCATCAGATCTGTGGGAGTCAGTAAAGAAACGATTTGAGAGAGATGATGTTTATAGTCCTCCATCCGTAAAGGAAAAGGATTTTTATGCAGATAAGTTTGCTCTTTGGGTTGATATGAGAACTCACCCCGATAATCGCATTCATGGGGGAGGATTGGCATTAAATAATACACATGATGGTGTAAAAATAGAAATTAAAAGAAAACAGAGCGGATCTGGTACTATAACCTGCCATATGTTTGTTGTAGCTGATGCAATGATGGAAATTATGAATTCAAGTTTGAGATCAATTAAGTACTAAAAACATAATGTTATGATACAAAAAAATCATGGAAGATTTACGAGATAAAATTCCTTTTCATTGTATTATAACTGGACCAACAAATTGTGGGAAAACAAAGTACCTAATTGAACAGCTACGAGGGCCTTTCCGAAAAATTTTTGATTACATTGTTTTAATTTGCCCAACCTATTCCAAAAATAAAACTTATCATAATTTTGCTAGAGGAGATAAGCGTTTCTTTGTATTATCACCCGATGCCAGTAACATTGATGAGATTAATGAATTGTTAACTGATTGTCAAACTTTATTCTCTGGAACAAATACACTAATAATTTTAGATGATTGCGCCGTTTCTAATGATCTGAAGAAGCGATCCAATAAATTTATAGATTTAGCGTTCTCTGGAAGACATCATGGTTTGTCGGTTTGGGTTCTAACTCAGCAATTGACATCGATAGCAAAACCATTCCGTGAAAATGTAGCTTGTGTGATCTCATTCCATAACCCATCGCAAAAAGGAATGAAGATGTTTTTTGAAGATTACGGTGGTGATTTGGATTATGAATCGTGTAAAAAATTTGTACAACTCCTGAAAACTGAAAAATATTCTAGACTTTGTTTTTCTTTGCGTTACCCATTTAATTGTTATTTGGAGATTCCGACAAAGTCGATTTAAAAATAGTAAATGTATCACCATAAAAGATGGCAGAAGTTGAAGATTACATAGAAGAAAAGACTGTTGGAAAGGCAGAGGTAAAAGATAATAATGATAATGATAATGAACTTGAAATAAAACAAGAATCACTAGCTATTCTAGCTGCTCTTGGAACCACAAAGGAATATTTAGGCGTTGATATGAGTTTGGGGGATATAAAAAAATTATCTGTAAAAGATGTTGAAAAATATTATAATCGTTATCAAGCAGTAATGGGTAAGAAAATTAACGGCGGATTGGTGGATTCGTCCCTACAATTAGTTTCTAAACTTATTTCATATTTAGTTCCAGTTGATGATATAGAATCTCTTTGCGATGATTTGAAGAATGATGATTTGGTTAATCGCGAACTAACAAACATTGTAGGTCTCTTAGCATTGAAAGCAGGAAGATTGGCAGCACTTGCTAGCGGGTTTTTTCAGGTCGCTAAACATGTTAAAATAGGTAAAATACAACAAGTTACAAGCAATAATACAGCAGATTCTAACACAACTGAGCAGACTACTAAGCAATCTTATGAAGGTGTTGATACTGTAAACTAAGCAGATCTAAAGATTTATAAATGATATCTAAATAATAATGTCTGAACAAACTGAAGGAGGAAAAGAAGCTGTTGAGCAAATTACTAGAGAAGCGCCTAAAGAAGTTAATTCATCAAAAAATAAAGAAAAAGATCCTAAAAAAGTTGCTGCTGGTAAGAAACTGGCGGAATATAATAAAAAAGCTAAAGAAGCATTAGCTAGGGAGATGAAACGTGAAAGGGAACAAGCGGATAGTGAAGCTAAAGCAGAAAATTACAATGAAGAAGAAAAGTCAAACAATGAAGCGAAAGCGTGGCTTCCAGAGCTATCTTTTACTACTGTTTTATCCATTGTTGGAATAGGCTTTACAGCATTTGATATGTTTATGAGATATTATAAAAATAGAATACCTGATTTATCGCAAGTTCCTAAAATACCACCACAATCAAATATTCCCTCCCAACCACAAACGCTAGATCGACCAAAAATTGGAATGATGTAAACCCTAAAGGGATTCAGCGTAGCTGGCTGGCAAAGCTGATTTAAAGATTTCTTACTGATGTAGTAAAAAATCATGTCAAACGAAAACAAACTTGTGAAAACTGTTACTGATTCAGCCGTCATTATCGGATTAGCAGCTGGAGTTGGATATGTAGCTAAAAAGGCTCTGAAAGAATCATTTATGAACGATCCCTCCTCAAGTATTACAAATTATGCTAAATGGGTAGCTGTTCTATCTGGTAGTATGTACCTAAAAACATATTTAGAGGATCAAAAGATTTTACCAAATTAAACATGGCAACAATAGCAATGATGGTTGGTGGAGCTATATTGAATGCAACTACATTCGTTGGTGGATCATATCTTGCAAAATATCTCTCAGGTGATAAAACAGATACAGAGAAAATAAGACACGATAAAGCATTAGAAAAATATCAAAAAGATTATGCTACATACCAGGAAAATAGACAGAAAATAATTGATTGGAAAGTACAACAAAAGGATGCAAAATATCAGGCATCAAAAAATATTTCGACTACTGATGAAGCTTTGAAATTTTATAGTCAAATGCATGAACCAAAATTCTCTGATTATTATAAACCTAGTGACAATCAAAAGATGGGTGAAATGGCATATGTGGGTGGCGGTATGTTAGCATTGGGATATATGGTTAGTAAATTCTTTTAATAAAGTGTGTGATCAGTTTAAAGATTTCTTACTGATGAGTAAAAAATCATGGCAGAAGAAATGGAATTAGAAAATTTACCAAAAGATGATGATAATGATGATGAGGATAATACAACCACATCTACAACTTTTGGACAAGATTATGCTGGCTATGGTGAATATAACCAACAACAAGGGCGAGCTGAATGGGATCGACCTGTGGAAGGTAGGGGCCCGGATAATTTTAGAGATGAGAAATATGATAGAATGAGAGAAGCGAGACAAAAACTAAAAAGTTATTACCCAAATTATGATCCTAATGACGGAACATTTAATGTGCGGTTTGGAGCAAATGGTAGCATAGAAGGAAAATTAAGTATTGCTGGTAATAATGTGTGGCATACATTAGTTGATGAAAATGGTGTTCGTAAAACAGAAAATTTACCAATAACATTTAGAAAAGCTCTAGGTGCTGATTATGAAAGCATGTTGGAAAAATATAATAATACCGCGTCAGAATTGAAAAAATCCATTGAAGAAAATAAGGAATTATATAATGCATTGCAAGGATTGAAAGCAGCTGCAGAAGTATATCCACAGGAGATTAACCAATACGTAGAAAGAGAAAAAGAACTTAGGGAATTCATTGAGAGACAACAGGTACAAAAAGCAGAAAATAAAAGTCTTTTCGATCAAACTGTTAAACAGAATATAGAATTAAAAATACAAATCGAAAAACTTTTGAGTGAATTAAAATTACACAAAGAAGAAATAGATAAAAATAAGAAAGGTAAATTAAATGAATCAAAATTAGAACAAAGCAATGAACGATTAAAATCTGAGGTTGATAAATTAAATGAACGAATTAGAAAGATTACAATTTCAAAAGAAGAACAATTATCAGCTATAGATGGTAAAAAAGAAGAAATACTTAAAAATTTACCATTACGGGAGCGACTAAAGTATATCTTCAAAAAGTATGGTTTTACAGTTTTTGCTGTTTTAAGTGCTGTGGGTGTCATCATTGGGGTAATAGTTTCTAATCTTTCAAAGGGTTTATCAACATTAGGCAGGGGCGTAGGTAATGGTTTGAAAACTCTTGGTAAAAAACTGGGTGAAATATTGCCAGGAATGGTTGGTGCAATAGTTAGCTTTCTATTCAAAACAGCTGGACAAGTTATTGGATTTTTAGGTGAGAATGCTTGGCTTTTGATAACGGCTGTGGTTCTATATTTTGTGGAACAAATGAAAGGTGGAAAGAAGAGAAAGTAGGTCTAAAGATATCATAGTGATCAGTAAAACACAATATGGATGACTATAATAAAATTTATCCTCAACTACCTAATAATTCAGATCCCAGTTCCTCCCTTCAGTCGGTTAATTTCAGACTGCAAAAATCAAGCGAAGTATTACAAAATCTTGAGAGAGAAATTAAACATTATGAAGATGTAAGGAAAAAATACAATAGAGCTAGAGGAATATTTACAAAAATAAGTGTTTGTGGTGGATTGATTTCAGTTATTCTATCTGCAAGCGGACTTGGAACTTCTCTTACTGGTTTTGGTGCTATTGTTGGTGTGCCTTTGGGTGTTGTTGGTGGAGTTTTTGGTGGATTATCGGTTGGATTCGGTTATGCATCAAAAAGACTTTCAAATAAAGTTAGTAAACATGAACAAACCGCTGCAATTGCAAAATCAAAATTAAACACCATTAACGATTTGGTTTCAAAAGCTTTAAAAGATAATGTTATATCCGATCAAGAATTTTCCATAATTTTGGCAGAGTTGGAAAAGTTTCAAAAACTAAAACTAGAAATACGACAAAAATTTAATAGAGATGCGCAAAAAAACTTCGACATGTCTATAATAAGGAAAAAAGTTCGAGAAGATCTATTAAAAGAATTAACAAATCCAGCTCATTAAAAATTTCATTTGAAAGAACTGATGTTGGTTGCAATTGTTTTGCGGGGATTAGAAATACCAGCGAAGCTGGAGCACCCTACGGGTGATAAGAACTTAATTTACTTTACATCTTATTCTAGATCTAAAGACCAGATTCACTGAAACACAAAGAATAAGATGTTATTCGAGGATTTCAAAACCCGATACCCAAACGCTAATCTTGATAAATTTACATTTGTGAATGATTCATATGGGGGATATATTAAGTGGAAAGTTAATGAGGCAACAGTTATGTCAAATGATGATCCAACTGGAAAAACATGGACTGATGACCTATCACCTCATATGAAAAGACTTTTATGGAAAGATTTAGGATTGGATGATGATGAATTAAGTTCATTCCCAAAAAGTTTAACTATGACTAATCGATCTTATCCAATACCAGCAATTGATTTTGATGACTTTACAAGCGACATAACAAAAATGCTAATTTTATTGGATATATACGTTTCAAATACGAAGAAATTCACAGCAAAAATGAGAAACATATTTGTCAATCAAGTTGTTACTTTCAAATTTGGAAAGCAGAGTAGAAAATGGTTGAACGGGCCTGATATGAACTATTGGCCTCAACAACTTAACTTTGCAGTTTGGTGTGCAACATCTGGTTGTGGGATTAGTCCTTTTGAAAGTCTAAATTATCCTAAAGTAGTGAATAGCTTCATTAAGTTTCATATATATTTCACAATAAGACGGATATTATATGAATTAAGCCTTCCCTTGCCTGATGAGCAACCCTTTGTAATAAATAATAATCCCTATAGTAAAGTAGCATATCAACGTTTGTGTGCAGAATTTAGCATATCAAAAAACTCAGACTTTAGATGGAAAGGCGGTAGAAACGGCGGATTGGGTGATATATTCCTTGATTATGGCGCAGGATATCATGGAAAAGGAGGGGGATATCAAAATGTACATATTATAAGGAATTATGATAAAGAAGCAGATCAATGGCCCGGTGAAGGTAGTAAATTTGCTGATGACGGTGGTAAGAAAGAAAAAGGTGACCTAATCTCATTCATTCGTAATGATGACTTTGCTGATTTCAAATATGCTTGGTTTATTCCTACAAGCGGGCATGGGCTCACTAAAGCTGGGCTTGGTAGATTGAATCGATCTGCGGAAGCTTTTGTTTACTGTATATTGGGAGCACAAGTCAACACAAGAAATTCGATTTATGGTAATGGCGGTGGAGCGATTGAGACTCAACAAGAATTCTTATCTTTATTTGAAAGTAGTGTTATTGAGAATGACATTTCTAGTTCTATCCAAAGATATCAATTAGCTGTACAAGAAGCAAAATTACGGCTCGATTTAGCTATTGCTCCTGGTGTATGGTTAATGCCAAGTAATATGATAATCAACACTGAAAGCGTGACTGGTTTTAACAACAAACTTATGAAAGCGAGTAATGATATGAAATTTGGAGTGAATAATTCCCTAAACACTGAAGCAAAACAGGTTGGAATAAGTCATAACATGGGGTCTTCAAAGTTAAAGTTACCTCATTCAATAGTTGAGACAAATCCGAAACCAAAAATCCCTCCAACGCAAAATGAAAAGTCAACCAAAGGTCAGTACGTGACTACGCAACATGAAACCAATGCACAAAGTGAGCATGAAGTGCGTATATTAACATTTATAATTATCAGTGGAGGGTTAGCGTGGTATCTATTTCGGTAGTTCATGGCCATTTCACGTGATTATCATTGTTTTTGGATTAGTGTTCACGTGTAGAACAATAGATTGCATACTTTTACGACATAGCAACAAGCAAAATGTAAAGTGGATTTGAAATCGAAAAGTAGATTTTATGTTTACTTCAAAAAGGTCGGTTTCTAACGTCGCTCAGGAATGTGATTACGTCAATGCAAATTTTTGTTAATGTTTTGATTATAGAAATTTAAAGATGAATATGATGTAATCAAAACAAAATGTTGAGTATTACCATGTATGGGCCTGAAACAAGGATTTATTTAGATCCTCCGCTGAAAAATCTTCGGGAAATACAACTCCTTGATTGTAATATAAAAACAAAAAGATTGATTAATTTTAAGTATCAAGAGATATTATTCAATGATAAGAATCGACCTCTAATGATAATACAACCTGGTACATATTCGTTGCGTGATATTCAATCAATCTTTCTTAATGATACTGATAGGGAAAAGATAACAATAATTGAGACTGATACTGTTGACTATCTATATTCCAATAAGAACTTAATCATTAAACTTACGAGAGGGTTACAAGTTGGTTTAGGTTTGCCTGAAATTATAAATCCTGGTAAATTATACCCCATAAATATACAGATTAGGGAACCGTTGAGACTTATGTGTAGTATAGTGGATAATAAGTCGTCATATATGAATAACACCAAATATGGAGAACTTGTGAAACTCACACCATCAAACCTACTTGCAAACATACCCTCAAAGGATTATCCGACAATTCCGATTCAAAAATATGAGAATCTCATAAACCACTTCGATTTAACTATCTTAGACAATGAATGGAAAAAACTTGATCTTAAGGGTTCTCCCATAACTTTTAGTTTAAGATTTAGATAAATTTTTGTTATGTAATCCAAAAAAGAGTGATTATATAACATAATTAATTTTTCAACATTCTCTACAATGTGCCTTCTGTTTATCATGTACACATATTTGTGACCCACCACATAATTTACAAAAACATTTTTGCTTATTGTGTTCACATATTTCAGTCCCACCGCATTCCTTACATTGATACTTTCTTTTCCCATGTATACATATCTGTGATCCACCACATAATTTACAAACTGATTTCTGTTTATTGTGTTTACATATTTCAGACCCACCGCATTCCTTACAATATGCCTTCTGTTTGTTGTGTTCACATATTTGTGATCCTCCGCATTCCTTACATTGGTACTTTATTTTTCCATGTATACACTTATATTTATTAATGATAATATCTTCTTCAATTAACTTATAAATAACCCCATTTGTAAATTTTTCCAACTCTTTAATTAAATCAGATTTACGCATTCTAGAAAACCCTTTAATTTTCAACTCTTTAACAATATATTTAAGTTGCAATACATTTAATCTTCGTAATTGTTGTTCCATTTTGTATATTAATTCTTCTTTTTAAATGAGTATTTTATTTCTTTTGAAAATCATTTTTTAAAAATGTGCCAGGGGCCAGCCCCAAGCAGATTTCACATAGGCTTTGTATCAGCTTAGTATCCAGGCCAATAACAGCTTTGTATCGGCTTTGTATCGGCTTAGTACCCAGGTCAATAACAGCTTTGTATCGGCTTAGTATCCAGGTCAATAACAGCTTTGTATCGGCTTAGTATCCAGGTCAATAACAGCTTTGTATCGGCTTTGTATCGGCTTAGTACCCAGGTCAATAACAGCTTTGTATCGGCTTAGTACCCAGGTCAATAACAGCTTTGTATCGGCTTATTTCAATTGAAATAAAATCGTAATGAAATCGTAATGAAAATGTGCCAGCATCCCCCTTTTATAACATCACCATATATACTAATGTTGAATATCCCCAGATAGTAAGCCAATCGGATTACTAAAAATGTCAAGGTTGCAGAGTTGGTATACACATTGTACTAATGTTGAACATCCCGAGATAGTGAGCCAATCAGATTACTGAAAATTCCAAGGTTGCTTAGCTGAGGAAGACTAATAAGAGATATCTTTTTATTTACCAAAATTGATTGCATCCATCGCAATAGCAGCAGCATCTTTGCCGTAACCCTTCTCGTACAGCAGTACAGATGGTGGACCCCTCTCAGTAGCAGGGGGATGGAGAGCGTTCAGATGGCGCACATGGGTCCTCAGCTGCTCCACAGCTCCTGCACGAAACGTGTCACATGCTGCAATCATCACGCGGAACCCATTGTCAAGGAGCCAGAAGCAGATCTGATATAAAAAAAGGGGCATACCAGGGCGTAAAATCAACTTTTTTTCCGGTAGCCACCTGGCCCCTAAATATTTTAAAGTGGAAGCCAATTCCAAAAAGTTGGTGGCCATTATGTTTATGAGCTCACATGGTCGACATGTTGTCAAACGCGATGAAAAATGAGCCCGCAATTTGCACGTGTTACAAAGAGGACACAAGAATGGTTCATATACAACGTGAAAGGTTACCTAAATACAAGATGGCGTCTACTGGATTTACGTTGGTACATGTGCTTCGTTTTGGAAATGAGTTTTTAAAATGAAAAACTTCAGTGCTCGACCTTAGCGGTAGTCCACCAGTCCTGGACTAGTGCAAAATGCTTCTGGACTAGTAGAAACTTAGAACCACTAGTCACAGGACCAGTAACTACTTTGTAGTTTGTAATGTTTAAAAAATAATACAAGGTGAAAACAAAATATACGTCTTGTAAACGCTGTTTCGATGCGTTCCTCGCAATGTTCCGACTACCACACATTTAGTCAGGACTAATAAATTTTCAGTTCAACTAGTCCAAGGACCAGCGATTTAAAAAGTTAAGGTCGAGCACTGAACTTTGCTGTAGATTTATCTTTACTAATCTTCAACAATCACTAGATCACTACGTAAGATGTGATTAGAAATTCTAGTCGCCAATTTGGCGACTAATCATAACTATAACAAAATGCTCAAATCTGATTGGCTATCAACTGCCCTGATTTCAGTTAAATAGGACAGTACGCGTCATGCCTGAGTAATTGGACAGTACGCGCCATCACGCGCGCGCTTAAATGGCTTTTTTTTCACTGCTAGCAAAACAAATCTTGGAATTTCAGGTGCTTTGATTAAGAAAAAAATAAGTTTATATATCAAAACTTTTGTTAAAGTTATGATTAATTGGTAATAAGACTTTGTGTCGTCCAATTCGGTCTGCAATCATACTCGTGATTAAACAAATCGGACTCCCGCTACGCGCTCGTCCGATTTTGTTAATCACTCGTATGATTACAGACCGAATTGGACTCCACTCAGTCCTATTACCTTTACTAACTTTCAGGATTTGGTCGCCAAAGTGAAAAATTTAGTCGCATATTGGCGCCTGTATTAGGCGCAATTTGCATTCATTCACTTACTTCACATTAACCGTCTTACTCCCAAGACAATAAAGAAACCTTTAGAGCATACAGTAATTAGAGGGTTATTAAGGCAAGCCCATGTAGAATCACTTGTAAAACATAGATGACAAAAAAGGCAAGCCCAATGGAGGTTTTCAGGAATGTCCTCAATGGCTCAACCCACTAAACTTAAAAATGAAAAACATTTCTTGTCACCCGAGAATGGCAATTCCAGTTCCTTGGAAACTTCCCAAGTGATATTCCAATTAACTTCCTACAAATCTTGTTGTCTCAGTCTCTACTACAAGTAAAGGAACCTCGTGTTCCCCTCTTGGATTTAGGGCCATAAAACTTATATGTACTGTAGATAGAGAAATACCTTTATTCCAGTAGAGTAGCTCAGTCAGCATTCATAAAAATGCTGTTTTTAATAGAGACCCTATAAATCTATATAATTATAAATCTATAATATATATATATTTAAATCCCCTGACGAGTGGGCAACCACGAAACAGGCTTGTAGGGATGCATGTGTACTTTGTGTGTTTTTTCTCCCGCAACATCTACTTTGCTCTACTTCCATGTATTGAGCACTGTTTTACATTAATCAACTTTTACACTTTATATCCAAAGAAACAAAACTCAAAAACTAAATCTTAAAATCCTAATAATGGTATATATTAAGCTCTAAAAACTTTTGATGTATATCATACTCTGAGTTTAAAATAGGTATCTCACACATAAAAGGTATAAGGAAGGTAGAATAAAAACTAAAAACATGGCCATTATTATACATATCTGTTGTAACTAACACAGGACAAAAAAAAACTCAAAAAAAAAAAACATCCATACAGTAGCTTACAGTACTGAACTCAAAGGGGGTTATTATGAGGTAGAGTATATAATTATAACAAGAGCACTCTAAGAGTGCAGACCTCCGCCAGCACATTCTACCCCCTACCACTAGCAAGGGTACTGATGTTACCTCATCATGACATATGGGCAGATGCAGAATTGAAAGATGCACATTTTCGTTTCGGTTTGAAGTTGATATGATGATTCTAGTGCGATTTTTTGCAAAATAATGATTTTTTAGTTTTTCCGTGACCTTGACGTTGACCTAGATACCCCAAAATTAAATCAGTTCTAAGTCAGACCATAGCCAATGTTTTGAGTTTGGTGATGATTGGACAGCCTAGCGTCCATGATATGGACGCCAGGCTGCTAACATACAAACAAACAAACGCCGGTGAAAACATAACCTCCGTCCAACTTCGTTGGCAGAAGTAATTATTGTCTACATTATGATAGCTACAGTGTACAAAACAGCATCTACCTTAGCCAAGTTTGTTGATTTTCCCACACCATTCACTCCACAGAATGTGATGGAATAAGGTTTACCACGCTTCTGGGCATCCATTGCATCGCGCAGTATGTCAATCCTGCGACGAGGAGACAGAATTTGCACCAAAGATTCTTCCAAGCTTGCCTTCACGGTCGATGCCACACCTGTGAACAGTGTTCCAAACCCACAATAACTATAAAGGGCCTTCCATAAACCAGAATTTTCTCTCGCTTCCATGTTTGTATAGGTAATTCAATTGCCATGAGTGCAATTTGGAATAAATGAATACAAGTAAACCTTTCAGACTAAAAAATTACAGGAGCCTTTAGAACAAGTGCAATTTGTTGTCTAGGAAATTTACTATCTAGAGCTTATTGATACAAAATTGAACTTGAAACCATTAATTTTGATGACTTATTCTAAACACAAATATTTCATTTCAAATTTCTGCACTCAGTTTCATCTCTTTGCACTCAATTTCAACTTTCTGCACTGTTTGGGATTAATTGATGTGTTCTCAGCCAACCAGGAAGTCAAAATTTTTGCATCTATATTATTAATGTCAAATCATCAGGTTGAGATACTGATTTGATCTAACACCACACTCTATAACTTGAAAATACAATAAAACTAACATTGAAGTGTATGGAACTTACTAAGGAGGTTGCTCTGCAGATTTTGATATTGAAAGAGTTAAACACTGTATTGATATGATATTGTACCATACTGTTACAGGATTTTAAACTCCTGACTGCAAACTAGGACTCTGAAGTCAGTCTCCTAGATTTAAGGTTCCTAGAGTCCCTACTGAACACTACAGTCACAACCGAAACTGTTAACCACCACACAGTTAGCTCAGTTGGTAGAGCACTGGCCTTTTAAGCAAGAGGTCATGAGTGCAAATCTCGGCCTGACCAAGACCCAAGGTCTTACAATAACACAGGAGAATGTGCTGCTTTTGTTATGACATCTACAAATGGTTCCACATTCTACTCTTCTCGGATGACAAACACTGTAGGCCCCGTCTCACAGCACTGTTCTTAGGGGACGTTAATAGATCCCACAACACTGTTCGAAAAGAGTATGGGACGTAGACCCAGGTGGTATGCTCAACCTCTGTAAAATTTGATTGTAATTTACAGTAACCCTTCCATGAGGGAAGTACTTCTTGTTAAGGGTTCTCCTGTGAATACTTGTAGTCCTTTGTATTGCCAAAACTATTAAAGGTAAAGAGAAATATAAAGATAAAGAGTTCCCCCCCTCCCGTTTTTTTTGGAAAGGATATTAAACACTGGTGTGTTGCTTACCACTAAATGTTCCCAGCACTCTGCCTTCAAGCTTAGTGGCAACTGAGTCACACAGCTTTTCAGAAATATCGGCTGCAACATTCTTAACTGTAAACAGGGTAAACAAGATAATGGATGGTATCCTGTAAACTAATAAACTGTTTAGGTAGGTGTTCATTGCCTCTTTATGCACTTTGCACTTGCTATCCAACACTGCACACAATCTACATGTAGTTTCATGTCTTTTACTGATATTGCAACTGTATTCTTAACATAAATCTACGAGTAATAATTGTGAAGTCTGATCGTCACTCAAATAGAAAAAAAGCTTTATTAAAGGTATCCTAACAAAGACAATGAAAATGATGAAGCACTGAATTAATTACTGACCAATCAGATGCTCCTTCATCTTGTCCAAGACAGGATTAATGTCCTCAAGAGTGAGAGTTTTTTGACCAGCTAAGCCCTTGAAGAAAGAGAACAGCCCACCTCCAATGCCTGATGAACCACTATAAAAACAGAAACACACCTGTAAGTGAAACTGTTTAGTTTGTATAAGGTAATCAAATGGTTTTAAGTGCAATTTGGAATAAATAAGCATAAGTAAATTTTTCAAGGACTGCAAATTACACTCAGCCTACAGGCTCATGCAATATTTGTGATGTTTGAAAACACTCAACTGAAAGATACATCCTGGGTTTACAAAAAAATTATAGCGAACAAGACAACTCTTTCTGAAAAAAAGCTGCGTCTTATAACCGAGAAACTTTAGTGTATTATTAGGAGTGTTAACCTTTTCTAGAATACGAATGGTAGAAGAGGAAGTATGCACACAACAGACACAAACAAACTAAATGAACAAAATAAAATTGACCTGAATGAAACTGAAACCTGAATGTTCATTTTCCTTCATAAGAGCCACAGTCTTCCTGACTTAAAAATAATTTAATAAAATAAAGTCGCTGTAATATGAACTCTCATTGGCCCTCCAACAATGTTTGTAGCAGCAATGAAATCAAACCCCCACTTCTTGCCTTTCTTTATAAAAAAAGGCTGATTTGTGTATATGTTGTAGTTCAATTTTATCCATGGTTTAAATTTTATTTTCCTTTGTTTCAAACTCATTATCGTACATTACCATACCAGAAAACAAAGGAAAATAAAATTTGAACCAAGGAAAAAATTGAACTACAACATGTATATAAGATGAAGTAAAATTAATAGTCAAGGGAGCTTAATAGAATTTTAAAGTACTTTTAAAAACTTTAAAATTCTAGTTTAACTACAGAATACAGGGCCACTTCATTTACTTCCTTTGAATAATGATAGAGCCCATTGTAATATGCCTCATTCTTCAGAAGCCTCAGACACATGTAAATGAAGTGGCTCTGTAGTCTCTAATTGCTCTGAAATTCTATCAGATTTTTGCTCATTATTGCATCAGCTTAAGCGCATATAAACAAACATGCATGCAATTTTCATTTTCTTAAATATCAGTTTGAAGAACTGGGTGTTGGATTCTTTCTATTGGCTTCTTTAATAACACATTGAAGTGTAGTCTAGAAAAGTTGCATGATTGTCACTTCCTACCCCTGCTGTTTAGCAGACTCAGTTGAGTTTGTTTCATTCTCCTCCTTGTCCTCCTCCTCAGATTGAGATTCATACTCCATTGGTTTCAGCTCACCCTGCATGGAACCTACCATGGAACGCTGGCAAAACAAAAAGAGCAATGTCAAACAGTGCAAAAAATACAAAGTTATAGATACAGCAGTTGGACTTCACAGTAAGATTCTGTGACACTACAACCATGGCAACTTGAAAAGAATGAAAAATAAGAGGCTCCAAAAGTTACACTGGGCTGCCTGTGTGAAGTCTTGATACGCAAATGGTTCAATTAGCTGAAACTAGTTTATCAAACCATTCAAATTTGTGTCAGTTGCATTCAGTAGAAGTGTGCATGATCTCACTTTAATGAGTTTAAGTTTATCGGCTGGCCAAGTCAAATGTGAGCCTGTTTTAAAAAAAGTGTTAAAACAGCGTAAATATCTCTCAACTAGACGCTCTCAGGAGCGTTCACTCAGGCTACACTTTATAATACATCTTTGAACAAACTCGAAAGTCAGTTTACGCCTAAGGTTGGTACTGCGACGGCAAAAAACCTACCAGACTGTATATCGCACTGCAGTTCTTGTCAACATTAAGGTCAAAGTTTTTGCATATAAACGTCCCATATACATTGTACCATAACACTTTCAAAATCAATAATATAAAGAAAATACCACAGTAAAAAAATCAATCACAAGTTTGGAGACTGACATTTTGAACGACATGTACATGTAATTAATCCCTTTACATAAACAAATTGAGCAAACTTAAGACCACAATGTATTGCTCTTTGACGTACCAAATTCTCAAGGTCATCTTCCTCATCATTTCCATTTGCCTTATTACCATTAGTGTTACTGTAGTCCAAAGTCTTGCCTTCCTGTGCTGTTCCTGCATTGTCCCACTTCCTTGCTTCCTTCTTGCGTTCTTTCTTGGCTACAGGGGAACCCTTACTGCAGTAACAAAACGAGGAAAAAAATGAACTTGAAAAGCAGATTCTAAACAACTTAACTACAGTTTGCTTCAAAATCTTTAATGGCACAGAATACTAACATACACTAAAATTGAGCCAGATTATGACTCCCAGACTGTCCCAACTCATGCTATCAACTTGTTTGATGAACCATTCATTTTTCTTGTGTGTTTCAATTACCCACCAATGCAGTTGCAGTTTCTCTAGATTTACTAAATTCTTTATTTCCATATCACTTGTCAAGAACACAATAAACTGTATGTGAACAGTGCACCCCTAAATTCAAGGCGAACCAGCTACAGCATTCACGACTCGCAGAAAAAAATTCAGTCTCACAAGGACTCGTTTTTTCAGAGAAACAAAAACTTCTGACAAATTACATTACAAAACCTTGAACATGATTATCAAAAGATATCTCTGGTGTTGAAAGAGCAGGGTTTTCAATAAGTAGACGGCAGAAATGTGGAAGGAGACGGCAAAGAGATTTTTCGTGCCACAGGCGCGACCTTCTAGGGGGGTCCAGGGGCATGCCCCCCCTGGAAAATTTTTAAAATCTGAGCCTCTAAAAGTGCATTTCCTGCATTCTGGGGCAAGAATTAGGTCATTTTTGACAGAACCGTACATGCTGTATTTTCCAGTTTTATTCAATGGTGTAGGTGTATAAAAATTTACTCAAAATTTTGACAAAACTCGTAATCTAGGAAGTAGACGCGACCATGTCATGCATGACTGGTTTTCAGAGCACGTGGAGATGTGCAGCTTTCAGACCCAGATCCTAAGGTTTTGAGTAAAGCCAGGCTGCTCAGTTTGATCTCACTAAATGAACAGATAAACACGATGTATTGTCGCTAAATCAACCAAGAGTTCAGGCAAGTTTTCTTTTGTGTTTAACAAATTAATGCTCATGTCGTGGCAAATTATTTATCATGCTAATTCGTAAAATTCGAATAAGTTGTTAATCAAAGTAGGCGGCGAAAAAGGGTGGAGTAGCCGGCGAGTTTCGCCAGCCACCGGCCCTTATTGAAAACCCTGAAGAGTCAACTGCAATAACAACTCAGCTGACAAAATAACATTGACAGATTAGGATTGCCCACAAAAGATCCTAGGTCGAAACAAGAGAACTGCATACATGTAATTATAAGGCTGAAAATTTACTTAAAGTAAAGCATAAAAGCACTTTTTTTTAATTTTCTTACCTAGGTGCAGAAGATTTCTGTGATTTTCCAGACATCTTCTTCATCATTTTCTCTCTGTTTATTCTCACTTCCTCACTGGTTAAATCACCTTTTGCCTCTCCTGAAGATTCTTTTCCAGTTCCATTCATCAGTTTTGAGTCAGCTGGTTAAGAATAAATTAGTGGATGGAGGTAATACTACGTAATGTTACACACACACAGTAAACCTTTACACACTCATGGTCAAAGCAGTAACTCTCTTTACTGAAGGCCATACACTTCCTATAATGTTAGTTTGGAGGATCTGGTGTAAAATCAATCTAATATCCCTGAATGAATAATTCTGTCAATTCTCATCCTCTCTTAATTACTTGAAAACACACTGCTATTGTATGCAGAAGTTGCATATCTATTGTGTTTGGGAGAAACAGGTTTACATACACAGGTAGTTGGATAAAACAACTTAAAAGACAATGATCATCTCAAAATTACTTTAACTTTGGGAATGATTGGTTAATGGAATAAGGTATAAATGGTGTCACATAAACACATGCATCTCTCAGATGCAAATCTCGCATTCTCAATCTCACTTTTGAACAGTGAATGGAAACTGATTGGAAGTCACAAAATTTGTGTTGTGTTTTTGCAGTATATCAAGTCACAATTTATTCCCCATTGTAAGTTCCTTTTCACATATTGCATCTAGAAGTTTTGCTTTAGCATCCCTCTTGCACTTTTTTTTCCTTCTTCTCTTCTCCTGTACATACAATTGATATACCAAATTTATTTTGAACAGGAGTTTAATAATAATATTATATGGAATGAAACACTGTCAATGCAAGTAGTACAGTATTACAGTTGCTAGAGAAGCAATTTACTGCTGTATTTTAACGTCCTTATAACCTTTCCAGTGATAACAAACCCACCTGATGAATCAAGTACAACAAAAGAGCAGCAGTTTTAATCTGGTGCAGTAGAAACATTCAGTCTGACACAGTGTCGCATTATTCAACACTGGAGTGGTAGGTGATTTAGACAGCACTCTTCTTATGCACAGCACAAACTGCACACACTATGATAATTCATGCACCTTTCTCCTTTTGTTTACATGGAGTAGAGGTTTGGTTTGGCATACAGAGCACTGCCGTAATCAAAGTTTGTGCCAGTGCCACTCCAAAGTCGCAACTACCTCAACCTCTTAAAGTGGATTAGCTGGGCCTTAAAATACAAAAGTCAATCATGTCTTCTTCAGGACGACATATCAACTCACCTTCTGTTTTAGATTCTTGTTGTTTGTTCTTGGGGTTTGTCTTTTTCACTTTCTCATTGTTTTCTTCATTCTTGTCAATTTTTAAAGATGCCACAGTCTTTTGTGACTTCTTTGATTCTTCAAAGGTTTTCATTTTTCTAGGAGCTTTAGATTCCAATTTACTATTCATTTCTGCTTCTCTGAGAAGTCGATTAAATTCCTCATTGAATTCATAATTTCTTATGACACCTGCCTCCAAATCATCTTTGTATTTGTCTCTAAACTCCAGTTGGATGTCACTTAACAGCTTATCAACATAGGACAACTGTAATATTTTCTGAAATGCAACCTAAAATAAGAGGAACAAAAGAATTAAGATAAGTTAATAGAGGACATTCACAAATAAATTTCTCAGCAATTTAAACTGAGGTTTCATTAAAGTTTGAAGCAAGAGGACATCTGGGATCTGCACCAGGGCAGACATCACTAAACATTACACTTGACAAAAACTTATGTTCTTTTGGTTGAGATGTTGACAGCAGTGGGGTAAAGGCATCTTTACAGTTGATCAATTTGCCTGGGGTTTAATGAAACCACTGTTTAAAGCTGCATTTAAACTTCCACAAGTGATGTAATGTACTGGTGCATTGAAAAATTAATGTCAACATTTTGAATTACAAACATTTGAAAGAACTTGGAGCTGACCTTCAAATTTTGCAATTTCTTGTATTTGTTGCTTATTATTAGTAACATTAATAGGAATAATGGGAGTTGCATTCAGGCTGTAAAGATACAAATAGATGACAAAAGTTGATGAACCTCAGAGGGAGTTCAACTTGTTTTTTTGTCAGAATGATTATGGACAGAATCAGACAATACAAAGTCATGTTACTGATTAATTATATCCATAACAAATCTTGCTATATATATCTGAAACTGTTGGGACTGCAACTCCATCTAATCCCTTCAAATCTGCCCAAGAACCACACAGGACACAAAAAGTACCACAAATTAGTTTCGGGCTATTGAACCGTGGCCCTTGAGGGCGAAGGGTTTAATTGTTCTAGTGTCACCCAAATAGTCGGACAGAAAAGGCAATTATAAAGTTAGCAAATGCCAGTAGAAGAAATATTTATTTGGGAATAAAACAAAAGAAAGCATCACAAATTTCGCTACTCGAGGGCTATTACTGATAGTAATTAAATTTATTACTAGAGGGCTATTACTAATAGTCCTCTAATAGCGTAGCCAATCAGATTGCGGCATTTGCATTAGTCCACTAGTTGGGAGATACTAACAGCCATTAGATAGCGCTTGGTTGGAGATCGTTTTCACAATAGGTCGTATCTTTGCACTTTAGTGAAGTTTCGCAGAAGATTTAGTATTTTGTTTTTTTTTGTTGTTTTTTCACTGACACATGATTCATTTGTTATGGTTGTTACTAAAACAATTAGATTATTTGCTCTCGATTTCTATGAGGGGATATCACCCCATAGAAGTCTCGAGCTCATAATCTAATTGTTAATTATACCATAATTCAATTTCAAATTTATAAACATTTATTTCAGAGATTACACACCAAAATAACTGCAACTCACTCAACGACATTTGAATACTAAGTGAATACTAAGTGAATACTAAGAATAGACGTACAACACCATTTCAACAGCAACTATATTTTCAAGCCTCAAGAAGGGCACTCATCTAGCAGGATATATATAGTGTTCAGTATTACTGTATTTTCAAACAGAAACTTACCACAAACACCAGTTCAAACTCGTTATCCAGTTTATATTTCAGCGTAAGTGAGCCATGCGTAAAGGAATTGCTTCCTCCTCGCTCCTTCAAGATGAAATTAAATACAGTGTATCAGTCTTATTAAAAAACTACTTTAATAAATGCAAGACGAACACAATGTACAATAAAATTCGCGTTATATGGAGTGCGACAAAAAAAGGTAATTCGCCCTTAAAACTTACCTGTAAAATCACACTGCGAATAAGCTCATTGACAGGAAGGGTAAATGACTGGCATGTTCCCTGAAAACACCAGAGAACGATGCCTCCTTTAGAAAATATAGTAAAAAGATCTAACATTGTGCTCCGTTTGGTGTTGAAATTTTGTATGAATCAGCTTATCATCTGCGCATGTCAAATGTTTTCTTCCCATCATGCATTGGAAGATGCGGACGTGTTTCACTCGCGTGCAAACGCGCGTGTGGGTCATTCGCGTCAATCGGTGAAGTTTTATTGCTCGTTTAAGGCCCTGAAAAATACTCAGCCAGCGTGGTAACATATTCCTGACATCCAAAACCCAAAAGCCGAATTTCGCAGTTTATAAATACCAGGAGCCCATGGCCTCCTGTAAATACGTAAAAAACAAGTATGATTGTCGAATTTATGTCAATGTAGTCTTCTCCCGCGACCACAGAACATATTTTGGTGAGATTTCTGCTTTAACTCTGTTCTTCATTATGCATTCTGTAGCTGTACTGTTTTGTCCTTCAAGGCTAAGAAAAATACCTGTGTATTACCCTAACCAAGAGAAAATGAGGCAAGAGAACGCATCTTCCATACTGGGTTCTCTTACTATCATGATAAGGGGACAGAATCTATTTTTAGATCCGGAAACTATTTTAACTGAGCAGTGGCTGATGTCCTTCTCATCACGTGGTTGTAATTACAATGCGCCATGTGGAAACCGCGCAGCCATGGAACGAGATATAAATAGATTCTGAGCTAAAAATAGATTCTATTCCCTTATCATATCAGACGGGGCTATGTTCTCTTTCCTCATTTTCTCTTATCATATCAGACACAGAAGGGGGGGGGGGGGGGGGGTTCTTCATTTTTTAAATATTATACAAGTTTAACAGGTTCGTGTGTGTGAAGGACCACGGGATCGTTGCACAATCCAGCCACAAACCATTTTTGTCAGGGGGAAGGGGGTGGATCACTAGAGATTTAACTACTCATCGGAGAGGGGTCATATTTTTTTAACAAAAAATATAAAGGGAGGGGCGGGAGATTTTTAATTACATTCATGCTCATAGGGATTCCTCCGGTCCGGTCCACCCTTCCTTCTAAATAATGAGAGCTCCTAAGGCGAGTTGAAGTTTCGAGCGTCAGCCGCTCCGAACAGACGGACCCGAATTGACAAAACTGGCCAATAATATACACGGCCAGTGGCATCGTAGCCTAACTGATCAACAGCCAACAACATCACGACCTATACAACCATTCAAAAGGTTGAACAGACATCATCTAAGGATTTTCATCCCACTTGACTCTAGATAACCTTCGCTCAGGTTGTCGAAACGTTAGTCAATCTTTCTTTTTAGAACTTCCTGCATCCGGGGTCAGTTCAAAAAAACGTTTTTAAGTGGAACTTACGGCTGAGTGTAGCTATTGTTTTAGAGTTTGAAAACAATAAATACACTTGTACATTACAATTGTAAAAATTTTATTGACTTGACCGAGACTCCTGGGTTCAAGCTGAGCAGTTATATCGGCTCGAAGAAGCTAACTTTGACTTTTATAAAGCAACAGTGTTCACGAGGTCAAGCTTTAACAGGTTTCACCAATTGTATGGCACTACTTGATTGCAACCATCGACTTAAAACAAGAATCGTGATAATGTAATTACATTAAATGATCATCGCAGTTATGTACACAACTTAAGCAGCTGTGATTTTTTTTTAAAGCCTGAAAAAAACTCAGGCCTGAACGGGATTTAAAAAAAAAAATTCTCAGCTGCTTAAGTTGCTTTTAACTTGTCTTCACTCAACCACATTTACACTGATTAGTATCTTTTCTCCATTAGAGATGATCACCATAAAAATCTTGGAGACACCACTGTCCTGGCACGCATAATGTTCTCTTCCGGGGTCCGTCCGCGCCTCAAAAACGCGCGTGCTTAAGCTCCCTAGTGTCTCTCCGCGGACGAACACTATCGCGTTACGTGATCAATTTAAACCAATAAGAATCGGAGAAAATTTAGTGGTGAACTATAGCACCCCATAGAAATCTCTAGTTCATAATCCAATTGTTAAATAAGTCGGAAACAAATCGTGACTGAGCCGCACGCGTTTTCCCGAGCTTGATGCTGACATGTATTTACTTTGAGTTTTGATTGGTTGATTAGCAGTGTGCATCGTTTGTGATTGGTCAGTGTAGTTTCTAGGACCTTAATAGCGCCACGAAAGTCATTTAATACTGTATATATCATTTTTTTGGGGTGCTTCAATTTCCCAACAACGCCGCACCAGTTTTTTGGAAACTAATTCATTTGAGTAAAACCGATGTTCTTTGTAGTTCTATCCCTTCAAATACGATAGTAAAACTGAATTTATTCATGGAGGCTCAGCAACCTGACCCTTTCACTGACACCAACACTACAATGGTCATAGAATCTAATGACGTTACACGTTTTTACCTCGTAGTAGAGTAGTTTCAGTCGACTATCGCGAAACCAAACCCCTGTACCCAGTATGCTCAGTCAATTAATAAAGGACCTATATGAAAAAAGGGCTTAGAGCGGATCACTATGGACAACTGCAGAAACTGTTCTTTATGCACATCTTAGCTGTATTTAAAGTAGGTTGTAACAGGTACTAGAAAACTTTGTTTTTACTACGATGTATAGCAACCAATTTATGTAAATTTATCACTTTTTAACTTGTTACTATTTAGAAGCTATAGTGTTTTATAGTGTACTAATATAACTTAGTGAATAGTATTAACTCTTTTCTTATAGTGTCCCTACTTAGTGGTTATGCTGCTGTCTTAATTTGACACTTAAAATAAAGTTATCAACATGTACATCATCATCACCATATAAAGTCGCTACTCTGGTAAATCACAACAGATGCACATAGTCCGATGAACCTATCAGAACTCGAAGCAAATACATGCCGTAGGTACGAAGCGCGGGAAAATGCAGGCAAAAAGCTAAGTACAGTTGTTTTCAGTTGTACTTCTGACTGGTTCAGACATACGCGCTTGCAAGATTCTTTAGCAAATTCGAACCCAAAACCACAAACGATCGCGAAAGTACTTTCCACAATCAACTGCAAACTACTCCAAATCCCCGGATAAGTTTGTTTTCCAGACGTTTGCTTTGAAAATAGAACAAGACGTATATTTGCGTTCACTAGGGCTTCCTTTAAATCTTGAACTTTCAATGTAAATATCGTCACTACATTTTGTCCCCGCGAAACTCCAGCTTAACGCTTGCGCATTAGGACCTTGAGGCGATTTATGACAAAACGCATCACAGAAAGCCCAAATTTCAACAAATTGTGAGTAAATCTCTGCATAGAGTTCATTAAAATAAACCTCTGAAAATCATTGTGAACGAATGACGAATCGAAGGACTAACGCTCAAAACGTCAGCACCCCCTTCTTTTACCTTACGATGGTACAAATTACTTTATCAACTTGTTTGATTATCCCAATGTAATTAGACTACCATTTTGCCCTTAGCAAATTCCGTAGCTCAGAGTAAAGGCTAGCTCAGTTTTACAGGTAATTGGAACAAATATTTCGCGATATTTGCACAGTTGGTTATTGTATAATAGGTTATTTTTAAAGAGAAAACAGTGTAATTGGAACAATTTCTTCCTTTTTTTTCTTTTTGACCCATATAATAACGGGTCGACCATGTGGATGTTCTACTAATAGTACTTTTTGAAAAAAAATATAGGCCAAGGAAAAATGCCAGAATCCAATTTTATTTAGTATTAAGGTACAAGAAGAGAGGTAAAAAAAAGAAAGAGGAAAGAAAAAAAATTAAAAAGAAAAAAAAAAAAAGACAAAAGAGGAGAAAAAAAGAAGAATAAAAAGGAAGTCAGTGGCAGTGTATATTTGTTTTTCCCTGTGTTTTTGAACTAAGAAGAAGAAAAAAAAATTGAAAAAATAACGTGCGGATGGAGGCCTAGGGTGAAATTACCCAGCCCCCAAGCCAGATGGAGAGTAATTCCTTGACACCTATATAATAACGGGTCGCCCATGTGGACGTTCTACTAATAGTACTTTTTGAAAAAAAAATTTAGGCCGAGGAAAAATGCCAGAATCCAATTTTAGTTAGTATTAAGGTACAAAAAGAGAGGTAAAAAAAAAAAAAAGGAAAGAAAAAAAATTAAAAAAAAAAAGACAAAAAAGGACAAAAAAAGGAGAAAAAAAGAAGAAGAAAAAAGGAAGTCAGTGGCAGTGTATATTTATTGTTTTTCCCTGTGTTTTAGAGCTAAGAAGAAGAAAAAAAATTGAAAAAATAACGTGCGGATGGAGGGGTGAAATTACCCGGCCCCCAAGCCAGATGGAGAGTAATTCCTAGACACCTTTGAAGAAACGCCAAGGGGGTGAGATGGCCCGGCCCCCAAGCCAGATCGAGAGCCATCCCGCGCTTCGAACCCGGTACCTATCGCATCCTAGTCGACTGCTCTATCCACTAGACTACGCCGGCTGCACGTGATATCATATGGAAAAATTAGGGTAGTCTATTGTTCGAAGTTTGATCTCAAACTGAGCATGCGCTTCATATGACGTCATGCCCCGCTGATTTAAGTGCGCTTAAATTGATGCATGTTGCTGGACGGAATTTCGCGCTTTCGACGAACACGGTTCACCACAGGAGACTATTTTTGCAAAGGAAATACTCAAGAGAAAATACATTGATGGGCGTTACAAAGTACACTGCATTTAGCTTGAAAGCCAACGCTGTTTTGGTTGATCTTGTCTATGCACATATCAAAATAGGAGAGGAGCAATGAGCCGCTCAAGATTACATTAACGGAACCGAATATTCAACTTCAAGAACCACCAACGCCTTTATACATGAGTTTAATATCAAGCTTTAATCAGACCAGTAGCCGTTAAAAACTGAGAATATAATACACACTTATCGCTGAATGGAACCGTGACCCAGTTAAATATTAAACAAACGACTCCTACATGTTCAACGAATTTCGATTGAATTATTTGCGTATGGCTCTTTCGGTCGGTTCTATTGAGATTAGCCTGTTACTTTCTTTGTCGTCCTTTGATTTGCTTGCTTTCAGTTGCTGAACTGGCGTACACTTATGTTTAGGAGATTGTTTGGAGAATCCTGCTGAAGCCGTTGGTTTAATTGGGGTCATGTTTGAATTTTGAATTTTAATAAATTGTTGTTTGTAATTAGGCGTTCCCTCTTGGGAGGCCTGATTAATAATTGATAATAATTATAATACAGGATTACCTCGTTCATAGCCCACTTGAAAGATCGAATCCTATGAACAATTCTTACAATTATTCCCTTAAATCCATATTCTAACCATAAATAGATGTGGAAAGTTGACCTTGCTATTATTATATATCCGAATTCATGTTTTGAAAACATAATTGAACCCTTTCACTCCCAAGAGTAACTTTAGAGATGTTCTCTGTCTAACGCCAGAAAATTTTACTTGTCAAATGGAGACCCGTTGGGAGCGAAAGGGTTAAAAAACTATCTCTCTTAACCCTTTCACACCCAAGAGTAACGTTCGAGATTTTACTATGTCCAAAGCCAGAAGATTTTACTCGTCAAATGGGAGAACCCTTGGGAGTGAAAGGGTTAAGTACAGATAAAGCACTAACACGGAACGAATATCATTCGGTGCACTGTGTAATGACACTCCAGGTGTCTCATCTCATAATTTATCTTTTTCACTCTTTCGCCTCCACGATCTGGGAGGTAATTCTCCTTAGTGAGTACCATACACTTCACTACTTGCTAGTTTGGAGAATTGTTTGATTCAACCGATTTGAGTTGAAAATTGTCTTAATTCTCACAATCGGCATGATGTATTAATACTGTTAAGTAAATTTTGTGTTATGTTAATATATATGTGTTATTGATTGACTGAGGTTGTTCGATCAAGATGGTTGGATATTGGCCTTGTTCGTTCTTCTTCTTCATGAGTTTTTATTGACCTCTGCTATGTCTCGGTCAATAAAAATGCAAAAAAAGAACTTAGCCAATATCCAGTCATCTTGACCAAAAACCTTGACCAATAAAGGACTTATGATATGGGCAAAGCATTGCACCAGTTAGACAAAAATTCACTTGCTTATTTTCCAGCTCCAGAAGGAAAAAAGCCAATCCTTTGTTTTGACTGTCTTCAAGAAGTATGGGTGTTGTGTTTTGCCACTCCGTTACTGTAAAAAACTGCCAAAAATGGCCTTTTTTGTTAAAAAGAAAAAAACAGTCTCCCTTTAAGTCACGGTTTAAAACATTTTGTTTCGTTCTGTTTTGTTGTGAGGGAAAAGCGGGCAAACCCTAGCAGGCAAGACAGGCCCATTTTCCCCGCTCTGTAAGGCATCACAACTCAGGATTCACCACACCTTGTCCGCAAGCCATACAATAACCATGCAATAATTAACAATTAGACCCGTAGCCCGCAAGGGCTACGACCCAATAGCCCATGAGGTGCAGCCGAATGGTCTACTGACCCGTGGGCTACTGACCCGTGGCCCTTGTAGGCGACGGGTCTAATTAGTCGGGCAACCGACTATAGGTTTACCCTCGAGTTTCATCGCAAATCGCAGTCACGTGCAATGGGGAATACCGCAGACACGTAATACGGGCGCAAACTTCTTTCTACGATGTCGAAGTCGATGGCGAATATGTTGAAAACAAATGGTGTTATCTTTTCTACGCTCAAACATACAGACCCACAAACCGTTCGCGGTAGACCCACTCTAAAAGATGGCGTGTGTAATGAGCGTATATTTAGAAACGGGTCGTTCCGCGAACTGAAAATAGCAAAAGAATCAAATGATTTAGCGAATGTCTCAAAAGAACCAAACCAGAAATCAAACGAGTTACCAGTGAACAGAAAATGTGGACAGAGTGACAGAAGAGGGCTGCTCCCAGAAGAGCATTTACTGATAAAGACAAGGTGCCTCGCGATGAAACTCGAGGAAACTACAACAAAGATGCCACGTTTCTGTTGGGGCTAAACTTCAGAATACCCGGCCACGATTGCGTGACATTAAAGTTCTGCTCCAGCAGTCCCGCAGTCAATAAATCCCGGGGGGGGGGGGACTCCCATATGGAGTGGACGGGGATGCTCGTCGGAAATTTTGAATTTAACCCCTAAAAGAGACCAATTTGGGCGCGGCCCATGCCTATGCAGACCCCTAAAAGAGACCAAGACAAAATCATTTTGTTACAGTGGACTTAAGATATTAATGGTATGGAAAACTTTGTTTATATGAATTTAGTAAATATGAAGAATCAAAATTCTTTCTGTTTTGTTATTTCTTCGCGTGCAACCCTTAACGAGACCTTGACGGCTAAAAATAATGACATTTTGCCCAGAACACCCTAAGCGAGACCAAAATCCGAAATTTACACCCCTAAGCGAGACGACGAGCATCCCCGTCCATTCCATATGGGAGTCCCCCCCCCCCCGGGCAATAAATATTTGCATATGGAAACAAATACCTCGTTCTATTATCCATGTGCCGAAAACAAGCACAATACACATGAATATTCCTCGTTCTATAATCCATGTGCCGAAAACAAGCACAATACATATGAATATTCCTCGTTCTATAATCCATGTGCCGAAAATAAGCACAATACACATGAACATACCTCGTTCTATAATCGATGTGCCGAAAACAAGTAATCCATGTCATACCTTTTTTTCCAACTGCGGGAGTGCGGGACTGCGGGAGCACTAGTTCTATACCCACTCCATACACTTCATTTCTTTTAAAATATTTTTTGGCCCATTTCTCTTTTTTAATTTCATGATTGACATCGCGACTGCGGCACCACGGGAGCACGAGATTAATGTCACGCAATCGTGGCCGGGTATTCTGAAGTTGCTCCCATAACAGCACGTCTACCTGTTGTCCGACTTACGATCTTAGATCGTCTTGTTGTTTTAGTATCACCCAACTAGTCGGACAGAAAAGGCAATAATAAAGTTAGCAAATGCTGGTTGAAGAAATATTTATTTGGGAATAAAACGAAAGAAACACCACGAATTTCGCTACTCGAGGTCTAGTAGCGTAGCCAATCAGATTGCGGCATTGGCATTAGTCCACTAGTTGGGTGATACTAAATGAGATTAGTCGCATGCACACAGCGCTTGGAAATAAAGACGAGGATTTGGCTTTCATAGTGTGCCCTCAGTTTTAAATATGATTATATCCTGTAAAAGAAAAGGCTTCAACGATATTCAAACCCATGGTCTCCCGGATTCCGGTGCGATGCTTCACCAGCTGGGCTATGAAGCCATTCACGTGGGGGTAGGCAAGTTGTGCACTGACAGATGCATGTGCCAGGAGTACTACCAAGAATTATGCACACATGACAAAACAAAACAGACAACGAAACTGCTTAAAACTACGTCAATAAAGCAGAGATCAAATCATAAGTTTAAAGAAAGTTTCATGTTGACAACTTTCTAGTCTGCGCAGCAGAGGAAACTAAACACTTCGTTAAGTCCAGAATTAGATTACGGCAAGTCTGTGATGCGGGTTAATAACTTGTAAGATTCCAAGACTAGCATCGAAAAAAAAAAAAAAAAAAAAAAAAAAAAAAAAAAAGAGACTAGCATCGGGTATCTGTAATGCTGTTGCGCGGCTGCATCTGAACTGTCAATGCAAGGTTCACTGGCTCGTTTGAAACCACACCATTCGCTTGTACAACCTAAAGTTAAGTGAAAAAGATCGTTAAATGATTTGTTAAATTTAAGTCCCTTTTTGTGTCTAAACTTCGTACCATTCTTAAGTACTTCCTCTTAATGAATTTATAACTCATCCACTCATCTCAGACAGACAGACAGACAGACAGACAGACAGACAGACAGACTCCCTTCCTAAAGTATTAGTCTCTACCTTCCTCACCCTCACTACTCGCAGTAAGACACCTCAACCGCAAAACAAATATATTACATAGTTGCATGTTAATGTAACCAAGTTGTAATCGTCCGTCATTTTTTCACCAGTTCATTAGATCTTCATTCTTTCTTTGTTACCTCGTTCCAATACCCAATCATTTGTAATTGTTTATAGTAACTTTCTTACAAGTCATTTCAGCATATATTACGTCCAAAAAAATAAATACTCGCTGTAATTTTCAAGTCGCTCTCTCTCTCTCTTTCACTTCATTTTATTTTATACGTTTTGTGTAGTTGTTCTAAAGTTTTTTTTCCGTTATTGCTGTAAAATAATGATTTCTCCTAAGTGAATAAAAATAAGTCGAAGTAGGAAACAAAATACTGAAAGTTCCATTACTTAATGACATAAATCAATAAACAAACAAATAATAGATTATAAATAGCCCATAAAATTATACATTAAAATAGACACAAATAAGCAAAGAAAAGATGAAGATGTTGAAAAACTATAGGAAACTAGACGCTCTCGGGAGCGTTCACTCGGGCTACACTTGATAATACGGCTTCGAACAAACGTGAATGTGGGTTTACGCCTACGTTTTGTATATATTGTATACTATATGGTTGGTTCCACGACCGCAAAAAACCTACCAGACTGTATATCGCACCGTAATTGTTGTCGACGTCGTGTTTAAGCTGAACGATTTTATCAGAAAGTTTTCTAAGGTTTTACAGAAATTTCAGTGATAGTTGGGTTTGTTTACTAATCGAATTAATATTGACCAATCAGCTTTCTTGGTTCCCACGGTAAAAAACAGTCGTGAAACTTGATGCCATTCATCTGATTCCAAGTTATCGAAGGCGAAGAAGCGATATGTGGGAAAAACAACAATATTACTCCTCAATCGGATATACTTTTCTTCCGATTTAGCCTTATTGGCCCTGTTCCCGCTAATCTCTTTCCACACGACCACGTAGAGAAAAAAACTTGAGTTTGAATAAGAAAAGATCCATGGATGATTTTGAAATAAGGCGCCTCGCTTTCATGCCTTCAGGGACACCGCAGACCGCGAGCAGCGCAGGCTTGCTCATTCTCGACGTTGTCGATAGACTTATAGGAAACCGAAACCTAGACTCGTGCTACCACAGGTAGCCCGAGTAAAAAGTTTGGAATAATGAGAGGGCCAACAACAAATGCAACTCGCTTTGGACCGCAGAAACCCAATCCCGCTGTAATTTTCTGGGACGTTTTGGGACAATTTCGGACTCACAATTTCACCATGAAAATTTGAAACAAAAAAGTTTCTGTCCATTACGTTTTGTCGTTAGGCAAGACTTTCTGCTTCAAGAAAGATGTTAAAACACCACTGAGAAAAATGATCAAACATTGTACGATGAGGTTCTCGGCAAGGAAACATGTCCGAGTCTTTCACGCCAGGTCTCAGAGCTAAAAATTGTTGATTAAAAAGAAAGAAAAGCAATTTTTAGCAGAAAATAACTCTACCTCTTGTACTTCATGAGTTGGGATTTGCTGAACATTGACAAACTTGTGAATGAGCGGTTGTGCAAGTTCCTCTACGCTCTTTTGACATCCTAAAGAATATACAAAAAATATAGGAAAAGTTCAAGATAGAACGCAAACTATTTCACCTTTAGATATAGATTGATGCTATGAATGTCACTTAAAAGTTAGAGTCCTGTCCAGTGCCTTCTTCAAGGGTGATTAGGCTAGGCTGTGAAGCCCCTTTAAAACCTGCATGCGATGAATGGTGTTGCAAATAAGGGACGGGTAAAAACTCGCCATCGTCAGGGTTCACTTTGGATAAGGAGTATTTCATCAGGTAGTAATTCAGTATTTCATCACCCGAAACCACAGAGGTGCGGGACTGCAGAAACTGACGCTTCCGGCTAAATACCAATTGTTTAATTTTCATAAACATTCCGAAGGTCTAATCCTGAGGTGCTGTTGGCGCTGCGTCTGTTTTCATTTACAGGGTATGTTGAGGGGGCGTAAAGATTTCACATAACTGTTCGCATAGATTAGAGAATTAAATCCATGGTGCCGTGCTCCCGGGTTAGGTGGGTGGGTGGGTGAGTGAGTGGGATGTAATCATAAATAGACCGATAGCGACAGTCAGACAGACTAGTCTAGGCTCTATATGTAAAGCACATTGGGCACTTTCAATAATGCATTAAAATTTCAAACCGTACCAGTTCTCTGGTTGTAAGACTTGGCCCATCCAAGAATGGCCTCGAACAGAACCATCTGGTTTGCCTGGTAAGAGCAACATAGGCAAAACTGGCTTACTTACTAAAGGTTGTTCGTATAGTTTGATCGTCCGGGTGAGGGTAGTTCTGAAAAGAACTGTTGTTGGTGACTGACGTTTCGACAACCTGAGCGGAAGTCATCTTCAGAGTCAAGTGAATAGCGTTTGTCAGACGGTGATGTTATAAGTCTGGTCTGTTAAACGTGACTGGTCAGTTTAGCCATGATGGGGTTGGCTGAAAGACTCGTGTAAAGTTTATTACCAGTCATTGGTCGGTTTCGATCCGTCTATTGTTTGTCTAGTCTGGTCTGCTAAACGTGATTGTGGTGACTTGAGGTTCTCTCAATTTTTCACAAACGCCCTGGGTAAAGAAATGTCTGGATATGAGTGCATACGACCAGTGCAAAACTGTAACTGTTATTGAGTTAAACAATGGAAACGGTTACGTAAAAGGCAGTTACAGGAAATACGAATTCTCTTACTGCACTTTAATCCCTCGTATATTTTGGTTCCACACGATTTTTCCCTTGCTTAGGTTTGCGTGATGCTTGAATCTCAAAACGTGAGGAGAAAAACAGTGCAAATTTGCATTGCGCATGTAAGAGGTGCAAAGAAAGCAGGCACCATCCTCTCTATAGTAGCCTGCGTAACCGGTGTTCAAAGAGGGAGGGGAAAGAAGTTGAGTTTGGGTGCGAAGAGTTCGCGCGTGATACGCGAGGGACGAGGCGACAGGAACACCTTCAATTACGCTTTAATAATAATAATAATAATAATAATAATAATAATAATAATAATAATAATAATAATAATAATAATAATAGGAAGATGAAAAAGTTGAAAAGTACCAAGATCTAGCGAGAGAAGTTCGAAGAATGTGGGGTGTGAGGACAAAGGTTATTCCAGTGGTAGTTGGAGCATTGGGATCAATACCACTGAGATTAAATCACAATCTGCGAGCCATTGAGGTGGGCATTCCTGTTGGACTGATCCAGAGAAGTGCTTTGTTGGGGTCGGCAAGAATTCGTAGGAAGGTGCTGGAGATGTAGAAAGACGAGAAAAAAGCAAACAAGGGATGTTTCTTGGCTTCCCTAGGCAACCTATTGTTACCCGGAGCCAATGAAGAAACCAGCTTCTATCTTATCAATAGCTGTGTGAATCTTTAATAATAATAATAATAATAATAATAATAATAATAAGTATATGTAATAGGACTACATGCTGTCCAATTTGGAAATAATTGGATGAAAAAAATTCCGAGGACAGCCAAAATTGGACGAGGCCGTAGGCCGAGTCCAATTTGGCTGTCAGAGGAATTTTTTTCATCCAATTATTTCCAAATTGGACAAGCATGTGGTCCTGTTACTTATTAATTATATAGCTAGTGAGGAAATACAGCTTCGCGAGGAAAACTATGGGAACTTACGTTGCTTACGGGTACTTAGCTTCGTTACGCTGGAGTTTCCACTCGTTGAAAACGTTGAGCCACGTTTTTGTGCTCTTGGCGGTGTTTGAGTTTTCGTTTCTGCTTTTAAGAGTACTAATTTCCTCTTCCTGCAACCATGAAATTCTCTCATTTGTGTTAGAACTGCTAAAGATGGAAAAATTTGGCAAATTTTCTTCACTGAATTCCTCCATGTTGTCAACAACAATGGCGACCTGTCCTGCTTTCAGTGCTGACGTTTCTTCACGGCTGATTGGTTGGTTTCACAATCTATTGTTTTTTCTTGGATTTCATTGGCTGAAACAAACTGACCTATTTTTTCCCAAATAGGACAGTTTCTGCATTTTTACTCAAATTCCATATTGAAAACTGTCCAAATTAAATCCCAAATTGGACAGTTCTGAAAAATTAAAGGATAATAGCCGTGCTGGCAATACTGGATTAACTGACTGCTATATAATTATAATAATAATAATAATAATAGTAATAATTTAATTTATAATGCGCTTTTTAACATACAATGATCGAGATTACAATATTAATTAATTATAATCGAACTTTACAAAGGTCAACCACACCACCGGGGTCTACGTCCTTAACTCTTTTAAAACAGTGATGTGGGATCTTTTGACGTCCCACAAAAACATAGCTGTGAGACGGGGCCAACAGTTTTTCTTCCTTATCCGAGAAGACTAGACTGTCTAACCATTTGCAGATGTCATAACAAAGCCAGCACATTCTGCTCAGTTATTTTAAGACCTTGAGTGTTGGTCCAGCCGAGGTTTGAACTCGCGACCTCCGGTTCTGTCCTCGTATACCGGTCGTATACCGCGAGTCTCCTCGTATACCGGTCGTATACCGCGAGTCTCCTCGTATACCGCGAGTCTCCTCGTATACCGGTACACGAGGGAATAACCATTGAATTTTCTTCGTTTAAGAGTCATTGTTTAACTGTAATGTATCGTTTAGTCTTTTGTATCGTCTCTTGTGTATCGGTAAACGAGGACAGAACCCGACCTCCCGCTTGACAGGCCGGCGCTCAACCAACTGAGCTAACCGGGCGGCAGTGTTTCATGACCTACCATACCTTGTAACTTCTTGACAAAATAAGCTGTACGTTTTCTTCTGACAGGTGAGCAAACCCATGGCACTGGAGTATTGATGGTGAAACCTGGCCAGCAATGTCACTAATCTGTGGATAAAGAGGCAAAATAATTGATCGATGTCAGTTTGCTTCTATGTGTGAAAGTCAGTAAAATCGACTGGTAACGTAAATCCGTCATGAAGCCTACCGGGTGGCTTATTCATTGACCCTTTCACTCGCAAGACCTGAGTAGCAATTCTCTTAAGCGACTGCCATACCTTTGGTATTAAGTTAGTTTGGAGAATTTGGTGTCAGATCGATTCATGATGTCTGAGTTGATCAGCAGCACATCACTAAGAGCACTCCTCTTCCATATTACCTCTTGGATCGGGCGTTTTGACAGAGCTACAATAGTAATTTCTGGAAACACATTGTCCTCGGCACTTCGTCTCATAACAGCTTCCATACTTTCGCGATACTGCTTGTGAGTATGTATAGACTAGTATGGGATGTAATTACCTTTCTTTTCACAGCATCTGTCCATGGAAAGTTTGACTGCTTATCAAGGTAGCTTAACATGTCACAAGCCTAAAACGGGGTCAAAGAATGACAAACTGTCACAACTCCCATGTACTTCAAAGATTTTCAGTTTTTCCACATCACTTCAGTGCGAAGAGTCGCTAAGGGACGGACCATTAGAAAAGTGATGGGGGGGGGGGGGTGGGGTGGGGAATTTTCAGCTTGCACGAATTTTTTTTTCGCTCACTGCTTGTGCAGGATTATTTTTTCAGGTGAACCCCTCTGCACGAATTTTTTTTACTATGTGTGAAAAAGTCACAATTGGACCTTCCTTCTGCATGAATTTTTTTTCTTGGCATTTTCCCTTGCATGAAATTTTTTTTTTCCCACCCCCCCCCCCCCCCCCATCACTTTTCTAATGGTCCGTCCCTAAACTTTTGCCAATCTAATCGCTGCTGTAGGATTTCAGATTGCTCACTTTGTTTATAGCTTGTATTTAAAAGACTGTTATACAGTAGGAACTCCACTGTAGGAGTTCAATGTGGTAAGGGACCGCAAGAAAGGGGTTGCACTTACTTGCCCTCACTTTTTGCTACCAGTCATAAATTTGTCACGTGCTCCATGACTGCCAATGAAGCTGTTTCTCACTGTAATTTACATGGTTTTAGGTCACTACATACAGGAATTTATTTATATGGATAATAGTGTTTTACCGGAAACTAGAACACTCGTATTTTCCATATTTTCACTGAGTGAAGATATGAAAAAGTTATGTACCAAATGTCCCGGATGTACACGCGCGTCCTAACAAAATTTTCCCGCTAGTATCTTGTCCATATAATAAAAAGAATAAAAATCTCGTGTTAAAAAACACATTTTTCTCGCTCGCTGCGCTCGCTCGTAAAATATTGTTTTCACCACTCTAAATAAAATTCATATCTTCGCACCACCGTGTATTATTCTCTATATTTTCCTGACACATATGCCTTGCGTTATACCATTGGAGAGCGGTTTTAACAATATCTAAGCTTGGTAGCACTGTACGGGTTTCTGTGATCGCAGTTTACTGGGACATGTCGATTGACACTTGACCGAAAACCGACCGAGCATCGGCGGATATGTCGACCAATATGTCGACCGATATGTCGGCCGAGTGTGGGTCGATGGTGTCGGCCGATACTGGGTGGAAGGGGGGTGCTATAATACACATGATCCGTTAACTGTACATACATGAACCACCAGAAACCTTTTCTTCGAGAAATTAATTCACAAAAAAAGGTTGTTGCCTTCAAGGCCAACATCACTGTGATGAAAATAACTTGTGATACAAAACAGTTAATTTTATAGCAGACTCACACTTTCTGCCGTGATACTCTGTTCCAGTTTCTCAAGGCACGCTTGTCTTAAATCATTGACTTGGTATTGTTCTGCAGCACACAGCAATCCTGGAAGAAGACTGGGTCCGAGGTCACATGATCCAGTGTGAAGAAATTCCAACAAAGCTTCAAACACATCACCATCAAACTCCTGAATAATGAGCTAAATACGTAAGATACATCAAAAGCATTAACAAATTCACTCACAAGATCTGAGCAGCAATTCTCTTAAGTGCAATACACTCCTTTCTACCATACACACACACACACGCACGCACACGCACACACACGCACACGCACGCGCACGCACACACACACATACACCCTTTATTGATCTTTATTATCTTTACACCCTTTACTGATCTTTTTGTATCTTCTTCTAAATACAAATAATCACGGCAAGGCAACATAGAAAAATAGGATGGAGATGGGGGGGGGGGGGGGTCGTCAAAAACTCATACACATGAAAGAAGCACCTATTGACAGTATAAACCAACCTTAAGCTATCCTCATGAAATATTTGCAATGTCTGGCTCTTCCAAAATTCCAGTGCAATTCACTGTTTGACTTAGAAAATGTAATACTACAATCAATCCATGGCTAGAGGAAACAGAGACATGTTGCCCAAGGGATGTGGTGTGAAGAATTTAATAAAAATCCAATCTTTGTCCATATGAAAGGATATTAAGTACCTCTTGACAGTATACAAGTCTTGTAGGGCCTGACAACCTATCACGACTCTTGCTCCTGAGATCTGTAACAGAGGCTAACCTGACACCATCAAAGCTATTGTCGCTCTCACTTTTACTTCTCCTTGTTTTCTCAAGGTTAAATTTACGACTACGAAGACCTGTTTGCACTGATGAATTGGTGCGTGTCCATGAGATTGTGTGCTTTAACACTGGATGTGTTGAATCTGGTTTAGAGCTTTGTTGCTGTGCCACTCCTGGTGTTAGATCTTGGAAAAACATCTTGTAGAATACTCTATTTGACGAGTAAAAAATGAAAATACAAGCAAAGATTGCATTGCTTGGTTTCTAGTGTTTCACGTTTGGTTCTGTAATGATTTGAGCACCACAGCAATACAATTGTTTTTAAACTATTCATAAATATGAAAAATATACCCCCAGCTTCCTTGGTAACCATAGACGACTAAAATGAAAAACAACAAAACACAAAAACCCTATCAATCCCAAGATCTACACTGCAACTCTCCTAAACAAATAACATACATCTCCTGATTTATCAGCTTAGAGATATTTGGTATTACATCATCTTTGTGTCCTCAGGTTGGTCTCTCACTGACTTCTCATCATCAGTTTTCTTGGTACTGTAATTGTATTGAAAGGAGAAGTTGTATATTGATTGCAACTAGGATTGAAAGGGTTAACATGACTTTTTTGCCTACTTGCTCTTTGCTGCCATAACTGACTTCATTCCAACAAATCGTCTCTGATCTGCACTTCCTGTAAAATATACATGAGTATTATAGGTAATATGGTGATCAGTCAAAAAAGGGAATAGGCAGTTTGTACTATGGTTAATTTTAAGCTTTAAAGAAATTAGTCTCAGATTGTTTCCAATCTCATTCTTAGCAATCCCTCTGCAAGACTTATAACTACCAAGTAGTTAATTAAGTGTTAACAACGTTAGAGGTCGTACAGAATAGAAAAAGTGATGACTTACCAACAAGAAAGGCTACCTTGTCTCCTCTGTCATGAGCATGTGATGTTCCAGTTGAACTGAAATCCCGAAATACTTGATGACCCATAGTTAGGTCATTCTCAGCATATCCAAATACACTGCAGATTAGATGAATAGTGCAGTCACATAATTCTTTCAAGTAATAAAATAAGATATAAGCCACATTGCAACACATACATTGGAACCCTGATATAACGATATGCCAAGGGAGCAGTGAAACTGTATTGTTATAGCGTGGTATCATTATATCGCGACTCCCGATATAACGATATTGCCGTAAAATAACTGAAAATATTGTTATATCGGGGTAAAATTAACATGTACTTTTTTTACTACCTATTGTTTAATTAAACTTGTAATGAGTAGCAAATGACTCACAAACATAGCATTAGACATTATTAAGGTTACACAACAAAGTCTGTGGTATGAATCGTAAAAGGGAAACAAAATAAAACTAAAACATTTCAAGTTGCGACAGTAATCGTATTTATTATGTAGATACTGATGAAATACCAGGATTTTTCCAGTGACGAAAAAATCATATCTTCATCGCGCGCAGTGAAGATATTATTTTTATCTTTCACGTGTGAGGATATTGGTGTCGTCATGGTTACCAACATGATTAGCCAATTACAAGAGGGCTTCCCGCTCAGGCACGTGGCCGGTTCGTTTGAAATTTCATTAAAAAAAATGTCTTCGAGGTGCGAAGACGGTACGGTTACGGGTGACTTTCTCGATGAGCAGCCAAAATTTAACGTTGATATTTTTCCCGAGCTTGTAGAGCATCCAGGAAGATTTGTCGAAGTTGTTTTATGTGGAAATTTCATCAGTAGCTATAAAATAAACAGAACACTACATGGCCGCTTGGAGATACGAAATTTCTCTTCTCGTGTTGAAAAAATATCTCACTCGTTCGCTGCGCTCACTCGTGAAATATTTTTCAACAATCGAAGAGAAATTTCGTATCTCCGCGCGGCCATGTAATATCCTCTATTTATATCATAGATACTGAGATTTCCTCACGAAAAACAGAGTATGTAAAAATGATACGTAAAATGCATTAGCCAATAGGAAACGCGAACGATGAAAACTCACTAGTGAAAAAACGTCGTTCGTCCAATCACAAACGCGAACGACGAAAACTCACAAGTGAACAACAACGCATCGCGATTTCGATTAAATTTGAACCTATAAGCCTGTCAGGTTTTTTTTTTTTTCAGCTGAAAAATGTTTACAAAAGTTGTGAAGGTATAAACCGACGTTTTATTTCTTGTGTTACTTCATTAAATATTTGATTTTGAAAGAGAAACTGATGTTTTAGTTATTCTAGTTTTACACGCATACATTGCAGTTGAATGGGTTCCCTAAACACGCGCATAAGATTGACAAAATTTAGCTTTTCAAAAATCTCAGTATCTATAAAATAAACAAATTACACCACGGAAAATGCTTTGTACGATTTTTTATTCACTCGTTGAGTTTTCTGATACTACTCAACTCGTGAATAAAACTCGTACGCGCGCATTTTCCATGAAGTAATCTCTATTTAGAGGATCGTTATAATGGGGTTCCACTGTAGCAACGTGTTCTCAGCACCTAACCCAAGACGTATATGTTCATTTGTCTGCAGGTAAGTAGGGGTGAACATCAGCCATAAGGTGCACATGAATATGGAGCTTTTCCACTGTCTAACAAAACAACACAGTGCCATCAAAAGCATTCAAATCCCTCACTCAGACATCCGCCTTAGAATTCTGACACTCTAATACTACTCTGCTATAATGTCTCCACGTCTACATGTATTACCCAAGTGCAATAGAAATGGACCAAACGGATTGGAATTGACTAAAAGTGATTAACAATAATAACAATAATAGTTGTCTTTTGAGTTTTCACAGAAACCCTCAAGACTTGAAACATGGAAGTCATGTGCATAGCTTGTCCAGATTGAGTATTTCCTAAGTACCATATCTGAGAACTACTTTCCCCAGGCTCTGAGATTGTTGGCACTGTCCTGCTTCTATGGCACACTGTAAACATGCACTTGCAACAACAATGTGATCGCCAAGTTTTAAGTAGAGGTGGGTGTTTCCCAGCAAGGGCATCATACCACTGAAGCCGATTGGATTGGGTTATTTGGTTTTCTCGATTTTCCGAATATGATACTTGGTAGATTGAATGTGGACAAGCTGTGGTTAAAGACATTCAAAGGCACTTATACGTTTCAAGTCTTATGGGCTTCTGGTTTTCACAGCCAATCATGTTACACTAAATAACATCCAATAACATTGATCACAGCTTGACTCTGACAATGCCTTCTGCTTATACACTTGAACTATCAGCAAACACCTCTGAATGTGTTCAGAGCAGTTGGACAACAACAACAGAAAATAAACCAATATATGAAAATATATTAAACAAGATGATTGCAGGACATATAAAGATGGAATAATTAACAATGATTTTCAAACTAACAAGCAAATCAATTGTCCAAATCTAAGCACCAGAGAATTTTTACCTTGTGGGGTACTGATAAATTTTTCTCTCATCTATGGTAGGTGAGTCCTTCTCAACATTCTTGAAAAGTTGGGCCATGATCTGGCCCCTAGTACGAGCCTAGAAGTAGTAACAACACCACTGAAAAGGGATGTACAAGTTAGATGAAAACAAGGGCAGTTAAGAGTGTGAACTTCACGATGAAAGTGCAGTTAAAGGGGATTCCTGAGAGGGTAAGAAAATGCATTTACATGAGAAAAAAAATTTGAGCACAAGATGTAAATTCTTCATTGTGTCACTGGCACACTTGGAAATGGAAGTCCAGCCTATGGGCCTCAAATTATTACCCAACAGGGAGAACCCCGATTTCCTTTTTCCAAGTTTAACATGCGAGTACGCTTACAAATAGTCATTTTAACTTATTCACTGGGCTCAAGAAATATGTACAATCTTCATTATTTCAAGAAATTAAGTTGCCCTACCCAGTAACAATAGTTATCATTTTATTCTCTAAGTGTCTTACAAGCTTGCAGCATAAAGCAAATGTTAAACAATCATTTATTGTAGTATTGTATTTGGAATGAGAAGGATCAAGCTAGTGTGGCCTATCTTTGTCTTGTCTCAATATCGGACCTGGCACCTGTTACTCACATAAAGCTAATTCCCCAATATCATGCTATTATAAGTCATGACTCACATGTAGTCTTGCAAAGTTGGGTGCCCTGTGGCAAGCTTGTTCTCCTTGGATAAGCTTTCTAAGGATCCACTCACGAAACTCAGCATTCTACGATAAAAACATCAGCACAATCTCCAATCACTGTTACAACACACTGGGTTTTATAAACTTTATAATACTATTATTGAGCTAATTTTAAATCTCCATTCCTTCAGCTTCATATAAAAATAATTGTATACCAGCAATAAAAAGATTAATTAATTAAGAATGATTATTCTTTGAAAGAAGCAATGACAGAATAACCAGCCACTTCATTTATATGTGCCTGAGGCTTTTGAAGGATGAGGCATATTTCAATGGACTCTATTATTATAATTATTATGACAATAACAATAAACTTTATTTGAATGTCAACTGTATCTAGCACCGATGTACTAATTGTAGACACTGTAAAAAAAAAAATGAAATCAGATTATATGAAATTAAATAAAATCAAATCAAATGTTGGTTTTTGTGGATAGGGGAAAACAAGAGTACCTGGAGCCTCACGAAGCAGACTAGAGAATCAACAAACTCAGCCCACATATGACGCCATGCAGGGACAGGGAATCGAATGCAGACCACATTGCAATTGGTGGAAGGTGAGTGCTCTCAACACTGCGCCAACCCTGCTCCCCATTATTCATCAGTATGTAAATAAATAGGCCGGTTATTATGTCATCCAGCCCTTTAAAATTGAGATATTCCCCATGACTGAAGAGAATAATTGTTTTAGTACACACATCTCTTGGACACAGCTATAACGCAAGAATTGATACTGGCCATTTTATCATCTTTAACCAGTACTTTCTTGCACAAGGATTTCCAAGAATCCCTGGCACATTTCACCTTATGGGAGATGCATAGTTTTGAATCCTGAAATGATGAGCCAATCAGAATGCAAAAAATGCCAAAGTTGCTGAGTTGGTAACTTAATGATAAAAGCTACCGGTACATTTAAGAATGCTATCCATGCTAATTTTACGTTTGCCGACTTCAGTACCAGTAAACAAATTTTTAAGATACCTTCTCGAACACATGTTTCTCAGACAAATAGGGTCCATATAAAGGCACATGGTCCCTGGAAACAACGGAAACCTACAACAAAAAGTGGACATCAGCAATCTGCCTCAATCTGTACATTACAAATGTCTGAAAACTTATGCTTGCTTGCACAGTAATGTAAAAGCATGCTATTTATATCGTGTAATGGGGGCTGATTCCAGAGATTATGTACCCATACTCTATCACAGTCTGGATAAGCAAGCAAGAGTGCTTTATCAGGAGTGCTTTATCATGTATAAAACATGAGACGTAGCTGAGTGTTTTATACTGATATAAATCTATAATATAAATGATTTTATTGACCTTGACTTCATCTCGGCCAATAAAAATGCAAAAAAGAACTCGGTCAATATGCAGTCATCTTGACCTCATGCTTGGTCAATATGCAGCCATCTTGACCTCACGCTTGGTCAATATGCAGCCATCTTGACCTCATGCTTGGTCAATATGCAGTCATCTTGACCTCACACTTGGCCAATATGCAGCCATCTTGACCTCATGCTTGGTCAATATGCAGTCATCTTGACCTCACGCTTGGCCAATATGCAGCCATTTTGACCTCACGCTTGGTCAATAATGCATATTCCTCTATTTTATGGGCTGCCACTGTTAAGCAGCACTGCAGTTCTGAGTTATGAAAATTCTCACCAATGAATGTAAAGAGAAGCATATTTAAGGTAAAGCTGGTTTTGCTGTATTGACTGAACGCCTAAAATTCAACAATGCAACTCCATGGTCACAGGATAGCTGAACTGGATCACAATAATCTTGCAATGAAAGGTACATACTGTGTACAGGTTTGGATTGGTTTCCACATCAACTTGTACAATAATGAAGCTGTGGAGAAAGTTTGATTTGATGCAGTCTGGAATAAATGCTGTCTCTGTGGCTTCCATGAACACAATGCAGACAATGTCATTGCCAATATGCCTCTTTCTCTGCAGCTGCAAGAAGAGTTTAATGAGACTACTGATAAGCCTTGAATTAGTCACAAAACTATCAACATTATATTATCATCTATTAGTGTTGGTGGCAACTTCAATGTTAAACAACATCTTGATAAATCATGACACTCCGCAATGGACGTGAAAATGGTAAACAAACCTAAAGCACTTTACCACAGTTACACAATCATTTCTAATTCCAAACTGGGCATTTCTGTAGAAATTCTAATGGAAAATGTTATGAGCAGAATTCAATATCTAACCCTGAAAATTCAGTGACATTTTACAATAGAAGTGCCCTCCTTATCACCTGCCTGACTATCACTATCAATACAAGCAGCCAAATGAAAAACTGTCCCCTTTGCAGGCCAAACAGGACATATGCAAGTTGGAAATTCACTCGTTGCCCTGATTCTGATTGGCTGCAGAGATGTCAAATGACTTCAATTGGCCAATGAGATCCTTAGGATACCATTTCAAAGCCAGAGTTGGTGCGAATTTTTGTTGAAGAGTTTGCACTTGCTCACTTTTGTAGTTCTGTAGTGAACGTTATTTGGCTGTTGTTTAGCTGATCGTATTGTAGCAACAACTTTCCATACCATAGTCTCATGCTTCATTTCTGTTTAATATATATTATATATATATATATATATTTGTTGCAGGAGAAAAAAAACACACAAACAAACTACCGGTTTATCCCTACAAGCCTGTTTCGTGGTTGCCCACTCATCAGGGGATATGGTGGGAATGTCCTTTACCATCGCTTATATACAAAGTAGTTAGATTTACATAATAATAGAGATCATTAAGTTTCGTTTATATATATATATATATATATATATATATAGATAGGCAATTGTGGAAAACGAGGACGGACAACTTCGAGCGAAAAAAAAAAAATATATATATACAGTAAAAAATCTAAAAAAAGGTTTAAAAATTTAATAAAAATAGACGTTTCGGTCAATGACCTTCATCAGGTGGCACTGCAACTGATGAAGGTCATTGACCGAAACGTCTATTTTTATTAAATTTTTAAACTTTTTTTTAGATTTTTTACTGTATATATATATTTTTTTTTTTTCGCTCGAAGTTGTCCGTCCTCGTTTTCCACAATTGCCTACAAATTTCATTACTCGAGGTTTGGACTACGAATCCTTTTGGATCCTTCTGGCGTGTGGCATCCCTGTTGGCTCGAAGCATCATAACTTTTTATATATATATATATATATATATATTTATATTAATTTTGTCTGCTTGAGCAGAAATGATGCTACTTTGGCCACAAGTTAACTATATGCCCTCTAAAGGTCATATGATTGTCCTGTTATCCAAAATTACAGTTTAAGTGATCAATATTGATTTATTTTTTGACAGAAGTTCTTTAACATACCTTTTGAGGGTCACTTCCCTCAAACGGGAGAAGTGTTGACACATGGAACATGATTTCATTGTTAGCAAACTTTGTATAAACAGAGTATTTCCCGGTAAGATCATTATTACCATCCAGTCCAGCACGGTACTTTCTGAATCCTCGTAACCTGACTCGTTCACCCAACAGATTGAGGAATTCATCAAACACCTCGCTATGAGTCTCATTCCCAAAGAGGTCTTCTTCTGTCTGTTGACCTTCTTTCATATACACTACACCAAATTTGTAAGCTTGTTTGATAAATGCCTGGATGAAAGCAAATAAACAATAAATGCAACTGAATAATTCTATGAAACTGCATTGATTTTTTCATAACAATATTTTATCACCACTACCATACCTATTTCACCATTAGTGATTGAGAGGGAGATTGGGCTAAATTTTGGTTAATATATTGTCTTCAGGACCTATTTGGGACACCACTGCTTCTCTTTACTGTTTGCAATAAATTATAAATTACATATAAACATTCATAAATTTGATCAACAATGTTATAAACTTCCCTATTTTATCACACTCAAGCCCATTGCTCTCAGTGAGCATGGGCAATCGACAACATGTTGCAAGCGCACTCGATTCTGGGCTACTCCCTCAACTCCGGCCCAGCTGGTCCCTTGCCTGTACAGCTTTGCATCTGTGTCTTGCCTCCAGGTGTTGCAAGGCCAACCTCTCTTCCTCTATCCCTGTGGGTTCCAGGTCAATGCTTGGCGTGTGATGCTGGAAGGTGGCCAATCCAGCCCCACTTCCTATGCAGAATCTGTTGTTGCTGATCTTCTTTGGCCACCTGATGTTATAGATGTGCTTAAGACAGGTGCTGAGAATGCCTGAAGCTTTTGGTACACTGCCTCTGTCATTCTCCACCTTTTTGCATTCAGAAAATAAAACTGATGTAAACTTTGGTTCTTGTGCAGATCCCTTTTCATGTCCATATGTTTGTAAGTATGACGAAAGCTGCTCTTGCCTTCCCAGTCCTGGCTGTGACAAACGATCAGTTCCCTCTTGTCGGTCAACCACACTTCCCAGGTAGACATGACTCCACCCCCTTGATGGGCTTTCCACCAACTGTGGTTGGTGTGTTGGCAGTGGTGTTGATCTTTATCACCTTGGTTTTCTTCCCATTGATCTTGAGTCCTTTTCTGGCTGATGTGCATGGTTTCCAGGCAAGTGGTCTTGTCTCGCATCTGGCTGTGGTTGTGGGACACAAGCACCAGGTCATCAGCAAAGTCAAGGTTGTCTAGCTGTGTCCAAGGTGTCCACTGTATCCCATTGTTCCTGCCTGATGGAGTGGACTTAATTGTCCAGTCAATGACGAGTCAGTGGTAACAGCAAGCATCCCTGACGGAATCCAGTCTTCACCTCAAAGCTGTCCAACAGGTGGCTGGCACAAGCAAGCCTGCAGCTCATGCCCTGGTACGTGCAATGGATGAGGGAGATTATCTTCTCGGGAACTCCATAGTGCCTCAGCAACTTCCATAATGTCTCCCTTTCCACACTGTTGAATGCCTTCTCATAGTCTATTAAGTTCATGTAGAGGGTGTAGTTCTACTCCAGTGACAGCTCCATTATGATGTGCAGGCTGACAATCTGCAGCACTGGGTCTGATCATGCGGAAGCCTTCCTTCTGGTCACAGACCTTTGTGTCAACTGCTGTCTTTAAGCTCTCTAAAAGCACCCTGTTGAGAACCTTCCCTAGCAGTGAGAGGAACAAGATCCCTTGATATTTGCTGCATTCCTGGAAGTCCCCTTTCTTTGGCAGCTTGACGACAATTCCTTGCTTCCACTTGGTTGGACTGCCTACTTCTCAAAGATCTTGCTGAAGAGGCTATCTAGCATGGTGAAGGCTATCTTCAAGTTTGCTTTGATGGCTTCTGCAGGTATTTCATCAGGCCCTGCAGCTTTCTCATGTCTCAGGGTCATGATGGCTTTCTTTATTTCAGCTTCTGACGGCAGTTGTGTCTGGGTCATTGAGGTACACAAGCCATCACACAACGGCAAGGGGTGGACCATCTTTTATCACAGGTCACATTGACCTGCAGGGCCATAGTCAATGATTAAGAGGTGCAATAAACCAATTAAGGCACTAGCCTCATACAGTCATTTGGAAAATATAATAAAACGTCTTTGTGAAATAATGTATGACCTCAGTGTCTAAATGTAATTGAAGGGGTGCCTGGAATAAAGCCCCAGGTGACCACTAATCAACTCGTCAATTCTCTTTCCAATTTACACTGTATTTGCTTGGAAACTGAAGGGAGAATTTGATACTGGATCAAGAGTCACTTAGTGTTTTATTCCACACACCCCTTCAATTATCATTGACTAACTAAACACCTAGTCAGAAAAATTGATAAATTATGTACATGCAAATATTGCCTCAGTCATTTTTTGTTTGGCTATGACCCTGAAATGTAGTAGTCAAACAGTAAGTAAAGGAATAAGAACATGGAAATATTGAGATAGGAGAACAACCATTCTTATTATATGGCTGGTTCTGCAAGCAGGCAAGATGAAACAAATCCTGAGTTCTGATTGGCTAACTGAGCCAGCAAGATGGGCCTATCTTGCCTGCCTGAGATTTCATGTGTTGTCCTGCAAAACAAAACAAATTCAAAATGGCCATATAGTAAATCCTTTATTGACCAAGCTTGTTTGGTCAAGATGAGTGGATATTGGAAATATGCAAAAAAAACAACAACACTAAAACAAAATCAAAAGAACACCAATATGTAGCTGTCTTGACCTCACACTTGGTCAATAACGCATATGTAATACAACAACTCACCGTCTCCATCTTCAGTAGATCAGCTGGAGCTGAAGGCGCGGTGATTAACTTGAGTGGGGACAATATGCCAATCTGTTGCATTACAAACTGCACCACCTCTTCATGGCTGGATAGATAGTTATGCTGATTTGCAGAGAGAAGCCCAACCACTAAATAATATGCAGAGCGTACCAAGATTCTTGGGTAGAGAAAAGAATAGCATGTAGACCATCAACAGGATGTATCAATAATATTAATAGTATATATAAATTGTGCAACTGCATTACATGCCAACTTCCTAAGCCTTAATTGCAAACTGCCAATCCTTTAATTATCTTGCAACCTTCTTAATCTGACCACCTCCGTTATGATGAACATGTAGGCACTTTTCTTGTGTCCTTGAAAATTTCCATGTGCTTATGAAACTTACATTTTTAAATAAATTTACAGTTTGCAGGTTACTTATGATCACACTTTCTTCAAGATCATCATTACATCAACGTGCAACAATAAGCATTCAAGTTGAGTTAAAAAAAAAAATCTTAACTCCATCAAAATGACCACCCAGGTTGTGTTGTAAATTTTCAATAGAATTTAAATGTTATTACAATTTACAATTTTTGAAGTCTTAAGCTGTTCATTTTATTTTCAGAGATTCTTTGACTAAACAATTGGTCAGATGCATTTTATAACAGCACAGCGTGGTGCCGTGAAAGTGACTGTGGATGAATATAATTAAACAAACCAAATCTATTTATTGTCCTACAATGTCCTTGCCTGTGCATTTTCCCACGATGAAACATAATGAACTATTTGAAAACTTTCCAAATTTATTCTTCAAGCAAATGGATACTAATGGGAACCTCAAGCAACGAACATGACATTAATTAGACATTTTAGTAAGAAGGAAACAAGAAATTAGCTGTCTTCTGTCATCAGGAAATTAAAGTGTTATCTAACAAACTCCCTGCGGTTTTGTTTAATTGTCTTCTGTTGATGCCAGGAGGATTTACAATGATCTTTGGACCTTAATGAGTCACAATTTCATAATCCTTAATTTAATTTTATCCGAAAGCGACTCCTCGCATTGAGAAAGGCTTCCGTTGGAAAGAAATTTAAAAACAAAGTTTATCTGCAAGAACATGACAATTCTTGTTGAGCTAGCGGCAGGTTCTTTTCAGTTCGTTCAAATAAGTGTATATGATAATTGGCCACATTCGTGACAGTATCTTGTTGCACACGACACCAACAAGCTGTCCAAAAACGCTTTCCATTTCTTGAAAAAAATAAATAAATAAATATCGCTGTTTTGTACAACAATGTGAAGTATTTTTCTTCTATCTTACCAAACAACAGACCAAATATCTGCTGGTATAAAACACTTTGCTGCGCAAATACTTTCGTTTATACATAACGTCATAGTCTCAGACTATGATAACGTACACGTACAGTGGTAAGGAAACAGGCAAGGAAAATAGCACTGCAAAGCAATACATGTATTTAGCTTACCTAAAGTCCCCTTTTGAAAGCGAAGTAGATCCAGATTTCAGAGTAATTATAATTGGTCCAACGTCTTCTTCCTTGGCACAATAATTCCAGTGTTTCATTCCATAAAAATATTGTCGATAAAATTCTTCAGGTGCAGTAGAAGCCACGTGTCCAATTATTCTAGAAGACGCAAAATGAGTAGCCTGATCGTTTGATGAGGAAGCAGTGTTCTTTACGCAGTTACGGTGAACGCACTCTATCCAATAGCCGGGCACATGTTCTACTAATAGCGCTTTGTTACACGTGCAGTACACGGCCTCCTTGGTTTTTTCATTAACTTCTGAATTCTGATCACACTCGTGCTCAAGTGCGGCTTTTAAAGCGAGACTTCTGGCTTTGAACTCTCTCAGCGCGCGCATTAAGAGCTCACCTTCCGGGTAGCTTGAGTGCTTTGAGCAGTTAAGTCGCTCATCGGCTGAAATGCTGTACGAGTCGAAACGCTCTTGTAACGGGGAATTACACGCAGAGCAAACAAAGCAACTGCGGTGACAAAAAAGCCGCGGATCAGATTCAAATCCATCCGTATTTGATGAAGAATTAGCGGTCCGAGCGTGGTAAAGACGAACTGCGAGCTCAACTGACTGCAAAGCCGCTTTACACACGAAGCAAATTCCCGCCATGACTGAATCGGAGTAAAATTTCTAGAGTGGCCTTAAACGATGTTTCCTAACCAAACACAGATGACAGAATGCATATCAGGAGGTAGATCGTGGTTCCAGAACTTGCTACATGTCTTGTCCTGAGTCCACTACGTTTGCGATTACAACGGACCCATTCTTAACGATAAGAGGTCAACATACGAGTAACACCTTCAAAGTTCAGGTTTTTCTGGCAGATAATTGCTGCCGCCACAAACGCCGTCATTTTCCTTGGCCCATCATCCAGAGCTCATAAAATAATCATAAGCTGCTTTGTTTTACTTAATTCACCTGCGCCCAGCAGACGGTCATTGTACGGTGAATGATTTGAACAAAACAGCAGCCGAGACAGAATGTCAACAGCCATTGTTTGACGAGATCACAAGAGCTGCGAGACAATGATAGATGGTTTGCCAGGTGCCAACACGGTTCAGTCGCCAAGAAACCCAATAACAATTTAACTCCTTTTAAGCAAATGGTGGTAGTCTGAAAAGGCCAGCTGATATGATTGTACTTTAGTGGGGACCACCGGGGAAGACTGTTTGTGTTGTGACCACACGCCACGACTCCACCCCTGGTTTCACCACGATGATACCGACCGACTATATCTCGATACCGCGACGATTGCCCGACTACCTCCAGTCCAGTCCAGTCCTGTGTGAGCGATACACCTGAAAGGACGAAAATTTACCCTAGGGTGAGGGGTTGGGGACACTGTGGAGGGAATGAAAGATGGCGGACGAAATTGACGAAGTGAAGGGCCAATTTACATTCTGTTCGCTGTGTCGAATGAATCATGATTTGGGAAGGAAACATATTTATTCGAGAAAGCATCAGAGTATCCTTGGTAGGATTTTGATGAAATTTGGAAAAAAGGTGAGTCGTGCTATAACATGCGTCTTGCTTGGTCTTGGCAATCGTTTTCTTGCTTTAATTTTACTAGAAGCCGGGAACCGAAATTCCCAAAGAGTTATATGGTTTATATGGGGAAATGTTTTATGGAAAAATACAATTTTGAAAAGATTGCCTAATTATATCTAATGGCGAACAGTAATGGAAACCTACTTTTGCCCAGTTTTGCCCCACGTTGTGTTTTCATGTGTTTGAGGCGATCTAAGGCGGATTTTACAATTTTTCCCTATCTTAGTAATTATAAGCTTAGAAGGTCGTGAGTTTCGGGCTGCCTGTGATCATATTTTTCTCTCTCAAAACATTTTTTGTAGTTCTTATGAGTAAAATGTAAATTGGGATTTATCACAATGGAAGAATACAATAATGGTAGTAATTAATTACTGTACTCTTTTTAGGTGTACATGTTAGCACCAGGTGTTACTGTATAAACTGTGTATACTTTCTTGGTGTTACTGTATAAACAGGACTTTGCAACAGCACTTAAGTCCTCCACATCCTTTACAGGTTGATGAGGCAAGGAAGTTTCTTAAAAAGCCATCAGTACAAGATGGGGAACTGGAGCCTGGCTCGAGGTTTTGGTGTCATTTTTGCTCAGAAAATGTTGGGAAACATGTTACAGATAGAGACATCACCGTCAAGTTTGGGGGCTTGTTTGAGCATTTTGCGAGGTGAGAATGCTGTTGTATGGAGGCCTAGCCCTCCTACATTATCTCATGAACCATAGAATGCGTTTAGCAAACTCTAGTCAGAAGAAGCTTATCGAAATAATGTAGTATCACCAAATAGTGGGTTCTGTCCTCGTGTACTGGTACACAAGAGCTGAAACAATAGACCAAACAATACATTACAGCTAACCAATATCTCCTAAAAAAAGAGAATACAATGGTTATTCCCTCATGTACCGGTATACGAGGACAGAACCAAATAGTGAGACCTATAAGATCAGTTGTTTTTGTAGAACTGTTAAGGACTGGAACATGCTACTAAATGAAATTGTTAACACTGAGCCCACTTATCGATTCAAAAAGGTATTCAAGAATTTTAGTCAGTGATCTAAACTTAGCTAATTCTATATTTTAAACAAATCTATTGTAGTACATTCATTTTATTATTTTTTTGATTAGTATTTATCAATTTTATTTATCATGTCTTGTGAGATGATTGCTCCTTGCAGGACTATGGATTTTTGAATAAATGTTGAATGCAAGCACAGTGACCGGCAAGAGTATTTTTAACCACTGTATATTAAAACTACGTACACATCAGTGTACAGGAATAACAATGCTGGGTCTTTTCCATTCAGTCATGATATACATGTGATGATTGACCAAGGTCTCAATTTGCAGTGATGTTCACAAGAAAAGTGTCCACAAGTTTTGGTGGGAACATGGAGCTGACAAGAATCTGAAGATCAAATTCCTGATCAATAGGGACGAATTTGACAGGTACTGTCAAATGGACATTCATAATTTTTTTGCCTCTAAAATATCAAGATTCAGTGTGATATAGTTATTATTGACAGTGTGGAAAAATGGTGCCCATATTTACATAAGCCGATACAAAGAGCATCCCAAAGTTTATACTTAAATGTGAGCTGTGGACAAGGGTTTGCATATGCTCATTTGAACACATGTTTATTTGACAGGTGTGTACTATACTGTACAAGAAGGTGGATAAGATTTGAATGCCTCTTGATAGTTAATTAACATTTAAGACCTCTATGTGATATAGTTATTATTGATGGTGTGACCTAAGAAATGGAAAAATGGTGCACATGTTCACATTAGCTGATGCAAAAAGCATCCTAAAGTTTATATAAATGTGAGCGGTGGACAAGGGTTTTTTTTGTAAGAACTTTTGAATTCTCTCAAATTCCTCGATTATTTTCACGTGCTTATTTAAACATGTGGTTACTAGATGAGTGTGTGCTATACTGCACAAGAAATTGGATAATAGAGCATTATCAGCCTGGTGCTACCTGGCACTAGTGTACTAAGTTAGAGACCTGGTACTAGCCAGGCCACGCTTGTGGCATTTTGCTTTTCTATCATAGATTAAGAGTCCATCCATTTTACTAGTACATCGGTTTGATATGTTCCGCTAAAAACAGTTTGCATACACACGGAATGATCAAGAAGTGACATGAGATGAAATACAACAAACGTGGCCTAGCTGGTGCCAGCTCCCTAACTTTATAGTGTACTAGTGCCAGGTAGGGCCAGACCAATTATACTCTAGATAAGATTTGGATGCTTCTTGAATAGTTGTCAGCCCAGTCAAAATGTGCCGGCAGCCGGCGATTTTGCCGCTTTCTACGAAATATCTTCCGCTTACTACACACTCAAAAGTTCATTAAATAAATCAGGTTTAAGTTTTAACTTGCCTTAAATCAGTAAGCAATTCATGCTAAAGCCCTTAATGAACTGACATGAAGCCTCTTGTAGATCAAATTGTGACTAAAAAGTATGTACGAAAGTTTTTTGTGAGTTGAGCTGCACAGGGATGAATGAGCGAACAAATATTTCAGAGTGGCGGGGTAACTGGGGCTGAGGAACGCCTTGCACATTGCGTGGGAAAATGAGCCACCTAAATGGTCAGCAGTCAATGTTCTTCCAGTTACAAACAGTGTTATGTAAAAGCTATGTTGGGGCTCCGCTGAGTTTATTTCCCAAACTGCACGAGATACAACCATTTGAAAACAATATTTTCATTTTTTTTTGACAGACATACCTCTGCTCGCCCCCAAACACTGCCCCCCCCCCCCCCCCCCCGAGGGAGCAAGGGCCTTCGTCCCTATCTGCCTTCTACTCAAGCCATCTTGCCTACTACTCAAAATGATTTTGACTGGGCTGAGTTATACTTACATGTATTTGTTTCACATTGTTCAGATACAAAGAAGAAGTGGACAAAATGTTGAGAGAGTTGGAACTTCAAATGGAACAGAAGAGGCAGCAGGTAGAGCATTACTATTCTCAAACTTATAACAAGACGCCATTCTTGTTTTTCTCTAGCTATCAAAGCATTAGTCTATGATTTATATATATATAAATACAGACCTACTGTGGCTGCTGAGGAAGCTTGTAACATCTCCCACCTGTTTAAGATTTTCAATTCCCCTTTGAAATGTAGAATATTAGATATTATAAATGTAATGGTACTTATTGAAACAGTTCTTAAAATTTTTATTTTGGAATATTTTGACACAATTGTGTTATTGCAGGTATATTAAATCTTAACTCATCTTTTTTCTTTATCTAACTAACAATAACATTGGGTGCAGGGTTGTCACTAAGGGCCGGGGGCCGGGGATCTCCCTAACCCCCGGATACTTTCATCCTTAAATTAAACCAAAAAAGTACCATAAAATTGTACATGAAAAAGGGGGGGGGAGGGGGTGGGGGGGGGCGACATGACTGCTTGCGTCTTCCCCGGCTACTAACAACAATCACCGGGCAACTTGAAATCTTAGTGACAACCCTGGGGTGATTTTTAATTATATTTATTACACTTCTGAAGTAGTCCAAGGTCCAATAACTATATTCAGTCAATCAGATTTCTTCATTTCTGGTGTTGTGAGGGCCAATATTTCCTCATTATCAGATCGGGTAATGTTCCAAACCTTGCTGCCCGATGCAAAATCAAATCAAGTTAGTGGAAGGTATGAATTATTTTGTTGGCAAAACAATGATGGAAGTTATAAGCAAAACACTATTGAATGGGTAGCTAGCTAGAGAATACCATTTTTGATCTCAAAATACAAACATTTTCACTGAAACAGTATGCAAAAATGCTTAACGGATTTTCCAGTCAGGTAATAAATTTCATATTGATTAAGCTTAGTGGGCACCATACTGGGAGAATATAAGCCCTCATTTTTTTTTTGTACAGCTGCTCTCGATCCATCCTTTCAAGACCTATATTACCAATATTTTCCCAGTATGGCCCTTAAGCTTGGTCAATAAGATTTTTATATATTCTTTTCTTTTACAAATGAACCATGCTTACAGCATCTGTTCTGACATGTTTTCAGACAATTTCTCTAATTAAACAAAAGGAAGCGTCCCAAGCACTTGCAAGCCAACAGGTCTGTTTAGGATTGCTCTGTCATCCTCTTGATGGAGGATAAATGTATCCTCATAAATTATGTTTCATTATACACTGGCAATGTTCACAAGTCTTTCTATTTATTAACCCATTCGCCCCTGAACCGCCCGTAACCGCCCGTGTACGACAACCCACGAATTCCCTGAACCGCCCGTAACCGCCCGTAAAAATGGCCGCTGGTCTTGACCCTCTCCCCACTCCTACTGAGGGTTATTTGCTCTTTTGTCCTCATAGAGACTTTGACAGATAATAAACCAATCATTTGCCGTCTTTTGCGCATATTTTGACAGCTGATGAGAACAACACGAGGTCGGGATTTTCCGATGAGCGCAAGCCAACACGTTTTGCGGAAACAATGGCGGCGGCTTCTGAAATTGACTCCGAGGTCGCGTTAATTTTTGGGGACTCAGAGAGCGAAGACAACTTTAATGGATTCGGAGAGTATTTATTTCTTGAAAATGATTGTTGTTTGCTTGACCTTTTTTACCCTTTTGGCTGTGGTTAATTTCATTTGATGAGATAATTCGATTTGCGTGTTCTAACGCATTTACGCATTTGGGTTTTCCTTTTGCCAGTTTTTTTGGCTTCAGTTCTTTCATGATTGACCCATTTCATAATTTGGCTACCATTTATCTTTCATGTTTTGAATTAACTTGATTTGGAGACCCATTTGTGTGTCTTTTATGTGAAGTACAGAGTGTATATTTCCTTTATCATGTTTATTGATGCGAAGCGCTTGCGGCTTGTTTACGTTGAAATTATTGATGCGCCTCTCTTTGTAACCGGATTTATCTGAAAGAAAACTTCAATTAACTTTAGCTAAACTAAGGAACAGTATTTAGAAGTCGTGTTTTTGCCCATTTTGGCTTTGATGATTGTTTTCTCATGTGTTTTGTGCGACCCGTGAAATATTTATTTTTGTGCCTTTTGTCGCGCGGTAAAGAAATTATTCGATTTCCATAGTCCTGTTGACCATTTGTATCAATTCCTTTGGTTAAACAGCATTTATTTTACATTTTCTAGTCGCTTATTTATTCCACTTCAAAAGGGAGTTTGTTTGAAAACTTGATCTTGTCTTTGGGTTTACTGCGCATATGGTTTACTTCACGCGTTCGCGAACGCAAATTTTTAGGCCAAAACTCCCAGGGAATTGGGGGGTTGTCGCGCGTTAAAGTCCAGTGAATGGGTATATAAGATTGTCACTATTAAAGATGTAACGAGTAAATCTCGTTAGTTAGTTCCGTCCACCTCTAGTAACAGTATTTTAGTTAAGAGAGTTTTGATATCAGATCAATTCATCAATATACTCTTGAGTTCAGTGTTTTCTCAATTTTCAATATAAGGTACAAGGTACAAATATTTGTAATGTTTGGGTGGTAAAATGTGTCAGATGAAGCACTGTTCCTGTGGTTGAAAACAAATGTCAAGGCTTAGTCTGAGTGAATGGGGCAAGTAATATAAATGGATCAGGTTGCTTTGAAATAAAGTATTTGGAAACAGAGATGAGAATATGACTGTAGATTAAATAAATTTTGTTACTATAATATATGAATGCCATTAGATGTGTTAATATTTCCTGAATACCTGAAAAACAGCCTCCAGCAGTCATAGTTGTACCAGAAGTTGTCTACAAGTCAGTGCAAAATGATCAAGGAGTATTTCAAAATCCAACAGGATGGTTTGTATTTAATAGTTTTTTAAAATACAGAAACACTTAAGTAAAATCAGAAAAATGTTATGGTGAATACCAGATTCTCAATGACTTCCTGCGTTACAGTCTGCTG
>OX453274.1:33220213-33255213 GCA_949710005.1 Ricordea florida | reverse complement strand
GATTTAATAAATCCTTGGAGCTAGTTAGCTATTGCTGTTTTTCTTAGCTCTTCTCCGAACCCGTTCTTTCTAAGCAAAGCTTATTACAAATATCCCACACTTCTACAATTGATGTCTTTAGTCAGCCTCCATGTCACTACCATGACTTCATGTTGCCATCTATTTTTTGTGAATATAATCATTCAAGTGTCATGCTGTACTAACAATTCAAATTTGCAGTTTATGTGTGTTAATATTTTGCAGGTTAGCAGCACAGATGAAAAAGCTAACATTGGTCCATCTTATGAAGCTTTCAAAAAACATGGTGAGTTGGTGTTTGCAGTGCAGAACAAAGGTTGTTCTGCAAACTCTTACGGTATGTGTTTTTTTCTTGCAGTTGAACAAATGAAGAAAATCAACAACAAGAACCCTCAAAGAGTTGGAGCAAATTTTGACAGGAAAAAGGAAACAAGTGATGACTGGTAAAATGTTTCTACTAAATCTCATTATTTGCAATTTAACATGTTTTCCCTTTTTCTTTTACTTATAATTTCCATTTTGTTCTATGTTAGGTTGCCTTCATTTGGAAGAGTGTGGAACCAAGGTCCTCGCTGGCTGTCCCGGTAATAACTTTGTAGGCTTGCACCTTCATTGGATAACAAAGTTACTTCACAGTTACTTCCCTCCGACGAAGGGCTAACGCTCGAAACATCAGCATCTCCTTTTTACCTTACGGTGGTATAACTTACTTAATCAACTTGTTTGATTTACCCATTTTCTTGTGTTTCAACTTCCCACCGACGCAGCACCAGTTTCTTTAGAAACTATCCCCACAATACTTCACAAATACACAGGAGTCAGTTCCTAAAGTCAGTGGCACTGCTTTGGTGGGAAATTAAAACACATAAAAATGGACTATCTTGAAAGCAAGTTTGTTGTGTAAATTTTACCACCATAAGATTTAGGGGACCTGACATTTCAAATGTTAGCCCTTCATCAGAATGTTGGACAAAGGGATAGAACCCATAACTTCTGCTCCTCGAAAACATTGCACTGGTACACTTACATTATGAACTTGTGTGATAGAACCCAAAACATTAGCTCCTTGAAAACGTTGCAGTAGTACAACTTACATTATCAACTCGTTGATAATTACAAAAAAAAAATTAAGCCATTTTTTGGTTAACTTGCTTTATTTGTTGTTCGAGGTAAAATTTTAATTTATAATGGAGAAACTGTAAAGTGTGCTAATTTCAGCTGCAGTGTTATCATTAGGTTGAAAAGAGTGTTGTGATGCAAATTGAGCGTACATGTAACTGAGTTTACGAACCAACATGATTAGAGAAATATAAATTACTGTTGATTACTATAATGATACATCAGGGTCTTATATAGGGATTTGGCCTTGAAGGATTACACACATGTAAATAACTTGAATTTTTTCTTTGTAGGCATGAATTTAAAGGGGAAAGTGGAAAAGCACTGAAAAAGAAGAAACATTAGATACTGAATTTCAATGTCTAAACTACTTTGTCTTGACTTAAAATGTGCTTACCATGCATGCATGGAGCTCTTTAATTACTGATGTATTATCAGTGCTTTGCCTGTGCTCAGTGTACAAGAACAACTTATGGTCTGGTTTGAACAAATTTGAATCAGATAACTCTTCATCATTTGTACACTCCCATTTTTTTTTTTTTGTAAATAAAAGTGAAAGCAATACTCTAATCCTCTGTGGACTTTGTGGAATTCTTCTGCATAGATAATTCTTAAGGTCACTTAATTGAAATGTAATACCCAAACATCAACTTAAAGATTCTCAAAAAGTTTGGAACAGATGCATAGAAGATGCTCCAGTCTTGTGATTGACAGAATTAAGGTCATGTTGTAATCACAAGTGGTAATCCAAGTATCTGCCTGTTTTTCCTTACGTTGTCTCTCACAAAAGTGCCTCAAAACAATATTTTTGCTGCTGAGAGTACAGTTGTGAATTTGTGTAGTGCCTTTATAATTGATTTCCTCAAGTGAGTTTTGGTAACAAAATTTGGATGTATTTCTCGATAAGTCTATAAAAAGTCATCAGTTCAAGGATAGGGTTCTTTGCCATGTACATACTTCGTTGCAGTTTGCTATTTTATACCGATCATGGTAATTATTTAGCCCAGAATGACTGACAAAGTACTGGCATTTTTATCTTTCCAAGGGAGGGGTGGGTTGTGAGTCTAGTTTAGGATCTCCTTCATTACCTATTGCTATGTCTTTTCTACAAGAACACTGGTCACATGCAACTCAGCCAACGCTACGCGAGAGTCTCGTTGATGAAAAAATCAGACGAAGAAAACTATTTTCAAACAAAGTCCAAAATACGCAAACAGAGCCAGGACTACCCGTGGAGACGTATCATCTAACAGGTCATGAAAAGTTGGAGCAAAGATTTTTTTTCTAATCAGGTAAATTTTAAGTCGCCTTGCAAATTTAATACCAACAACCTGTGATTAAAACCGGCAGAGAGTTGAGCAAGTAAAAGACGAGAGCAGAAAGCACCTTTCCCCAGTCCCCTCCTCTGTTTCCACTTTAAACATCGCCTCGATTTTGGATTTTTATTTGTTTATTTCTTTGATCATTTTGTCATTCGCTTTGTTTACTTTTAATTTATGACGCACGGAGGAAAAAAAATATTAATCGAAAATCAATTATATAATGCGAGCTTTTTGCATTTTCCAGAATGGGATAAACGGAAATGAAGCGATCTGATGACGGCCAATCAGTGATAGAAAGTTCAAGCTCACGTGTTTTGTCACATGGCAGTTCACGTGATTGACCTGACCTCTTCACTTTGATTGACAGTTTCCTAGGGAAACAACACAAGGGTGCAAAGGAAGCTAAGTGACGTACTTATCATGTGATGTTCTTGTCCTCGTGGTCAGTTTCGTCGTTTCTCCCTTCTTGTTCACATGACCACTTTGTTTGACCCCATGACCACAACTCCACACTCCAGCTCTCCAACCCTGGACATGCTCGACGGGGCTTTGGACCCGGAGAAAAATTCACCATTACAAGACCCAAAAGGCTCTGATCCAACGCAAGTTGTAGCTCCAGAACCAGAAACAGTTACCGTGACGGTTTCAACCGTGTCTGAGGAACAAACTGCCGCTGCTATTGTCGGACAACAAGCGAACACTGCCTTTGCAGACCCTGGAACTCTTCAGTTCCAGTACAGGACCGACTCGAATGGCGTGCAAGGTACAGCTTTCAGTGGAGGAGCCCAACAAATTCGCGTTGTTCAAGTCCAAACGACTGATCCAAATGGCGAACGGGTAGACGCTTCAACAGCGACATTCGCCCCTCAGGTGCAGACTGTTATTCAAAGCCCTTTCAGCAATGGCTCGTCACCGCCACACGCAGTAGAGACAGACTCTGCCGCAGACGCTACCAGATTTACGTATTTCCAGCAGGCTGATACTGGGGCTTCTGCAACCGTTGTTCAAACTGGAGGGTCAGATGCGTTAGACGGAACTAGTACGTACACAGTGAGAAACATTCCCGTTTCTCTAACGCAACCCTCATCCCCGTCGCAAATGCCGATAACAATGGCCGAAGCCCAGACCATAACTACAGTCGGAACGGCAACAGGTTTGAGCCTCGTATTAGTTTTATACGATTTCTTTCATTTGCTGTCGTTTTTGAGTTAAAAGGATTTTTCTCACTCGTGATTTTAGGTGGATTTTACGTTATGATGTCGCCTCAAGATGTTATGCCGGGCGGAAATCAACGAAACATTGCCCCCGCAATAACTCACAAACTGGCCGCGTAAGTTTGCAGAAAGATTAGTGAACTGTGTTCTTTACCCTTAAGCTTTGATGATTTCAACCTATTTTGTGATATTTTACGTTTCTATTGCCTTCCGTGTGCCAGTCTTTTGTGGATAATATTTTATTTATAAGAAAACGATTCTGGGAAGATGGCGTTCTGTTTTGTTTCTTGTTGATTTCCTTAGTTAGATTTCGTTGAGCTTAAGTTAACTTATTGTAACACGATTTCGCGTTGTTAGAGCGATATGAAATCGAAAAACACTTTCATAGCCTTCTCTACCTGAAAATTGACCTTTGGATGTAACTTCCTAGGCAAAATAATTACAAACTTGAAGACTAATGTAAAACCGAGAAGTAATTTCTGTTTGTTCGCTAGCCCATTGATTTTTATACATTGCTTGGAACGCCCAGATGTTGTCTAGTTGTGTATTTCGCCTTTGGCATCGATTCGCTTGAAAATAATGATTCAAGTGTTGCTTTTCTGTACACATTGCTTTTAAACAACAATGTTTTTCGTACGTGCTTTTGCATGTGTACATCCATGTGCACATGACAGTATGTTTTGTCACATGATGCTCCTTCGATCATGTGACGGTCATTTTGGAAAGAAGACTTTTTGTTAGTTGACTGAACTACGGACCGCCAGTAAGAAGCTAACTCAACAATGGAGCTTGTGTATGTGTTAGGAAACTCTGTTTCTCTCCATAGAAAAATTGACGCTCCACGTACGGCAAGAGACGAAAAGAGGCGAGCAACTCACAATGAAGGTGAATGTTTGTACCATACTTTGATTTGTTTTTGTTCTTTTTTATCGATTTTGAATTCGTCTGATTATTGATTTTGGGAGTACCGAATATTATTTAAGCTGTAAACTCCAGTAGAGCTCTTGTGCAAACCTTGTTTTAACCAGATACTGTGGAATTTGCTGAAATACTTATTGGCAGAACCTCAGTTTGATACCAAATCTGTATTTTGTGTAAGGACTTGAATTACTTTTAACCCTTCCATTCTCTGGAGTGATCAATATGCAATTTCTTGTTAAGTATCTGTACACTATCAAGCAAAACGATGATGAGACTTCAGGAAATGATCAACTCGAGGATAAACAAATTCGGAATTGTTTCCGCACAGGTCCTTCATTATGCATGCTGTAGCCATACTGTTTCATTCTGCAGTAACAAGAAATGTTAACATGTGCATTACCCGAAACAATTTATATGCTGCATGCATGACGAAGTAGGGTCCTGTGCGGAAATCTTGCCACAAATTCTCCTAAAGGATTGTATGGAAACGAAGGTGTAGAGCACATGATACAGAGAATTTCTGTTTAGAGCTGGGTTGTTTGAAGAGTTAACAGTATATTGACTAAGATTTTAGATGTAGCTTGGCTTGAGGTTGCCAGAATTGAAATCTGATTGGCCTGGATTCAACTCCTGTCCTTACCATGATCTGGATTTGCAACACAGGCATCCTAAAGTTTAAAATCCTCCTCCAGACTTGCTAATAGCCAACTGGTCTGCCACTTACCAGTTTGTGTTCTTAGTGCAGTTTATGTTCTATTTGCAATATTCAACATTAAAATTTTGTTTCTCTATTTACAATGCCCCAAATTAGCACAGTTGTGCTAAATGTGTTGGCACTTAAGGTGCATTCCTTTGTATGATCCGGATTTGGATTTGTGATCCGAGATTACACAGATCATAGCATATCAAAGGTGCAGATGATTCCACTCTGGAGAACGATTCATCGGTTCCTTTGATGTGTCATGATCTGTATGATCTCGATTCACAATTCCAAATCCAGATCATACCAAAGAAATGCAACACTTAAATAAAATGATTATTATTATTGTGTCAGTGATAATTCAGTAGTATTGATTCAAAGTCTGATCTTGTCTGTTCTAGTTGAGCGTCGTCGTAGAGATAAGATCAACACCTGGATAAACAAGTTGGCAAAAGTTGTACCAGACTGTGGTAATGACCAGAGTAAGGCAGGGCAGGTTGGTGGAGCCCAGACTATAGTAAGGAAGCATGCTTTCAATGTTATTGTTTCCTGTATGTCTGCCTGTGTGAGAGATACAATGAATAAGTGGTTCATCCAACAGATTTGAGATCTGGATTTTGAAAGTTGAGATGAACCACCTTTCCTTGTTTTGTATTCTTAGGTAACTCACTAGTGTTTGAAGCATTGTATTGCTCCTGTAGTATCAAGTTATCACAAACTCTTAGGTGACCAGTCAGTCTTAGGGTTCTTCGTGGATTGGTATCTGATCCATACTTGTAAAATAATAATAATAATAATAATAATAATAATAATAATAATAATAGCCATTGGCTATGGCTTGCTTCTTTGGTTTAAAGGTGGCATAACATCTGCCAGAGCGTAAGCATCATGAGATAATGATAATAATAATAATAATAATAATAATAATAATAATAATAATAATAATAACAGTAATAGTAATGATCACCAAAATTAATGATAATGGTAATGGTAATATGAAATACAGTTGGAATCTTAAGAAAAGTACTTGAATATTGAGTATTAACAGAAACACACTAGGGGACCTTTGTTTATTAGTCGGGCAACCGACTATAGGTTTACCCTCGAGTTTCATCGCAAATCGCAGTCACGTGCAATGGCGAATACCGCAGACACATAATACGGGCGCAAACTTCTTTCTACATGTCGAAGTCGATGGCGAATATGTTGAAAACAAATGGTGTCATCTTTTCTACGCTCAAACATACAGACCCACAAACCGTTTGCGGTAGACCCACTCTAAAAGATGGCGTGTGTAATGAGCGTATATTTCGAAACGGGTCGTCCCGCGAACTGAAAATAGCAAAAGAATCAAATGATTTAGCGAATGTCTCACTGGAATCAAACCAGAAATCAAATGAGTTACCAGTGAACAGAAAATGTGGACAGAATGACAGAAGAGCATTTGCTGATAAAGACAAGGTGCCTCGCGATGAAACTCGAGGAAACGACAACAAAGATGCCACGTTGGAAACCAGGACCTTGGTACCCTTAGCATTTCAGTCCTGCAGTCCCGCAGTGGGAAAGAAAAGAAATTTTAGAAGGGTATAGACCTCGGCACATGGATTATAGAACGAGGTATGCTCATGTGTATCGTGCTTAATTTCGGCACATGGATTATAGAACGAGGAATATTCATGTGTATTGAGCTTGTTTTCGGCACATGGATTATAGAACGAGGAATAATCGTGTATTGTGCTTGTTTTGTTTTGTTTCCATATGCAAATATTTATTGACTGCGGGACTGCGGGAGTAGAACTTTAATGTCACACAATCGTGGCCGGGTATTCTGAAGTTTAGCCGCACGTCTACCTGTTGTCCGACTTACGATCTTAGATCGTCTTGTTTGTTATGGTTCATTCCCCTAGTTTTAAAAAATGAACAGCTTAGGTTCTGCTAGTGGAAACAAACAATTTTTTTTATGACAACAACAATGATGATGATTGTGATAATAAAACAGTGTTGCATCCAGGTTTTATTGGGTAGGGGTCACCCCTTGGACAAATATTTGGGGGTCCTATCATAAATATTGATTTCAATGACCTCTTAATTTGATGACGAGGACGTGTGAAAAATCATATTGTCGGTGTCTGCCATTTTGAAAACTGTGATTACTGGGCCGAGTAAATGTTTTTTTGTTCACCTCCGCGTGACACCATGGCTCTCTCAAACTAAAAAACGTTTGTTATGAGAAGTCGGAGCTCAAAAAATTCTGAGCCAATGAATGCGAAAATCCGTCATTGGTAGCAGTTGTGCATCAGAAGGCATGACGCTCCAGTGTTCATCTTCGGAAGTTCGTTGTTCCGCACATGGCAAGCGGATTGTTTTTCTTCTCGTCGATACAAGTGGAAGAAATGTGCATATATTTCAAGCATGATATTTGTGCGTCCACAGGGACCCCTTCTTAGTATTTTAGGGGGTCCAAAAGCAAAATATTGCATCCCAGGACGCAATGGCGTGCTCTGGATGCAACCCTGATAAAAATAATCTGATTACAACCACAAAGAAGTTTACTATTATTTGTATCTTTACCTACACACTAACTTTGTTAAATATGAAGTTACTTTTTTCATATTATTGTAAAGTACTACTTGTTGGTTTCCATGGTACAGAAACTTTCAGTTAGCTGAGGTGGTGTAGAGCTGCGCCATACCGTATATGGTGCTCTCAGTCCCCTTGTCCTAAGCAATACAATTTCCCATTTTCGGAGCATTTCTGCAATAGACCTTTTAGCTTGTACATTTTGTTTTTCCATTTCAAACCATGTGATGTTATTACAGGGAATAATAATTTCTTTCAAACTCTCCTTATTCAGGTGCATATGTATGCATGATTTGTAAAAAGACAAACAGCAAATTCCCTTCATCATGTGGTCTGAAATGGGAAAACAAAATGTACAAGCTAAAAAGGACTATTATATTTTGTCATATTTCCAAATCATAACATTTGTTCACCTGTTTGTGAGTTGTTTACTCTCTCCATCACAAACTTCATTCTGCTGAACTAGTACTGTAATATTACTACAATCATTGTGTAAGAATTCACCCCTTTGAAGCCGAAAATAGGAAAAAAATGTGAAAAGCATCACAAGTTTTATGGTATGGCTCTACTATGCCATATGAATTGCATGCATCCCTCATGTATGCAAGTGATAGTGGAAATGGTTTTGTATTGGCTGGCTGTTTCAGGGATGTAGATGCAGTTTTGTATGTAGTTATTTCAACAGCTTAATTTTTTTGTTTTTGTTGTGAACCTTGAGATTGTAGTGTTGGAGGTAACACTTAAAAAAATCTTTACACCTCTTGCAGAGTAAAGGAGGTATTTTAGCTAAGACAGTGGACTATATCAACGAACTGAAGTCACACAATGCCAGAATGGTTGAAACCATCAAAGATGCCGAACGATTGACATTGGACACTGAACTTTTGCGACAGCAGGTTGATGATCTACGTCAAGAGAATGCGCTGCTCAGAGCCCAGCTGCAGCAAAATGGAATAGAACTAGGAACACCAGGTCCTGCTGTATAGATAATTAACAATTATTCGCCGAAGGTGAAGTGATTCTCGGTGAATATTCACCGAGAATCACTGAGCCTGAGGCGAATAATTGTTTTAGTATAAATACACAGGTGATTATTTCAAAAAAGAAGAGAAAAGCATTTTACATCATCAAAAGCGCGCAAACGACTGGCAGCCATTTTGTTCGTCGAGGTGATTATTGGCAAATAATCCGAGATAGCGAACCAATCAGAGCGCGCGATTTTGTATAATCACCCGAGTATTTATTCTAAACACTTTTATAGACACCAGGAAAAGAAGTATATGTTAGCCTAAATAACTAAGGAAAATTATACAAATGCAGATATGGCTGTAGCCACATAGCATATCATTTTTGCCATCTTACATGCTGAAGTGTAAAGGTTAGCTTAAATTTCTTATTTGTAGTCCAAGTGACAAGAAGCCTTATTATATAGATACTGATGAAATATTAGGATTTTTCCAGTGACGAAAAAATCATATCTTCATCGCGCGTAGTGAAGATATTATTTTTATCTTTCACGTGTGAGGATATTGGTGTCGCCATGGTTACCAACATGATTAGCCAATTACAAGAGAGCTTCCCGCTCAGGCACGTGGCCGGTTCGTTTGAAATTTCATTCAAAAAATGTCTTCGAAGTGCGAAGACGGTACGGTTACGGGTGACTTTCTCGATGAGCAGCCAAAATTTAACGTCGATATTTTTTCCGAGCTTGTAGAGCATCCAGGAAGATTTGTCGAAGTTGTTTTATGTGGAAATTTCATCAGTATCTATAAAATAAACAGAACATTACATGGCCGCTTGGAGATACGTAATTTCTCTTCTCGTGTTGAAAAAATATTTTTCAACACTCGAAGAGAAATTTTGTATCTCCGCGCGGCCATGTAATATCCTCTATATATAACGTAGTTGAAAACTACAGACAGAACATGTATGTAAAAAGATGGTAATCTTGTTGAATCTTAATGTGTATACTGAGTGACTTGCAACTGAAACACATGTATTATATATTTGTCTCATATTTCATTTCATAATGGTAAAGGAATGGCACATTATTGCTATGCAAAGCTCTCCAGTTCCCTTTGTATCATGTTAGTTTGTGTACAAATAGACTTTTTGAGGTTATGTAGTAAATATCACATTAATTAGTATGTTTTTTTGAAGCTGTTAAAATATGTAATATGTAGTCTGTGATGTTATTTCTATTTTGGAGAAATCACCAATTTAGAAAGTGTGAGGGAATTTTAATGAAAGCATTTGTCTCGACAGTAATTTTAAGGAAAAGCAAGAATCAAATTTAGTGGGGGTTTTGTTAAATTTTGATATGAAATTCACGAAAGTTGATCAGACCAGCAGGAACCTCTAAGTTTTCTTTGCATGAAGTAGAAACTCTGTATCAATTAAGAAATATTTTACTTGGGCTTGTAAAATAGCTGTGACAGTATCGAAACAGAAAAGTGAAAAGTCCCAGTTTCATCAGTTGTAACTATAACCTAGCCTTCTTTATGTAAGCATTGACAAAGAGTCATAAGTTATTTAAACATCCAACAAACATTTTCTACTTAGTTTACCAAATAAATACAAGAAATGTTATAACCTATGTTGATTTGCGTGCAGAAATGAATCTCTCCTGCTTTTGTTTTATATCCCACATTTTTAAGTACCATTCTTACTCTGCTATTTTTTTTTTATTATTGCTACCTTGATTAGCTGCATGCTGATCTGTGATTGGTTACATAAGGGATCTGGGTGGAGCCATACATTGTCCCAATCTTTATAACCCAAACTGATAATTTATAAAGCCCTTTATTAAAGTGCAATTCCTAGGTTCTAGAAAATGAAATGTTCAGATGCTAAAATTTAGACCGTATTAAGTGATATATACAGTGTTTTATCTCAAATGCTCTTCTCTTGTATGCTATGCTTATTTGTTAATCTGTGAAAGTGAGTATCCCCTCAGTGAGCCGTTGTCAACAAAACAGTAATATGCAATAACTCTTGAATAATAAGGTATTAAAGGACAGAACAGATTGAAGGGATGAGTGCAACAAGGTCAAACTTGAGGTACCATATTTATAGGCTCAACTCCCGTATTTCTCAATTGACCAATGTTTGGCTAGCCTGTTCCAGGCCCTTTCACGGAAAGGGGTGAGCATCAAGCTGAGGGTAAGCAACTGAGGGGAGCTGCAATAGGCTAATGTTTGATCAGAAGTCTCTAAAATATTGAGAAACCTTGAAAAATTGATCCATTGTGAATAAAATTTGACCACAAACTGCACAGTCATGGGTTTGTCTCTCTTGTCTCTCATATTTTTCTTGTATACAGTACCTCAGATATAAATACAGATAAAAGCAACTTCTTGCCACAGAAAAAGAATTTCTTAACATAACAGGAATTATATTTCTTTGGATGCCATGATTCTGCCAAAATAAATGTAAAAATAAATTACCTTAGATAAAAGAGCAACAGCACTTACTAACAAATTTGTAATAATTAATGCTCACTATGTACACATTATTAATTTTTAGTAGAAATACTCAGGTGATTATACAAAACCGCGCGCTCTGATTGGTTCGCTATCTCGGATTATCAGCCGATAATCACCTCGACGAACAAAATGGCTGCCAGTCGTTCGCGCGCCTTTGATGAAATAAAATTTGTTCGTGATGTAGAATGGTTTTTCTTTTCTTTTTTGAAATAATCACCTACGTATTTATACTAAAACAATTATTCGCCTCAGGCTCAGTGATTATCGGTGAATTTCGTCTCGGTGAATATTCCTCGATAATCACTTCGCCTTCGGCGAATGATTGTTAAATATAAACTAAGCATCAAATGACAAAAACTGACTATTAACAGCACTTATTTTATGAACATGCTATAGATAATATATTTATACAAAATTCAATTAAATTAGCTTTGTACATATAAACTGTAATTCATCACCTTGTCTTATGGTTGGCAGTGTCCAGTATATTTGCCATTTAAGCCCCAGTGTCAAAATACAAATTCTCCCTCGAGGTCTCCATACATTCCAAGCATCACCAGTAAGGAGAGAATGTCAGAATGTCAACAAAATTCATTGTTGGCAATCATTCTCTTATACAGTTGAAGCTCTTGTAAGCGACCACCTCCGTCCTCGGGAATTTGAGAATGTGGCCATAACTAGAGCTGGTCACAAATGAGAGCACTCTCTTATAAATAACCATGGGATGAAATGAGACACTGGTCACTTACAAGAGCTTTAATCTAATTAGAATAAGACTTGTGCAAGATAAAACATGTAATAATAGTCCAATAGCTGCTATAATATTAAAAGTCCCTTCATTTTTGCCTGCCAAAGAAGAAGTTTTCAAAATGTATAGCAAACTCATCCATAGAGATTGAAAACTTGTTGAAAGTGGAGAGTTATGAGAATCAGAATCTTTGAATGGTCGCTTACTATAACTTAAAATATAAAGGAAAAGACCATTTGATAAATCTCAAAAGTGGTGGCAGTTGCTTAAGGGAGCAGTCTCTTACGAGAGTTCTTCATTTTGAGTTAGTGGTTCAAATGAGATTTCACAAAGGTGGATGATGTAACCAGAGCTGGTCACTTTAATATGAGAGTGGTCACAAGGAGAGATTCGACTTTATTTCTCTACATACTGGTATTGTGTGGAAATACCACATGTACATGCAGATGCTGATTACCACACTATAGGGACTTAAATATGGTAGAACAGAGCAAACTGAAAGGTAGCCTCTTCCAGTTTTATAGAAACAAGACCAGTACAACATTTGTAGCAACTGACAAGCAAATTGACACTGAATAATTATATAGCAGCCAGAAGTCGTGGATGGATAGACAAGTATTTTTTTAATAAAAATTGGCACTTCCTTACTCTTCATTTCGGGCAACTCTCTTGCATGTTGTGCACTTCACTCTCATTTGTGACCATCTAAGCAAAATTGGGGCTGATCCTCTGGCAAAACTAGAATACCATAAATCCTCTATAAAAATTAGGATGGCTTATTTATTTGAGGTACATTTGGGACTGGCTTATTCGAGGGGGTGCCTTATTGATTTTGCAAATTGCATCTTAAAAGGGTGACCATATTTTGAAAATCTTTATGTTAATTGTGCTACAAGAATCCCAAAAATGTAAAAATACAAAAATGCCACAACATAATTAAATTCTTTTGTCAGACGATGTAGTCACTGTATGTTGATTGCGACGTTTCAACAGCTCACTGCTATTTTCCAGGAACAATTGCGTTCAGGAACAATTGCAAAAAGCACCAATCAAAGCAGACCACTACAATGGTGACATCAAAATGTAGTAAGGGTATTTTAAAGCCACACATATTTGCACTGAGGCAGCAGTGGTAGAAGGGATAAAACCCTATTGCTACCAAAAAAAAAAAAAATTTAAAATTGAGTTCAAAAGCTAGCCGCCATGGACAGCGGACAATAAGGACAAAATGGACAATAAGGGTAAGTTGAAGCCACACATTTGCGCACTAAGGCGACAGTGGTAGAAGGGATTAAACCCTGTTGCTACCAAAAAAAAAAATGAAAAAATTGAGCTCAAAAGCCAGCAGCCATGGACAGCTGTTTCGGCCTTGTTAGGCCTCATCAGCATGGCACAGCTACCAGATGAGGTCTGGGTTCCCACATTATGAATGTCAAGGTGATGAAAAATGGTAGGGTTGTGGGATGTGGCTTGAAATGACCATGTCAATATGTAGTAAGGGTATGTTAAAGCCACACATATGGGCACTGAGGGGACAGTGGTAGAAGGGATAAAACCCTATTGCTACCAAAAAAAAAAATGAAAATTGACTACATCGTGTGACAAAAGAATTATTTTTTTTTATCATCACATTTTCCACAATGAACAACAACCCATTCCTCAAAATGTCATCCTTTTAATAACTTATGATTTAAATACCTAGTGGGATAGAATTTTACAAGGCTCTGATTCAATGGCTACAAACAGTAGCATTATTAAGCAGGGGTGCCTACCATTTTGACCAGAAAAAAATCAGAAATTTTGGTTGGAAGTCAAAGAGAACAATCCATTACGCCCGAGGGGGGGACTCCCATATGGAATGGACGGGGATGCTCGTCGTCTCGCTTAGGGGTGTAAATTTCGGATATTGGTCTCCTTTAGGGTGTTCTGGGCAAAATGTCATTATTTTTAGGCGTCAAGGTCTCGTTAAGGGTTGCACGCGAAGAAATAACAAAAAGTCACCGTACTTCTTATTTGTCTGTTTTATAACTGGTCTCTTTTAGGGGTCTGCATAAGCTTATGTCACGCCCAGATTGGTCTCTTTTAGGGGTGAAATTCAACATTTCTGACGAGCATCCCCGTCCACTCCATATGGGAGTCCCCCCCCCGGGCCATTACGGTCAGGTCCCAAGCAACTGGTCCAACCTAAATGGCTCATTCCGTTTGGTTTTTCTGTTTTATGTAGGCTTGTGATGGTTGTTTGAAAATGGCGTAAAAGGCATGGGAATGCAAGGGAACTTGGAGTGGGTTTGTCTATCTGAAAGTACTGTTCTATTTAGGAAACAAAAGCTTTAAGTCTCAAACTGGAATTTTTGAATGGTAAGTGCCCCAAATTCATCACTACCTAGTTGATCAATCTGACCATTAATAATAAGGTTTCCAGTTAGCCACTGGATATAGTATTAATACTTATTATTATTACTCAGTCTTTGAATAACTACACTGAAGCCAGAATTTGTTTCAATTAAATACTTGTTAGCTTGCAAGCACACGGTAAACAGTGTTCTTGTCAAACAAGCCAAGGTCTCTATTTTTGACACCATAATTATTTGAAAAAATAGCCAACCCTTGACTTTTAAGAATGAAAATAGTTGCTATTGCCTGATAGCAGGCTGATGAAATACAACAGCTAAAAAAATTCAAGAACAAATAATTAATTGAACTTTGATACTAAAATTGTTTCCTCAAGAATCAAATTGTTGGTTCACTGGGATGTGCCCAAAGAAAATTTCCATTGCTCCTCAAACAAAATTCCCCATAGTAGAACTTGGTGCCAGAAATGATTTTGTTGGTGAAAATGGATTACCCAAAGTAGGAATATACTGACTAGGCAATGTCTCTATTCCAAATGAATTTCCAGTATATGAGCTCACTGTTGACGAAGAAGGGTTTGACCCTGCAGCAAGGTTCACTCCTAATGAACCAACTGTATAAAAAGATGATGTTATGCTGTCCACTGAATGCTTTAAAAAACTAGTTGAAACTGCATTGTTGGCTGAACCACTAGAGAACTGACCAATTCCTACCTGTTGCACTGTGTTTTCTTTAACATTTCTGCTATTTGGAATCACATTTGTAAATGAAAAGGAAACGGTGCTTGGTGGTTGAAGTGGAAGTCCAACTGAGCAGTTTGATACTGCTGTATTACACAACACTGATGGCTGACTTGTACTACAAGGCATCACAACTTTTTGTTCCACCAGACCTGGCATTGCTGCAAGGGCTCGCAAAGGGTTAGAGGTAGTCCCCTCAATAGTTGATGCTGACTTCATAGAATGAAGCAAGTTTGGATTCACAGAAACCATGGCAGTGCTGTTGTAGCTTGAATCTGGCCGTGACGAGATGAGATTGTCAATGGCATATGACAAACCCGAATTCAAGTCGCTCGAACCAATTAATGATTCTGCCGAGAAGTCTGAATAAGTTGTTCTTGAAGGTCTTGATTGTTTTTGTGTTTGTGGTGTCATAACCTGACCTACCGACTCACTCAGGAGATCACCTCCGCTGACAGATGAGTAGTGAGAAAAGCCTTGATTGCTTTGTTCAGAAGAAGGATCATGTAACGAAGGCCCCACTGAGAAATTACATTGTTGATTCTGGCTATTAATCTCTGAAACAGAAGTTGTTGTAATATGTGGAATACTTGATAATATATCCTCACCAGAAGAAAGAAGGGATTCAGCAGAAAATGTTAAGGTACCTGGTCCCAGATGAGGAACTTGCTGGGCCACTGAAGACTGTGGCTGTGTCATATTAGGTGATAACCCAGCTAGTGATTCAATGCTGTGTGACAGTCGTGACCCATGGCTAGCATGTGACATTCCCACAGTTGATGTTAATGTCATTGATTTACTACACTCCAGTTTTGAGGATGTAACAGGTGAAATAACACCAGATGTTTGAGCATCAATGCTTGGAATTAGTGCGCTTACACTGAAATTCTGAATATTCAGTATCTCTTCCTGGTGACAAATATCCATATTAACTGCCGATTCTTGTGAATTGCACGTTCTCTTTGGAATGCTAACATCATGTATAACTGATGAATAAGCCGGACCTCTTTTGCTCGGTGCTGAACTTTTCCCACTTGTAGTCTTGTTCTGCATGGTAACTCCCCTACTTGTTGTAGGTTTTCGCTGCACTTTGTTTGCTGTTACCTCTTTTGTTGACTTACAATTACCGCTCCTAATTCCCAAATAAACACTTGGATTACTAAGTTGAGTGGAGACTGGAGAATTTTGATTACAAACAGCATTGTTTGGTTTAGATACTGGCACGGTTTGATTCTGGTTCAAAACTGCCGCGACCAAAAATGTCGGCACAGACTGTGAAGCTGGGTTGGCAACTTCTGTGTTTTGGTTAACAATACTTGCTCCTGATGCAGGACTGAAGGTTTGCATTGCAACTGAATTTTGACTAACAAAGGATGAATCAACAACACAAGGTATCACAGATCCCATGCTGTGTCCTGCTGAAGTCGCAATCAGTGGAAGGGTATTTAAAGTGGAAATGGTTGGACCTGCCGCAGCCTGCGATGAGACATTCATTATGGCTTCAACACTATGCTGCGAGTACCCAGTTTGTGACTGAATAATTTGTGATGTACCTGCTGTCACTGTATTTGCATTTTGTAAAGCATGCTCTGATAATTCATAAACTGAATGAAGAGCACTGCCAGGAGCAATGCTTCTGTATTCCTGATTAGCTACTGTACCAGTTACGCTTTGATTTTCATTTCTACTGGTGTAATTTCTTTGTGGTAGGTGTATGGGCGCTATGTTGTTGTTGTTTTTTACTTCACTGGATGTTGTTGGCAAAGTAACCTCAACTACTGGACAACAATTAGCGGAGGTTAAAACAGGTGCTGTGTTAGTTGCTGTAGAAACAACAGCATTGGCAATGATAAATGGAGCCACATATGCAACTGACTCCCTTCTTACAGAATTACCAGATGAACATGCTGTAGCTGTTGTTATTGTTGGTGTTGTTGCTGAAATGCTGGGTACTTGTGTAAACACAAATGTACCTGAGCTTGTTTCAGAAGTATCTGGTGGAATTGTACCATTTTCAGCTTGTGTTTCAGCACTAGATGAAGAGGATACTGTTGCTACAGTGATAGATCCACTGGATGTGTCTGTTATATTTGTAGTCAAAACTGGTGTAGAAGATTTCAGAGATGTTGTACTTGGTATTGGTATTCTATGCTCTTTGAGTAAATCTTGCATTTTATTGTTTTCCGTCACAAGAGCTCCAATTTGGCTTTTGAGCTGTTGGACTTCTTGAGCTGTTTGTTTTTATAAAAGTAAACCAAAGTCAATATTGAGTGTATATTATGCATTGAGATTAACGACGCAAGTAGTTATTTGCCGAGTTTGATCATCGGGATGCAGCTAGTTGGTAAAAGAACTATAACTATGATTGTTGATGACACTGACTGGTCTTAATAACAACCTGAACAGAAGTCATCCTCAGTGTAATGTGATTTACGCCTCGTCAAGTATAGATATTATTTCTCTTTTCAACATTGTGATTGGTCATTTAGGTTGTGATGTTGTTGGTTGCTCGTATAAAAGACCATATACTGTTATTGGCTGTATACGTAAAGATTCAGATATTATTGGTCAGGCTGACTATAGCGGCCAGACTTAAACTGTCTGTGTTATGGTTGTGAATTTATTACTGGAACTGCCTGACGCACTGCCACAAACTCTTGAGAAACGATCCAGTTAAATGCCAAAGATTGGATTTATTCTTGATTTTGCATGTGTGATCATGTGTTCGACTGAAAGCAATAAAGCCTATAGCTATTTGTAAAGTTATACAAATGTATTGCGCAGTTTCTATTGTTTTATATTATAGAAAGATTGTATACCTGCCAACTTTTTTTAATTTATAGGCGTGAAATTTGTCTCCTGAGAGTGCGAGGATTTTCGTAGGGCTCTGAAGATACCGTATCCGAGGATGTTGGAAGACTTCCAAAGATTTTCCAAAGACTTTGGAAGATTTTTTGAAGATGTTCCAAATACTGCTGTCTTGCTGATCAATGCTTTGAATATTTATAAGATAATACAATAATACTTCAAAATAAAAAAGAATTCGGAGAAAGTCAATCATTCACACAGACTTTTATTTTCTCTCATTGGTTTCAGTTTCTTTAAATAACAAGACGACGCCTGAAGGCGTTTACGCGGGATGTATTAGTTTAAAATTGCTGACGCAGTATGTTTTTTTGCTGATTGTGTGATCATGGATATCCATGGTGCAATCCAACCTGACTTGCACATGATTCGGAGTTACAGCCAATAAAAATCACACAATTTTTTCGGGACGGGCTTGGGATACAGGAAAGTTAAGAAAACAACGCAATTTTTTATTCCCAAGACGACGAAAGGAATGCTCTACTGAATTTTATACGCTGGCTGACTACGTCATCCCGCGTGTGTCAATCAATGCTGTAATGGCTCTAATGTTTCTATTAGGTGTGAGAAGTTGGAACAAAGGCATGAGTAGACGTGACATTCAGGTTTTCAATCTGCAGGCGTGACAATCACGCCTTAGGTGTAACACTTGGGAGGTATAAGATCGTAACTTTACAAAAATAATTGAACGATTTGTTTTGTAACAAGGAGAAACTATACGTACCAAGGTTCCCACGTATGATTCACATCAATAATTCCGTACTCTTAGATGTCAACTGTCTCATAACACTCATTCTTGGTACTATGGTGTTATGTTAACAACATATGTTGCATATGTTAAGGTTACAACGCTTCATTATTAATTGACTTTTACCACATGGCCTATATGCCAGCAGTAACATCAACACTGACTTCTACTCAGGTTGTGGAAATGCATGTTAGTCAACATCATCAACAACTGCACAGTTCTTTTCAGGACCACTTATACCCAGAAGATCAAACTCAACATACAACTACTGAGACCACTGAGGTCAAACCATTTACATGACCAAGAAACATGACATCAGACAGAACACTGTCAGAACTACTTACGATCAAACTCAACAAACAATTACTGAGACTCCTAAGTTAAGAAATTTACAAGATTAAAGAAATCAGTTGAGTCAGTATGCCTAGTACTAAATTTTGAAAGGGACTGTGTAGCAAGCAAGGTCATATTAAACACCTTTATTCTTGGGGTATGAATAGCGAACAGGCAGCTACCTGCACCGGCTTTATTGGGTACATGGCTGAGACAAAATGCTACTAAGTTTTGGATGGTTGTACAGTAATAAAAGCAATGACTATTGAATTGACAATGCTATTTGGACAATCATCTTAATTAGCTTCCTTTTTTAGATGTTCTATACAGATCATTTTAAATACTTTTTAGATCAGTTTGAACACAACCTCTCACAAATTTTAGCCTGTAGCTTACAGTAAATACATGTAAACCAAGTTTTTTTCTGCTTGGATTTATGGCCCAAGTGTGAAGCGCACCAGCCATAAATCCGAACAGAAAAAAAAGGATCCTTAACTTAAAGTACAGACTGAGAAAAAGAGGTTTATAAATATTTATTATATCTCTGGAGACATTTTGGCGACCAAAACAAACTTTTGAATTTAGTGTAGCTCTTATTAACTGAGCAGGAGGTCTGTATGGGAGAATCTTGACCGAGGTTGTAAGTACAGATCGAATGCAGTGAGGTCTGTTCACCCAACTGAGGTCAAGATTCTCCCACATAGACTGACTAAGCTTGGTTAATAAGATGTTTCTTATATAACAAACAAGAACAATGGTGATGAACAATGGAGCCAAACTTAATTCTGCCAAGGCTTGCTCATTCTCTATACTTTTTTCTTATCAGGCTTTTTGGCACTTCCATGTGGCACTTCCATGTGGCTTTTTGGCACCACCACAGTTTGCAACTTTTCGCTGCAAAATGTAACCGGTCTAGATGCTGGTCTAGATGGGAAAATCTAGACCAATTTCAATTTCGGTTTCAGCGAAACTGACCAATCACAGTGCATGTACTAACTAAGAGATATAATAAGCACACCTATTCCTTACCAAGGTTTTGTTCCCTTTGCTGTAGTTCATTGAGGGCTTTCATCTGAACATTCACATGATTAATGTAGTCAACTGTCTTTTCAAGAACAATGTTCTTACTCTGAAGATAAAAAAGGAAAAAGATGGTAATACCCCAGTACTTTGCATTTAACTTGGAGCTGTTACTGTAACTTTGTGGCACTTTGTAGTTATTAAGTGGTTCCAGTGAAAAGGAGGGAGCATCTTACTTTTAAAACCTAAGCTAACATTCCCCTTACACAATGCCAGACATGTTACAGAACAATATTAACCATTGGTCTCAAAGCAGCAGAAAGTCCCTACCTATATAAAAACATCTTAATGATTTTTTCACATTACACAATTCACTTTAGACTCTACTATGCATCTGACAAAGGGTCATGATTGCACAGCTGTCTGTAAATTTTAGAGTAGACAGCTGATAAAAAATAGTAGGTGGTCAGACTTGTTCAGTACCTAAACTTTCAGCGTCATTTCGCGAGTGAAGTAGCCAGCAATTTTTGTCAGAGTAGCCGGCAATAATCGCTGGCTGCTGGCTTGTAATGACAGCCCAGTGATTGTGTCACAAAACCAACCCATTCCTTACCAAAGTTCCTACCTCCCTTGCTTTATAAGATGGACTGCATTGCATTTAGGCCAGGGTTACTATGGACTCTCACAGAGACGCTCCTTGGGCTTCATCAAACATTCCCACACATTTGTAGGGTTAAAAATTGGTGGTCACACGGTCGCCAGTGGCGAGCTGGCAGGGCTACCAAAAGTTAAGGTTTGATCGCCCGATGTGCGACTATGCTACAGAATTTGGAAAAGTTGCAATGTAAATTATGCGAAATACAAAGTTGAAAATAAAACTCAATATGCAGTTCACTTGGACCACATTTCTCTTCGTTTCTTTGCCTGGACTCTAAGATCATCCATTTTAGTAAATGTTTAGTTCTGAAGTGGAAATTCCGAGCCATTTTAACAGTGATTTCACGAGTGATCCACATTCACAACACATAGATGCCACTTTGATTTTGTGATTGCCACGCGACTTTGAAAAAAAAATTGAGATCCACTTCATTTTGGGATGGGCCGCTAAGAATTCAAAGAAACTGGCCTGGCTGGCCACCAAGCACTGAAGTTAATTTTTAGCCCTGCCTTTGTGAGGGAGGAATGTGTGACAAAGCCCAAAGAAAATCTGCATAGGATACCAGGGTTACTTATTTCCTTTACAAGCCTGGAGCTAGAGCTAATTTTACATGTATCGGGTGGACTAGCTCAAATGGTTCGTATGTTCCCTTCTAGTCCTTCCCCACTGCAATAATTTTTTTTTCCTAGTATGTAGTTAATTGTTATCTTATGTAATTTAGCTAAGTTTTCTTTTTGCAACGAAAATGGAATAAACAAAAAATAAATAAAAAAATAAGTGTATGTTAGTGTCTACCAGATTCTATAATGGTAGGTCTAAGCCTACAGTAGAACTCAGCCACATGTGCAACTTATTTGCTTATTTAAATTTGAAAACTAGCTAACAAAATCATAATTCCTGTTGCAAACACTAAAATGATAGAATAGCTCTCCAAGCCAAAACGGGCCCCAGTAGTCAAGCATATTTTTTCCTGGCTGATATACACTATGGCATATGCCAGCAGTCTGCCTTGACTCAAAGTGCTGGAAAGATGGATGAGTGATGCTTTGGTCACTCAAACTGGAAATTGCATCACAAACCAACCATGCACAAGTCTTAGAAAATTTACCTGTTTTCCAAAGTTGCACTGTGGTACAATATCAGCCAGTCTAAATATCCATTTGTTAATTTTGTCTTTCCTTCTTCTTTCAACTGTAAAAAAAAGATCAGAAAGGAACCCACTCAAGCTACCAAAAATGAATTCATGGCACTTAAACATGATCAAAGAAAGCCTGAAAACAACACAATGTGGAACAACACAACCAAACAGTAATTGAACATTGCTTTGAACAAGTAATCGAGGTAAAAAAATTCAATTTATTTAGTTATGCACATATCATTTTGTTATGAGATTTTATTCAAGAATGTACACTAAATTTTAAATTGCAATTACTATATATTTATGATTAATCACTACCACATGAATAATATTCATTCAGTGTTGTAACGAATACAGGTATGTTACTCCAAATTAAAAAATGAGGGTTTAATAAAAAAAAAATTACCTACCTTCATTATGTACAATCCTTCTTCTTGTTTGCTGAGCAATTCCACCACTAGAAAGTATCGAAAAGAAATCATAGTTAGAGAACCATAGGCTTACTTTGAGATAAACAGAAAAAGGAAAACTAGAAAGACAAAGTTATCAAGTTAGTCATCATGACATATGTGCTAATGATCAAACGTGACGTCAAGATGGCTGCATCTTAATTGTTGCATTCTTATATGAGCAAGTCATGGTCAAGCATAATTGGAACGTAAAAAAGAAGCCAGTTTTCAAACATCTTGACCAAACAAGCTTTATCAATAAAGGATTTATCACAAGGCACTTTTGTGGGACAAAGGGGGAAATTATGAGAAGCCAAGATAGAGGCCCTGTTAGGGGTAAATTCTGACAAGCGACATGACCTTGAAACGGCGACACAAAGGAGCTGAAATGACGACGAACGACGAACCGCTCACGCAAAATTACGACAGCGACCTGCAAACCTTCCAAAATTGTGACATGAAAAGGTTTGAAACTTATATGGGCAACATAAAGGACCCCACTAACAGGGCCTCAAGATAGGCCCATGTTCCCTGCTTGGTAGCCAATCAGAACACAGGATTCCCTACATCCTGCCCACTTACCAAACCAGCCATACAATAAGTGATGATGTTCTTGTGTACAATTCAATTCAATTTTTGATCATACTTATTCAAAACACAGTAAATTTTTATGATAAGAAAACAAACACATTCCAAGCATTATAAGTCATATTTTACCTTCTAGGGAAGAAGTGCGTAGTGGCCAAAGGAGCAAAGCTTTTGTGTTAGCCACTACCTCAGTTACAAAAATGAGGGGAAGTAGAATTTATAAAATAGGTCACAGAGCTCTGCTAATCAAATTAGTCTTGTAAAAGGAAAATACATCAATAAAATATGGAAAAAAATTGTTTACAGCAAATATATAAGTATACATGGTATACATTAAATTAATATAAACTACAGTCGATTGCATCTACCCGTGAACGCACGCGCTCAAAACATGTTTTCACGTGACGTCAAACGTCTGAGTTTCAGGCGTCAAACTTTGAAGTTTTCCCGCCCAAATGTGAAGTTCCCTCGATTAACGATTTTTGAAACTGCACCCTTGCTGATGCGTAATCTTCTCCCAACTTCTGAAAAACAATAATCCTGCGCAAGTTCTTTTACTTGATTCCGCAAATCGCTTGAAAGTGGGACACCTTTTTGATAATTTCTTCCTTGTTGATATTGAAAACATCTTCCCTTTGAGCAGTGCCGAGAAGGATAACTTCACATTTGGGCGGGAAAACTTCAAAGTTTGACGCCTGAAACTCAGACGTTTGACATCACGTGAAAACATGTTTTGAGCGCGTGCGTTCACGGGTAGATGCAATCGACTGTATTCATGTAAATTATAATTATTATACATTATTCATGCTTGACTGTCAGGGAGTAAAAGTTTGTATTTCTTCTTAAAATTTAAAAAGAATGTTTTCATGCCATAGCATAAGTAGCAACTTACCTCAGGACTATGTCTGATGAAACATAATAAGGGGTCTGATTGTTAGATGGTGAAGCAAACCGATAGGAAAATACACTGGATGGTATGGGCTTGGTTGTATTCTGAAGTGCTGGAAAATTTTCCTCTATAATGCCATTTGTTGATGCTGCTAGGTAATGATCAAACAAAACAAGTAATATATTTGAAGACAAAAATACTTTAAAATACTGAACTGGTTCCCTTCCATTAAGAAGAACATATTCTACAGTTGACTCTCAAAAACTCGAACCTTCAAGGAAATTTGAAAAAGGTTCAAGTTATCAGGAGTTAGAGTTATTAAGAGTAAAAGTACATAGAAAAAGACCTGGAGGGAAACGAAAATTAGTTTGAGTTAGCGGGATGTTAGAGTCAGCGAGGTCTTGATCACTAGTTTACGTGCCTAACCAAAAAAGCTGGGTCTGTGAGAGGGCAGGCGGAACCTGGATTAAGAACTGTTGGAGAGGTATCAAGGTAATTTTATTTCTTTATTATCGTTATAATCATTATTTACTTAATTTATTCAATTATTTTTGGGACTGAGGGTTAAAATCACTGTTATGTGATGTTCTTGAGTAAGTCTAAATTATCATCATCATTGACTCTTCAAAATAATTTTAATTACAATAATAATTAATAATATTGATATTAATATTATAAGAACTGCATTTTGAGGTAGATGAATTTCAGCAGGTATTCTAAAGGTACTTGAGCAAAATGGCAGAATATCTGTGTTTGTCAACTATGTAGTATGGAAAACTTGAACCCAAAAAATTAATATTATTTCACTTTGTTAAAAAGCTGAGTCAGGTTGAGTTCATCGATCATAAATTAAGTAAGACCTAAAATTTTAATACCTTACTTCCGTCTCTAAAATTAACCCACAATCGCAACAAAATTTTTTTGATATACGATTTTTTATTGAATTACTTAAAATGAAAATAAAAACCTTGGCTAAATTATAACAGAAACTGTGAAGAAGGCAGGAAACGTTTTTAGCTGCATTATTATAGACTTGAATTGTACCTTCTACTGGGTAGATTCCAAATGGCTATTAGCCAAGTGTTTCAGCTATACTAGCGATATGTTAGCTATATTAATAACTTATAGTATAGATTTATTACAAGAAAAATAGGGCTGTCAGACAGAAAGCGATATGCCTGAACGTGTATTTTATCGACCAAGGCTCATAAGCCTTATCCCAAAGAAAGAACTAACAGTGCAACACAGTAACAGATCGTAATGTGGAAACATTCATTATGAATTAAACAAGCGTTATCAAAGTATTTGAGCTGTGTGTTTGTCTTATCCTTCAAAATGGAGATATATAAAGCGAACGACTTCATTAAGCCACCAAAAAAACCCATACTCTTGTCATTCTTGTACACAGTGTCAGCTGTTTCGGATTTCAAATACAACAAAAACATTCGTACTTCAGTTTTAAAGTCTTAAGGCTATAAAATATTTTACGTCTCGAACGTTTTATCGACAAGATCACTCAAATCTAACAGAATCATACATAAATTTAAGGATAAGAGAAATATGAAAGGAAAACACCCCATACCGACTTGTGCTACTGGGACGGGGGAAACATGAACTCTCAAAGGACTTTGTTGAGGAAGCACAGTCAACCCTGCAGATGGGATTCCTCGGCCGCCATCTTGAATGCTTTTTATCGACTGTCCAGAAGAAACTACTGATCCTCCATTTGAGTTATCGGAAGCATCAGTTTGTCTTTTTATAGTTGAAGAATTTTCGACGCTTGCCATACTAAGAAGTACCTAGCCGCCAGGTGTCTTCCCATGCTTTCATATTTGATATAAACACTGTATTCCTCGAGCGTAGAGAAAGAACACTGGAAATGTTATGAGAGTTGATTACTGGATCTCTCACCCACTACATCGTGCTGAAAACGTACACATTTTGTTGTTTCACTGTGCGTTCCCTGAGGATAACTAATAAATCAGAAATGAAACAGACTTTCAATCGCACAACGTCGAATACCAATCAAATAAAGACGACACTGTAAACAAAAACATCTGGAAATCTTGTATCCGCTCAAAATTCTCCCATAGTTCTATAAGATCTGGGCAAATTTCCAGTATCTTATAGTTGATTGGCTGAAGGCCAATGACTGTGCTCCGGACATTTTCATTATCGACAATGTGTTGAAAAAGCTGAAATTACACTAGCATTTCCTCCTTTAAAAATGCCATCGGGAACAACTATAGTTTTAAGCAAATAACCTCCGAAATCTTGGATGGTTATGGTGGTTGTCTGAGGACAAAGAGGGAGGGGGGCAGAAGGGGTGCTTCAGGTGGGGGTCATGGTGGTGGCGAATAGGACTCACCCAGGTGCAGAAGACCATACATTCCCAGGGGCTTTCCTATGAGTTGTGTGGTATAATCTCCTCACTAAAGTAGTAAATGGGGCCATTTTTGGAACTCATTTTTTCCGCGATTCCCTTTAGGATAAAAGTTAGTCAAAATTTCCCAGATAGGTGATCAAGAATCTTACAGTGCGACTACTCGAACGAAGGCCACTCAAAGAAATTTTGGGATCCGTATGGGATCAATATAGGTTTCTAGGAAATTGACCACCTACCCCTCCCCTATGCCAACATTTTGCCCCAAGTGAGAAGCAAGTGATAATGTTGACTTAGGGGAGGGGTAGGTGGTCAGTTTCCCAGAAACCTAAGTTGATAAATTATCAGGAGCCATGGGCTCCTGAAATTATCCAATCACGATCGAATATCTAAGCAGAATCTCTATAAAATCATACCGGCAAGATTGAAAAAGAATAATTTGAGTAGGTCAGGACGCTAGGAGCCCATATTGATGGGCTCCTGAGTAGGTACAAACTCGCCACAAATCTGCTGTTTAGCGTCAAAAACAAACATCAGAAATTTGTATGAAAATTTATTTGGTTGCATTGGTTCGAGAAGTCGCACGATAGAACGCCGGAGAGAGGTACAGTACCTACCCCCCTGAATGCTAAAGCGTTACCTTTTCCTCCATGGAGAGATGCTGCGGTGGCCGCTAACTTGCGTATTCATGACGCGCTATAGAGGATGGAGAACTGTGAAAACTAAACGCAGGATAGAACTAACCCCCAAGTAAGGGAAATGTCAAGATGCCAAAGCTGGTAATAACGAAATATGACGGCACTTCAAAGATTAAATGTTGGCTCCCAAAAATATAGATAGATAGATATGATAGATATGAGCTACAATAAGCGGCTATTAACCCTACACCAAGTGCAATGTTAAGTTGCACCATTTAAAGCTTGACCTAAATGTTTATTTTGTCTTATTCTGAACGCTTGATTTTCCTTAACATATGAACTTCTTTTTTATAGTGTTTATGGGTTAGGTGCAATTTATATAGAGAGCTTTGGAGCAATGCTATTGGTAGAACCATAGCAACGTGTGAACGAAACTTCTGTATACAAATTCGTAATTCGAAAATTCTCCAAACTTCTCTATAGAAATTGCAAGTAACCCATTATCCTCTCATTCGCTCTGAAGAATGGCAACGAAACGCCAGCACCTCCCTTTTACGTATACATGACGGTGGTATAACTTACTTTATCAATTCGTTTGATTATCCCAATTTCTTGTGTTTCAATTCCCCACCGACGCAGCATCAGTTTCTTTAGAAACTATCCCGACAACGCTTAATAGAGGGTTGACTGTGTTAAGTAGAAGAGAATGGGAAAGCAAAGCTCTACAGCAAAAGTGTGCATGGTTACCTCTATACTTAACAATTATTCGCCGAAGGCGAATGATTGTTTTAGTTTAAAATACACAGGTGATTATTTCAAAAAAAAAGAAAAGAAAAAGCATTGTACAGCATGAAAAAAAATTATTTCATCAATAGCGCGCGAACGACTGGCAGCCATTTTGTTCGTCGAGGTGAGTATCGGCTGATAATCCGAGATAGCGAACCAATCAGAGCGCGCGATTTTGTATAATCACCTGAGTATTTATACTAAAATTCCTTAATCATACAGCAGCAAACTGCACCCTCTCGGCGTAAATGCTCGGGTTTGTCACAAAAAAAATGGTTCCAAGGGAATTAATGAAACTGGAAAACGTTTTGCCGTAGTGCAGCGTTAAATCCAGGAAATGAAAAAAAATTGTTTTGCCATATAATTTCTTTTGGCCTGTCTTCTGGCGATTTAGTTAGTCCTGGGATGAATTCAATAAAACTTTTATACTTGTAAGAGTAATGGTAATCATGCGGTTTTGAGTTCAATTTCAGAAAACCGAACGATTACTTGAATTCTACTTAATTAAAGAAAAGGTTTGATTTGCAATTTGCACTGGTTTTACACTTGAACTGCACTACTCTTAGCCAATCACAATCCAGTATCATTACATAATTGACCCATGTTCCTCTCGTGCAAAACAAGGTCGAAAAATCGGGTATGCTTTCAAGTTAGTCTGATGTAACCTCCCACCATACTGCTGAGCTTATCAAATTCTTTTTCTACCCAACGAGAATTTTCCCCTCTCCCCAAGGTACCAAATATGGATTCACCCTTCCCTCCTCAGATGACAAAAGATGTGCACTCCCTCCCCTGGGTTGTCACTCATTTGAACTCAAAAAATTCCCTTACTTTTCACTGACTTCAAAACAATTTAACAACCACACCTCAGTCTACCTACACTCTACCACGCTTTGATAAAAATGGCCGATGCTTCGTCGGATTTCTCTTCCTTATTTGGAAGAAGGGATTTACAACAAACACCACTGAAAAAAACCACTGCATTTGAACGCATAACACATTAAATACCGACTACTTCACAAAACGTGGTGGGACTCTGAAAGCAAAATTCCCTGACTTTTCCCTGACCGTGGCAACCGTGCTCCCACGACTTTCTCCCTTCACTGAATTCAGGTGGGATCATGTCACTCTTCATAGATCAATACTCGCCATCATTGATTCAAAATGCGACAGTGTTAATTTTAATAATTTTAACTGAGTTCATACAGTACTCATATGGCAAACCAGTTACCAAAACCGTTGTTGCAAAACGTAATTGATAGTTTAACGGTTTTCCCATACTGGTTTAATAAGGTAAGATTTAATGCTTGACATCCACCCTGCATGCTAATATTCCACTGACACGACAGAGAACAGCAAAGTCACTGCCTCAAAGTCGAAATAAACGAAATACAAAAGTGAGCCAAAATTGAATTTATGCTACAACGACAATCAAAATTCGCCAAATGTAGTGGGTTCGAAATTGCTTTCTCTTCATTGATTTTTCTCGCTGAAAATCCATAACATTCACCAGCACAACTTGGAAGATTGCTAGGTTAACAGGGATTTTTCATGATCCTGCTAAGAGAGTAGAGTTTTCAATTATAAAAAAAAGTAGACGACAGAAAGCAAAGCTTGGTTTTGGCGCGAAACAGAATGTAAATACGAGACGATGCAGTTACGAAACGAGGGAAAAACTTTTTGTTGATTTATCCTTGTTTTTTTCCTTTGGAGTTTTGCGATCGTCGGGATTCTCAATCAAACTTGTGATCTGGCTGTGTAGGTCACACAGGCGTGGAAGATGGAACTGGGGAAAATGGATGTAACAATAAGTTATTCCTTCGATAATCTAAAACTTGCCGAATATTTTTACAAACTTGTACCCGTAATAGTATTGATAAGTCTATCATAACTCGTCCGCAGCCTTTTTCTTAGATTTGCTTTCTGTTGATTGTTCTTGTTCTTTCGAGCTCTCAGCTGTAGAGCTAGAACTGTCTGCGGGCGTACTAGAGTCCGAACTCTCCACATCAGGTAAACCTAAAGGTTCTTCACTGGTTGAATCTTTTTTTGCATCTGTATCGCCTTGTTCCTCTTGGCTTTCTACAACTTTTTCATCATCTTTTTCACCTTCTTGTTTGCCTCCTTCTTTTGCACCTGCTTGAGGCTTCTCTGTTTTCCTATCTTCTTCAACTGTTTGCTTCTCGTCCTTTCCTTCTTTTTTCGTTTCTTTGTTCTCTTTTTCTTTCTTTGCGTACGCTTCAGGCTTGGCAGTTTTATTAGCGCCCTCCGCTACAAAGGATAACGGAACAAAGATCAATTACTGAGCAAGAAAATACTTCGACAAAAACGCAGTGTTTGCTCCGACATGATCACAGGGCAAACGAGTTTTTTTCCTACAAAAAGGTTTTATAAGTTATTTGCTTCATGAATAGGCAAGGTGTTTGCTAATACAACAACCAAAGTGCTACTCCTAGGTCTCTAGTGAGTTAAACTGACCATCAGATCAGTAAGCCTGGTCACCCCCTCGACCCTTGTCACGAAAACGTCGCGTTCTCATAAATGCTTTGTCCCTTAATTCTTTCAAGATCTGAATAGTAATTCTCCTTACTGAGTGCGATACATTTGCCTTCGTGTTAATTAAGAGAATACGGTTTTTGATCAATTCAATACCCGTAAGTTGATGATTTCCACAATTCTCGTCGTCTGTTTGCTTTCTTATGTATTAAAATTGTAAGGGGCTACACATTCATCACATACATTCCACTTGAATTCCACTCTCTATCAAAACACCAAATAAAAATCAATCTAAAAGCGAATTAAAGAATAAACTCCTTGAAATTCTGAAAAACGAGGACAATTACGTAAGAACTTCTGATATACGAGTACAATTCTCAGAATCATGACATTGTATGTTACTCTTAGTATTGACTATAGTCCGCCTCCCCGTGTCACTCTGGCTATAAACCACACGACAAACTAGATTGCTTCTAGGTTTGTTCTTTAGATATTATTTATGGGACTTTTAAATTTTCTTTTTTCCTCTTTTGCCAGCCTCGAATACTGAGCCCTCACTTATTGCGGGCAAAAGCTCTGTAAGTTAGAATTTTTTAGATGCAGTAAAGAATTGTTGTTGTACTTACAGGAGTGAGCGGGTTAACCCAAATATCAAATACAAGAGAGACAACAGGAGTACAAGGAGACCGTCACCATGACAGATCATTCTCTAAATTCTCAAAACCTTAAGGCTTTAAATTACACTGAAATGACAACGTGAATTTATAGGATGGTCAGCATAAGTACCTGTATCATTGGTTTTTGGTTTTGGCACGTAATACTTGGCCTTGTTCAGCAGGTACAGGAGTTCACGGTCCAGTTTTCCCTGTTTATACTCGATGTCTTTCACCAGTAATACGGGATCTTCATGTGGTTTCGTTTCATTTTGCTTCTTTTCGTTTTTCTCTAGCCATTCCTGTCCGGCAAATCGAAAACAGCTAAGTACTTAGAATATAGAAAAAAAAACCTTACTAAACCAAACGAGCACAGAAGAGCTTATTACACTTAAGTAAACTGATTTTCGTTTTTTTTCGGCCACTGAATATGAAATAATACAGGAGCCAATATGTCAAAGGAAACACGAGTGACTGAGTGAGTGAAGGAGCCAATCAGCGCTTGCGTAGTATTTAGTCAATCACAATGCACAATAGAATTAGCGCACCGCGAAGAATCGTGGGAAATATCTGGAAGGTCCAAGGTCCGTGTGCCCCACTCACCGACGTCGTCACGTTTGCAGTTGCAAAAAGGTCCGAATAAACTTAGTAAATGGAGTAGCCACATGCATGCAATGCTTGCCTATTCTTACAAGGACTGTCACCAGAATTTTGCCCCTTTCTTGTTACACTTTGTTCTCGCGTTATTTAGGTGCTGGTCTATTTAGCAGTACTATGCTAATTGGAGGCACTGTAAATAGAGAACAGACACTGCAAACAGAACATAAACTTCGGCAGTGGATTGCTAAAGGAGATTTGAAAGGATGTACTGAGGCCCTGATATGCAGCGCTCAGGAACAATCTTTGAGAACAAATTATACGAGATTTCATATTGATCACACAGCAGAATCCCCTTTTTGTAGAATGTGCGGTAGTAAGGGAGAAACGGTGGCCCATGTGGTGAGTGAATGCAGTAAGTTGGCGCAGACAGAATATAAAGGCAGGCATGATAACGTGGCACGGTATATTCACTGGCAACTTTGTGGTAAATGTGGATTGGAAAGAACTAATTGCTGGTATGAACAGAAACCGGAGGGAGTGGTGGAGAGTGAAAATTTCAAAATACTGTGGGACTTCACAATCCAGTGTGATCGGAAAATCGAGGCTAGAAGACCAGACATTGTCTTTATTGATAAGAAGGAGAGAGAGGCTGTTGTGATTGATGTTGCCATCCCAGGTGATGACAGGGTGAAAAAGAAGGAACTCGAGAAGGTAGAGAAATACCAACTATTAAATGAAATTGCAAACGTCTGGTGCATGCGAAAAGTCATCGTAGTGCCTGTTGCCATTGGGGCTCTTGGAGCCGTATCAGTCAACTTTAAGGAGCACATGAAGCGAATCGGCGTGAACGTGAAGCTGGAAGTTATCCAGAAAACAGCACTGTTGGGGACAGCAAAGATACTAAGGAAAGTACTGACTCTGTAAAAAAAGAAGGAAAAGAGAGTCCTGGGACCTGTGGTGACTTGTTGTAACCCGCTCCAAAGGACTATATACCAGGCTGAACATCCTAGTTTAGCCTGAGTCTACAAGGAATGGACATAATAATAATAATAATAATAATTACCATCATCATCATCATAAATAATCTACTGATGCGCCACTTTCTAACAATACTCAATAATTAGTTTTACGTTTACAGCAACCGTAGTACATTTTCGAGCGTTCTGAAACAAAGCTCAAATCAGTGAAAATCAAAGTAGGACTATGGTGAACTCGTGGATATGTTTACAAAACAGAAAAAAGAAATAATTTAAAAATTAATGAGGTGCTTTTTCAGAGTTGTGATTGAATGAACTTGAAGATAATTTTAATAATCTATAATCACAACATAAAAGTGACCAGGGAGCTGAGTAGCTTTTTGAAATAAACATACAGTGAGTACATGACGCCAATCATTTGACTACACTAGGCATCAGTTATAAGGCAGGTGGCAAGCATACAGTTGTTAAAAAATTTGATAACTTAACATAAGGGTACAGGATTAAATGGCACCGAAACCAAATGTAGTTCTGGTATCCTGCTGCTCACTGTCTGTGTGTTCAAAGTAACAGGGTCCTTCTGAATAAGGTCTGAATTTTGTTGCCATGACATTGTCAATTTTATCATCATTATAGTTTTTGTTGTCTACAAGTCTATTCAATGTATGCAACAGAAATATCCACCTTGATTCTGCAGCTGATAATGAACAAAACCATGTAGGATAGCCCAGCTGGTGTGATGATCTTAAAATCCTTAAGACTCTCAATCCTTTATCAAGTTGAATTTGAATCAAGTTATCAGTGGTATATATATTCAGGGTTGCACTTAAAAAAAATCACACTTGCCATCATTAATACAGCAATACATCTTTGTTTTTATCCTTATAACTTCTTGTTTTTACAATGTAAATATGATGAGTCACACAACAGTAAGCAAAACAGGTAAGCCTATTTTTCCAACATGTCTACTTCAACACAATCTAGTTCACTTCAAGGTAAATTCGGAAATCAATAGACAGAAAACGTTTCATTGTAACGGCTTGTGGTGTATTGTATATAATATAACGCTTAATACATTTTCTTCATGACTTACTCTTTTCGAACCCTGGTTCTCCGTCACGGCATGCGCCTCTATATTTAATGGTAAGCGTTGACATACTTCTCGACCGTCCCAATACTTTTCCAACTCCATTCCTGTTAGTACTAACACTTAAATCAGTAGAAAAGTCCTCCATGCGATGTTTCTTATCCAGGTTGGCCGCAGAAGTTCTTCGGTTTCACATTATGGATTCGTCAATTTATTCTGTTTTCAGTAGTGGTTCCGTTCAATAACGAGTACTCATTTCGCTCAAATAAATTCTCATTCAAGTCCTAATTTCGCTCTATGAGTTCTCATCAAAGCTTACTATATTAGCAAGAGATTTTCTCATCTTCAGATCACTTTCGAGCCAACTGAAATTCATATACTGCTTGTAATCTTGGGGGCGGTCGATGGCGGTCGATGTCGGAAAAGCGAATAGTTATCATCTGTTCACGTTTAGCGCCTGGCCGAGTAAAAGGCTCATGAAATTCAGTCTCCAAGTTGGTCATTGTCCTAACTGGAAACATTTAAACTCCTTTTGATTTTAGTAAGACCGCTAATGAGGCCCTGTTAGTGAGGTTGTTTATGTCGCGCGTCTGAGTTTCAAACCTTTTCACGTCGCAATTTCGGAAGGTCGAAGGTCGCTGTCGTAATTTCCCGTGAGCGGCTCGTCGTTCGTCGCCATTTCAGGTCCTTTATGTCGCCGTTTCAAGGCCACGTCGCTTGTCGAAATTTACCCCTAACAGGGCCTCGCTAATCGTCCTCTTAAGCTACAAAATCATTACAAACTCTGGCAACGGTACGATACACTTTCAGCGTGAACTTTCATCAACAGACTTCCGTGACTTCGGTCACGACAATTGTCGTCTTCATATCGGTGCCCCCGAGTTCTATCCGACTAATTACGAAGTGCGTCTACACTGGAGTGAGTGAGTGAGTGAGTGAGTGAGCGAGTGAGTGAGTGAGTGAGTGAGTGACAATTTGCATATCGGAGTCCCCACAAAAACTCGCAAATACGCTTCGCGTATCCACGAGTTAAAAAGCCATGTAGTTTTTAATACTGTATGCACATAAAAAACGACGCGGAAAGAATATCGCATTTGGTATTACACTGACAAATAAAATATGTGATTTTACCGTGGTTTCATTAATGACTTTCTCCAATTCTTCCAAATCCTTAGCTGTGTAAATCTCGTTTTTGTCTGTTAAGTTGTTGATTTGCACCATGAATGTTCTCGACAGGTTTAAGCTTGATTTAATCATCTCTAGCGCCTTTGGTCTGTCTTTGTGCTCCTTCAGTCGCTTTCTCAAATCATATGATACTTTCTTGACCTTTTTAAGCCTTTCTTCGTATACCTGAGGTAAAGAAAACAAATACAGGCGTTGAACAAGTTCGACTCCTACTGGGACCGTTCATATGATATGAGGGAGGGGGAAAGGCAGGTGTGATTCTTGAAGCACAATTTAAAAATTGCATGACCCTAGCGAATTCTAGTTACAGT
>OX453274.1:33082713-33215213 GCA_949710005.1 Ricordea florida | reverse complement strand
TATATAAGTCATTGATATACAAGAGAAAAAGCAAGGGTCCCAGCACGGAACCTTGAGGAACTCCGCAGAGGGTTTGATTAGCATCAGATATATAACCATTAACAGTGGTATACTGTCTGCGACCAATTAGATATGACTTGAACCAATCATTTACCACTCCTCTGAAACCATAACTTTCGAGTTTAGAGAGAAGAATATCATAGTTAACCGTGTCGAAAGCCTTTTTTAAATCTATAAATAAACAGCAAGTAAATTGCCCTTTATCAAAATTAGTAAGAATATCGTTTATGATTTCTAGAGTAGCGTGGTGTGTACTATGCTTACCGCGGAATCCGTATTGAGATGAATACAAAATACTTTGTTTGTCAACAAACTTCATGAGTCTTCTATAAACCAATTTTTCAAAGATTCTATTGTAAATTGATAGCAAAGAAATTGGTCGGTAGTTTCCTGGCTTAGATTCATCTCCTGATTTGAAAATCGGAACGACTTTAGCGACTTTAAGTTTAGCTGGGAAACAGCCTGTGGATACTGAGACATTGAAGATTTGAGCTAAGGGTTGAGAAATAATATGACGAGACAATTTCAATATACTGACTGGACATGAATAGAGTCCGTGGGCTTTATTGTTTGGCAGCATTTTGGCAGCATGGTTTTTTAGTAAAAGAAAAAATCCTGGTATTTCATCACTATCTATAAAATAAATATGATATATATATATATATATATATATATATATATATGTATGTATGGTACATTTGATATATATATGGTATATGTGATATATGTGATGTATCGGTGGCTTTTCCGGCTCTGCGTACGAAAAATAGCGCTAGAAGTGTTTCAAATCGCTATGTAATAACTATCCACTTTCTAACCAAACGAGAAGGCCAATCACGGATATTTTGTTGGATACCTTAAGGTCTACGTTAACTACTGACTTCCCCAATTTTGAAAGCTGAAGACAAATTCATTTACCTTCACAGTTCAAAGCTTCTAGCAAACCAATGAATACAATTAACCACAACAATACAAGTTCTTTCTGTTCATTAAGATTTGTTACCTTTTTATCAGAATCTTTTTTCTCATCTTTGGTTCCTTCTTTCTTTTCTTTGTCTTCCTCTTTCTTTCCATCACTTTTCTTTTTCTCTTTGCTGCTCTCTTCACTTTCTTTCTTATCTTCATTTTCTTTCTTGTCTTCATCTGCTTTCTTTTCTTCTTCTTCTTTCCTACCTTCATCTTCTTTCTTTTCTTCTTTCTTATCTTTCTCTTTTTCATCTTCTTTCTTTTCCTCTTCCTTTTCCTTTACCTTCTCCTCGGATTTCTCCTCTTCTTTACCTTTTGAGCCATCTTTCGAAGATTTTTCTTCTCCTTTCTCGCTTTCGACTTGTTTCTCTTCTTTTGGTTCGTCCGCCTTTTCTCCACCCTTGAGAAAAATTAAGCAATTAATTTCTGTCACTAATGAAATCTAGAAAAATACGCTGTTCCAGGTTCAAACTCAACAAAAGATTTGTACCCACAGGCTTGCAATATTCAAATTCGAGCAGTATGCAGGATGTTTGTCCCATGAACCGACAATCCGGGCCAAAAACTTTGGGACACTGCCAAAAGCAGTATCTCCCCCCTCCCCCACATTCAAAGTTGATTTGTTGCCATGTATGATGACAGTGGCTATCAACATTGTTAGGGGGAGGGGGGTGGTTGTAATAACAGCAAAAAACGGCGAACAATGTTTTCTAGGCTTATTATTTTAATCACTTTACATATCTGCATCAAAGGCGGGTCATTCTTTTAGTGTCCCATATAGTTTTGGCCAGGATTGTAGTTTAATGGCCTTGCTCCCACGAGTCTCCTATAGCTCAGTGGTAGAGCGTCTGAACTAGTTATCTTTACTTTCAACTCCTAACAGTATGCAGGATGTTTGTACCATGAACCTAGTTTAATGACCTTGCTCCCACGAGTCTCCTATAGCTCAGTGGTAGAGCGTCTGAACTAGTTATCTTTACTTTCAACTCCTAACAGTATGCAGGATGTTTGTACCATGAACCTAGTTTAATGACCTTGCTCCCACGAGTCTCCTATAGCTCAGTGATAGAGCGTCTGAACTAGTTATCTTTACTTTCAACTCCTAGCAGTATGCAGGATGTTTGTCCCATTTAATGACCTTGCTCCCACGAGTCTCCTATAGCTCCGTGGTTGAGCGGCCGAACTACTTATGGGAAGGTCTTAGGTTCGATTTCTATTGGGAGAACTCAGACTTGCCTTTTTCCGAGGATGCCTGTGACAGAGCCAAAAACACATCTTTCACATATTTAATCAAAATGAAACGATAAGCAATATTCTTAAATATTTCCTTTCCTCGCTTTTGCTACTTGATTTCGTTTCTACTGACGTTTATGACGATAGTCCAACGATGTTATACGCGGTGGAGCTGGGCCTAAAATCAACATTGTTGGCCACTCAAACAGGAAACCGAGAAAACGTCTTAATACGAGTCTTATATCGAACACTCAGAGAAAGGTTGGTAAGCCTGTGACAAGACGGAAGAACTTTACCTCCTCTTTCCCCTCTGTCTTCTCTTCCTCTTTTGAACCGGTAAAGAAACTCGAAATTTTGCTGCCAATTTCTGCGGAAACAAAATGCAAAACTTGAAAGACTGAAAGAATATCTCTACTTTATCTTGCATTGATTAAGGGATTTTCAATTTACTGCGGGTGGGTGGAATTCCATCTCGGGGGAAGTAAGAGTCATTCAACGTGCTTCATGATAAGGCTGGTTTTCACTAGTGACGGAGTCGTAGTCAGAAGCGCAGAGCGATACCATCTAATGAAAATCAAATCGATGGAATCGGAAGAAAAATATCGATTCTGCTTACGACTCCGTCGCTAACGATCTAGTGAAAACTACATTGTCTGAGTCGAAAGAAGAATCGGAAGAATAAACCAATCACAATGCTAGAATCCAGGCCTTACTATTGGTCTGTCCTTCCGCTTCTGCTTGCGACTCCGACAATCTAGTTTTCCACTTGATCATAAGCGTCGGAGACATAAGAGGAATAAGAAGAAAATGAAACCGTTCTGATTCTTCCGACTCCGATTCCGTCGAGCTTGACTCCGCTTACGACTCCGATTTTCAATTTTAATTTCAATTTTAATTTTTTTCAATTAGCCTTTCTAGACCAGAATGAGTTCCGGCGTGGTGGGCCTCCTGTGGCCCCTGTGCGCCTTTTTCACTTTACTGATGCCAATATTCTACCAACATACTGTAAGTAATAACGAAGACTGAACGCACTCGCAAATGTTGACTGCTCTTCTTCTGGAGTTTCCTCAGGCATTTTTTCAAACACTGACTCGACCTGTGAGGATAAAAAGTCATTTATATAAACACTAAGTTCTTTATCAAAAAAGCAAGTTGAGCAATACACTGTACTAACAAGACAGAAAAAGCAAAGAACATCACGCAGATGGGGAACGCCTAGTGTTTTCTATAAGATATGGAAAACAACACTCGTGGTGTTTGAAAAACTGAACATATTATTTGTAATAAATAAATAAATAAATAGGCAAGCACTGCATGCATGTGGCTACTGCTTTACTCATTTTATTCCGACCTTTTTGCCATACCAATCGCCTTTCCTCGATTACATATTCTCTTCCGAGTTGAAAAATAAATTGGTATAAAAAGCTACAAAATATGAACTTGTGCGTCTTTCCTTTAGGAATGTCATCCAAATATTGGTCGGCCGCTGTAAATTTGTTGATCTAAGGCCGATTTACACTACAATTCTTCGCGGTGAGCGAATTGAATTGTGCATTGTTATTGGCTAAATACTAAGCACGCGCTGATTGGCTCCTTCACTCACTCACTCACTCACTCATGTTTCCTTTGACATACTGATTCCTGCATTATTTCATATGCAGTAGCCAAAAAAAAAAAACGTAATTTAGTTCGACTTCGATAAGTGAGCACATTATAAGTACAATCTAATTAAACCAGAAACCCAAAATACTTGAAGCGTGTGAGTGCCTTTGAATGTCTTGAACCTCAGCTTGTCCATATTCAATCTACCAAGTACCATATTTGGAAACCTAATTAACCAATCAAACTAGCTTCAGTGGTGTGACGTACTTACTAGGAAATACACGCCTCTGGTCAAAACATCGCGGACACGTTGATTAATGCAAGTTGTTTACGAAGCGCCATGGAAGCGGGACAGTGCCAACAAGCTGAAGACTGGGGCGAGCAGTTTTCAAATTCGTGAAACATTGTATCTGGACAAACTGAGAACGCGTGTTACACGTTTTAAATCTTATCTGATTAAATGTACCTTCTCCAGATTCAGAATTCCATTTTCATCCATCCTGAAGAAAGCCTTCACCCCCTTGGATTCTCCCTTAGGGGTGTGTTTGTCCAATGCAGCTGCCACGCCCTTCACGTTCACCGTGGTCAGGTTCACCGTACCAAGCATGCTGTGATTGAAAACGATACAAGGTCATAGATCCCAACACGATTAGAAACTAATATTCGTGGCTGGTGAATAGACAGGGATTGAACTGGGACAGTCAGCTTAGCTTTTAAGTGGACAAGTGCCCGAAGAAAGCCCCAGGGGGGCCGGGTAAGGTACTAAGTAATTAGTAGCTGGAGATGACCCTGATGGATGTTTTGAAGCGCAAATACGAAGTGGAAGTAAAGAGGTGCGAGGCCAGATAGTGCAATAGAAATGTAATGTGCTTGTGAAAATTAGCCTTTATAGGCCAGGATGATCTCCGTCATGGTGGGCCTCCTGTGGCCCCTGATACGAAGTGGAAGTAAAGAGGTGCGAGGCGAGATAGTGCAATGGAAATGTAATGTGCTACCATGGTAACATCAACTCTATGTGTTTGAAATGTTACAATGTTATTTTTAAGAGGTTCCCAGCTAAAAACAGATTTCATGTCACTTTAAACTACTTGGCTTTCGCTATCCGGTCCTTTCCTTTGTTTTTGGTATGGTAATGTAAGATTATGAGTTTGAAATAAGGGAAAAAATCAAACCAAGGATAAAATTGAACCATAACAGTAAAAAATCTTCGGACCTTCTTTCCTCTTTACTCAGGAAATCCAACTCAGTGTAGCAGGCAGAGAAGTGAAAATCATCGGTGTGTCTGTTAAAAGTCATTACTTTTTTCTGTGGTATAATATTCATCCGGTGATAGAGCATGCGCTTCACATGTTTCATGCTTTCGCTGCCGTCTTCTGCTTTGGTGAGCCGCTCAAAAGAAACCTACAAAGGGAAGATTTTCATGAACAAACAATCACATAGGAGTAATTAATTAGGAAAGGTTTCAATTTGACTTTGTGGACTAAATTTTAAATTTGCTCGACGAACGGATCTGTGCTCTCAGAGGATTTGATTTTACGCAATTTTAAAGCAAATAAAAAAAAACAGGCTGAAATGGGATTCGCACCTAGTATCTCGCGGATATCGGTGCTCTGCCAGCTGAGCTAACCAGACATCCACGGGAGAATGGTGGGATTGGATGTGCGCATGTAAGGAATGATATCAACAATTTGAGTCTGTAAAATAAACCATATATTTGCACTGCGGGTTGAAACGCAGTTAGAGTTTTGACCCTCGCAGTATATACGCAAAATAAGATTAATGATCCCTGGCTGTAAAAGCGAGCGCCCGTCTGTTTGTAACTCCCCAAAGGGCGGGAATTTTTCCCGCCAAAAATCGCGGCCTCGCGGAACAGAGCTCTATAGTACTTACCTGTACTGGGTAGACATTAGCGTCTTTGACTTGAATTGTTTTCACCTTGAAACCTTTGCCTAAATGCGCAGCTTGGTAAACAGCACCTAGATGGATACAACACAGAGATCAAGTACATTGTAACAGACCGGAGCAAAACTAAAGGCCCCGCGACGGATACCAACATTCGTTGTACAAACTTTGTACTTCAACGCTTTCCTGATCTCAGGAAGAAACTAAAGGATATGACTACTCAAGACTGAAAATCCTGCTGGATGTTAACACCTGATGTCAGTGGGGTTTATTGCGTGATTGCATACTGGTGTTCCAAAATTGACCCGAAATGGAGCACAACGTATGCAATATCTGAAATAAAAACATTTTAACTCAGGCCTGATTTCAATTCGTAGCAAGTCTATTCAACCAAAATTCAATGGGCTATTGTCCCCTCTGGAATGCAGTATATCGCGGTCTTCGGTCGCCTCCGATTTGATCCCGGTCGTATCGCGGAAGGAAATCGGTCGGTCCGGGATCTGATCGCGAGCGCGTCTCGGTCTGTACACGCGTGCTGAACGAGGTCAGATCGCGTTTCTGTACATAAATAATTCGAGGCGGCACTATACTATATTTTTCTTACCCATGGCTGCTGCTTCATCAGTATTCACACTTTTGCCAAGTTCAGACCTACAGAGCAGGTAATAATGTGTATATATTCATTATCAGTTAAAACATAACCATTATTAGTAAAAATCTACTAGTATACTATACAATCTGATTGGCTGAGCTACTACACACTATGAGAAATTAGAGTGCGGCACTTGGTTTAAGACCGTTTTCAAAATGGCGACTTGTTCGCGCTCTGGCGAAGTTTCACAGGAAGATTTAGTATTTTGGTATTTTTTTTTTGACCGACACATAATTTCTCGATTTCTATGGGGTAATAGCCAAAGTCCTCACCAACTATCACCCCATGGAAATCTCGAGCTCATAATCTAATTGTTAATTAGTACGTCTTACTTAAAGTAAATGTATATATTTGTTATAAAAAGTAACGACAGTTTCTACCAGATAATGCATCAGTGTTTGATACAATAATAATGATCATAATAATCATGCTATAATATATATAATAAAATAATAATAATAAAAATAATAACAATAGTAGTAGTAGAGCACGTTTCCTGACAGTCCGGAAATAGCTTCGAGAAATACAACTACAATTTACAAAATTTCCAGGAAGTGTAGAAGGGCATTGAGACGTTTCCAGTGGATCAATTTTAAATAAAAAGTCAGACCTGTAAACTGCTTATAAAACTGTATGTGTAGTAGCCAAGAATGCGATTAACATGCAGCAGTATGTAGTTCTTTCGGATCAATGTCAGTGTCTGGGCAACCGTGCATCCACCCCTCCCCTAACCCAACCAGTCATAATAAGTTAAAAGTTAGTGTTAATGTTGGGTTAGGGGAGGGGTAGGTGCACAATTGCCCAGATACTGACATTGATCCGGTTTTTCTTTAGTAGTGAAAGATGTCAACCACTGCTGGCTAGTTTTTCTAGAGAAATCTGAAGCAAAAGCGCAGTTCTATGTTAGGTTTGCTGCAAAATATGGCGTTAAAGAGTAATAATAAACTTGTGATAAACTTCACGAATCTCTTCCTTCATTTTGGGTAATTTCCTTCTCCCTCTTTGATTTATAATTACTGGTTTACTAGTTTTGTTAGCTTTACATACTTCTTCACTGCCTCGAGAAGAACTTCTTGGACCTTGGGTACACGAGTTCCACCACCAACAAGGATAACGGATTCTATTTCATCCTAAAAATACCACAGTAACATCAGCACAACATTAATTTTTTGAAAAGAAAAAAAAGAAAAGAAAAAATGTTTTTGTCTTTGTAACCTTGGAAAACGCAAGAACGATGCCAATATACAGCCATCTTCTCAATAAAGGATTTATTATCTGGAAATCTTGATTTATATTGTTTCGCGGGACAACGCGGGAAATTCCCAGCGGAAGAGATATGGGCTCATCTTGCCCGCTTGGGTGGCCAATCAGATCTCAGGATTCGCCTCAATTTGCCCGCTCGCGGAACCAGCCATATAATGAAACAGTCTATAGTACTATAGCAGACATATATTTTTCTTAAGTGCATTTTCAGTGGCCAACGGCCACTTTCAAGAGAGTTAGAGATCCAAACGTTACATGTACAGCAGTGTAGTACATGTGAATGTTATTTGGCCAATGAGTGTTAATCATCTTAAAAAAAGGTATAAAAAACGTTCTCAAACTCATCAGTGCATAAAGGGAAGCCGAAGGAAATCAAGCACGGTGACGTGTTTGGATATCTGATGAAACACAGCCCATTTTAAATCGTTAATTTCTTCTTCTAAATCATTTTGTTCAAGAAGCTGTATCAAACACGAGATGCACTGTTTCTTTACATATCAAACACCTCGACTTTCCCCAAACATACTCCGCTACGCATCTAATTTTCAGCACTCTTCTCGGTGATAGACTTGTAGTTAACACTGCATCTTGTGTTTGACATATTACATTTATGTGAACACGTCTACAAGAGAAAGGTAAAAGTAAACTATATGTGCGGTTACTCTCAGTCTCTGTTGCCTTCGTCGGAGTTAGAACGTGTGCGTTTTTTCTTACCAAGGTTATCGAAGAAGCGTGGAGTGCCTGATTGACTGGACCTGGCACTCTTTTTAGGAGATCATCACACATTTCCTCGAACTCCTCGCGAGTCACCTTGGCACGAAAATCCTGCTCTTCGAAGGCACCCTCGATCTGCAGACAATGAACAAAACCCAAGTCACAGAGGGAAAAACTAAAGCAGTTACTGGAAGCTCGAGCTGTAACCCCCCACTAACTCCAACAAAGCCCCATCAAAAGTCGCAGAAAAGACACTGAAAAGAATACTACTACACCCTAAGCATATAACAGCTATTTTGCCGTGGACCAGCCTAGAAATTATTAACCAATAACCAAAAATTATCAGGGTTTGAGAAACATTCCTGGTCACATCTGATCGCTAACAAGAAACTTGGAACATCTCAAGCTCCTAAGGAGTAGGAGTTATAACTGTCAAAAATTTCAGTGCTATCAGGATTGTCATTAAGAATTGCAGTAGCAGAAAAAATATGTAAAGTGGCCGGAGACATGCAACATAACAAATCCGTGGCTGAATAAAAATTAGGTACAATCCACCAAAATCTACCCACGTAATTCTGCCTAGTTGCCGCATCTCTGATGCCTAGGTAACTACATTTTTCAGAAAGAACAGCTGTTCACTATATGCTACCTCACATTTATGAGCCGTCTGTCGACAGTCGACAGTCGGTCAATAACTTTCCGTCAACTGTCGGTCGCCTGTCGGCCGACAGTCGACCTGGTGACTGTTGATGGAGGTGAGCTGTTCTTCACTTTGCCTCAGAAGATGCAAGAGAAATTTTCATTCTGTAGAAGACTAACAGTCATACTAACAGTGCAAGAATTCCAATTTGATAAAAAAGATGGGCTTCCGTTCTGTATTTTACTAGATTTGACTAATTTATTTAATGGCTGGCCTATGTAACTTCTATTTACGAAGATTAAAGCATTTACTTCAACCAAATTTAAATTCAAAAAAGGATCAGGGGAGAGGAAGCCATGCATACCTGGGCAAAAATCTCAGTGTTGGCACTAAGTACTTTTTTCACTCTAACAGCTTCTTTAAGGAACTTTGCCATAGCTCTTGGAGACTGAGTAACATCATTGTTGCCTTTATACTGTTGCTGTGAAAGAAAGGCAAAAATTGACATAAAACGAAGTAAAATCATTTGGGAATTCAAATAGATAGACAGACAGATGGACGAACGGACGGATGGATGGATACTGTGTTTTATTAAGAAACATTGCAGTGAAACTGAATTGCACCTCTTTACAAATTATAATCATAACAGATAGACAGACAGACGGATAGATAGACAGACGGATGGACGGACGAACGGATGGATACTGTGTTTTATTAAGAACCATTGCAGTGAAACTGAATTGCACCTCTTTACAAATTATAATCATAATAGATAGACAGACAGACGGATAGATAGACAGACGGATAGATAGACAGACGGATAGATAGACAGACGGACGGACGGACGGACGGAAGGACGAACGAACGAACGGACGGACGGACGGACGGACGGACGGATAGATAGACTGTGTTTTATTAAGAACCATTGCAGTGAAACTGAATTGCACCTCTTTACAAATTATAATCATAACAGATAGACAGACAGACGGATAGACAGACAGACAGACAGACGGACGGATGGACGGACGCACGGACGAACGAACGGACGGACGGATGGATAGATAGACTGTGTTTTATTAAGAAACACTACAGTGAAACTGAATTGCACCTCTTTACAAATTATAATCCAATATACAACTACAATCACAATATATAATTATCTACCTGAAAATGTTGAATTCAGAGAAGCAGTTACGTTTAACATATTATAAACAGCACTGAGCTCTGTATCAAAAACTCTTGGGCAACTGATCATATACAGTGTAGATGAAGTCGGTCTCAGAGAGGGCATTACCTTAAATAGTTTTATAAGGTGGTCTCTCATTCTCAGTTCAAAGGCATGTCCACCCAAAGTACGATCAAACCTACCAATAAATGGGCATAGTGATCAGGTCAAGAAGCACTGGATACTTATCTGTCTAGTTCTTATCCTGGGGTCAAAACATTAAGACTTAACATGTATAGATATCGTTTTCCAACTCCAACACCATAGTACACTTGTAAATTACCCTAACAAAAGTTTTACTGAACTAAAGACTGGTTTCTGTGGCATGGAAGATGAGAAGTGTTGATCTTGGAGGTCTACTGAAGTCCATTGCACAGATAGCTCCAGCAATAATGGCTTTGCTTAACTGCCCATTTATACAACCTGGTTAAGAAACCCATTGTGGACTAAAGTATCGCGTCTAATGGAACAGTGCTGTCACCTCAGCTTGAGCTCTTGACTTACTGATCTAGAGCAGATTTGTCAAACGCAGCCAGCTGCTGTCAAAAAAATCACTGCCTTCATCATATTGGCCAGTTACTCTGCTTGACATGCCCACAGGCCCCTCTTTGGTGCTCGATTGTCTAGACGGTTACTTTTCAAATTTAGCTGCTTACTTTAAAACTTTTTGACAACCCTTACTACTGGTCCTCTTCGAATGCATGTCCAACAAAGATCAGAGGGAATTCTAGACACTATCACCACATCATCAGCATAACGATCAGTTGCTATCACTGTCACTGTTGATGTTCTGCTACTGTTGCTGTTACTTGTACTGTTAACTACACTGAACCTAAAGCATTAGTGACAGGTTTTAAGCAAATAAATAACCTCTGGTAAACAACAAAATTTAACTTTGTTACTCACCCAACTCCTTTTATTGCCACTTGAGGTGCTTTCTCTGTGATGCCTCTCTCTTTTGTCTTCACTTGACTGTAACCTGAAGCAAAAAAAAATGCTATTAGAATATCCTTTTGCTTGTTAATGATAATAATAATGATAACAAACTTTATTTGAGTGTCAACTGTATTTCGCACTAACATACTAATATTGGGGACACCAAAGCACACATGAAATCAAATCAAACCATATTAAATTAAATCAAATCAAACCATATTAAATTAAATCAAATCAAATCAAATTGTGGAGTGGGGAAAATCAGAGTACCCAGAAAAAACCTCTCGGCGCAGAGAAGAAAACCAACAAATGCAGCCCACATATGACGCTGGGGGTGGGAATCAATCCCGGGCCACATTGGTGGAAGGTGAGCGCTCTCACCACTGTGCCAACCCTGCTCCCATTCTAACATTCTATCTTCTCAGGGTCTCTAATCCACTTAAGAAATCCATAACACACATGGTAGATTCCTGAGTTTGTAATCTGTTTGTTTCAAACACAATGAGTCAAACTGGCTGTGGAGTAATCAATTTAAAGACACTTAAAGAATTAACTTAAAAATATGCCTGCTGTCTTGCTTAAGAAAGAAGAACCTTTAGGTACAGATTTGTACTGTTGTTAACCCATTCCCTCCCAAAAGTGAGCAATTTACACCTTCTAAAAATTATATTATAAAAATAAAATACATTAAAATTATACATTAAAAATACATTATCATGGTGACAGGTGATGAGGTGTGAAAGGATTATCAACTATAGGATATTGCACTGACCTAAGAACAAATTCTCCACACTAACATGTAAGACAGGGTATAGAAGTCACTGAGGAGAATTTCTCTTTAGATCTTGGGAGTGAAAGGGTCAAGGTCCTCTCTGGTTGATGACTTACCAACAATTGTTGCCACTGTGCTTGAGGCTCCCATGTCATAAAACATAATATACTGTCAATAAAACATTAACATTAATTAGTTAAAAGAACAAACTTGTTTCTTGATGAATACATGAAATTTGGCACAAAGCGTTAATTTTACAGAAAGTTTCATACCTTCTCACTATTATTAAATGACGCATGACGAAAGACAGCATAGTGAAGGGCAACTGTAAAATAGATACCAACAATGATTGGTTTGATTGGTCAAGCGGTGGAACTGTTTACAAGACAAGGTCTACAATGCCTTGAAGATACCCTACGAATGATTTCGTTTAGAAGCAACACTGAAATCTAATAGCAGGGTTGCCACTCATTAGAACCCAAAAAATTCCCTGACTTTTCCCAGACTTTTAACTGACCTCAAAACAATTTAACCACACCACGCTGACCAAAAACACTGCATTTAAACACATAAGAAATTGCACATTGACAGCTTCACAAAACATTGTGGAACCCTCGAAACAAAAAAAGTTCCCTGACTTTTCGCTGACAGCTTTGTCAAGAACTAAGATATTCCCTGACTTTTCCCTGCCCTTGAAAAATTCGTGTTCAATAGTCAGCAAGGTGCAAAGCAATGAACCGACTATTGACTAAGAAGGCTAATGGTTTTAGTAGAATCCAACAAACAAACTATCATCAATTTTAAACCACTACAGTATTTACTTATTTCAACTTACCTTGTCTTCTTCCAAGCACATGCATTTTCAATACTTACTATCTATCACAGGATAGATACTGTTTATGATAGCAAATCAGATTGCAGGATTTGTGATAGAATGCGAGTTGGTTTCAAATATAATTCATGACATACAATCCAGATGGGATTCGCATGGTTATCATCGTCAATAAAGGATTGAAAATGTGATGCATGAGCATCAAACTTTGGAAAAACCACCTAAACGACCATTGTGGCATAGGGGACCATAATGGCATGCTGATTGTTACTACACTTCTTATTGTTACTGTCAATAATTGAACTTTACCATCGAGTTAATTTTTCCAAAGACGACAGGAGACAGTAAAGAAACTGCCAAAACTCATACCTAGTAGAGGTAGACGTAGATTTATTTCTCAAGGTAGTTGCTGTGTCTACTTGGATGTTGGTAGACAGTTATAGTATTCTGGAATGTTTGATCATCTGACTAACCTGCTGTATTATCATTCATGAGCTGAAGAACATTCAGACCAATCAACTTTGCTGCCCTGGTAAATAACACATAATATGCATGTTAGCACTTGAGAATAGTAGATGGCAAAAACTTTAAAAAGTATCTTTTTTCTACTTTTGTTGATAGCAACCCTGTTTTTCATGTTTCATTTGGAATTTTACTCTATTTTAAATTTTACTCTAGATAAAGGAAAAGTGCACATTGCAACCACGTGGACAATCAGACATAGTTTTATGCTACACCAGTTTATTCCATCTCTTGCAATGACTGTAATTAGGAATAAATTGGGCAGACAACATGTCAATTTGGTACCAACATCAAAAAGAACATCAAAAAGCAGTTTTTTGTTTACAAAAAGAAAATTCTTTCTTAGCAGTATACGCACACCTAACCAACTATGCCATTGGGTGGGATAATAAGGCATTGTTGGCATATCAATAATATCATATCATTGTTGGCATATCAATAATATCATATCATTGTTGGCATATCAATAATATCATATCATTGTTGGCATATCAATAATATCATATCATTGTTGGCATATCAATAATATCATATCATTGTTGGCATATCAATAATATCATATCATTGTTGGCATATCAATAATATCATATCATTGTTGGCATATCAATAATATCATATCATTGTTGGCATATCAATAATATCATATCATTGTTGGCATATCAATAATATCATATCATTGTTGGCATATCAATAATATCATATCATTGTTGGCATATCAATAATGGCCACTTTCCATTGAACTGCGATGATGGCAAGTTATTACCTGATGCTAATTTACACTTGTAATTAACCCTTTCACTCCCAAGAGTGACTTTACAGATTTTACTCTGTCTAACGCCAGACGATTTTACTCGTCAAATGGAGACCCCTTGGGAGTGAAAGGGTTAAAAACTATCTCCCTTAACCCTTTCACTCCCAAGAGTGACTTTACAGATTTTACTCTGTCTAACGCCAGACGATTTTACTCGTCAAATGGAGACCCCTTGGGAGTGAAAGGGTTAAAAACTATCTCCCTTAACCCTTTCACTCCCAAGAGTGACTTTACAGATTTTACTCTGTCTAACGCCAGACGATTTTACTCGTCAAATGGAGACCCCTTGGGAGTGAAAGGGTTAAAAACTATCTCCCTTAACCCTTTCACTCCCAAGAGTGACTTTACAGATTTTACTCTGTCTAACGCCAGACGATTTTACTCGTCAAATGGAGACCCCTTGGGAGTGAAAGGGTTAAAAACTATCTCCCTTAACCCTTTCACTCCCAAGAGTGACTTTACAGATTTTACTCTGTCTAACGCCAGACGATTTTACTCGTCAAATGGAGACCCCTTGGGAGTGAAAGGGTTAAGCAACACCATTCATCCCAGGTATAAAAAGAGCTTCACAGCCTTGCCTAAATCACCCTTGCAGAAGACACTATAGATAGGAGTGTCAAAACTTCAGGTTGGTGAATTGTAACTTTTTAAGTTACATTCATTATTTCAAACCAGCCTAGCATCATATGCCTATGTCTGTTTACTCCAGATATTATAAATTTCACTCAGCTATTTTACAGTTCTCATTTAAAAATCCATAAATGTCTTTTGATCTACTTTAATCAAATTGCAAGTCTAGAAGATTGAAGATTATATGAAAAGCATGCTATACAAAATTTCATTTAACAATTTTTTATCATTATCATCATAATCGGTTAGTTATTTTGTTGCAACTTAATTATAACGAAGAAAAATAACAAAGTTGCCTTAACATGTCTATTTAATAAATAAGTATAAAATAATATACCTTTGCTATACCTTGAGTGGAAAAAAACCTATGCAAGAGTTGAAAACCCTTACCTCAAAACTGCTCGTCGCTCAGCTTGGTTGAAGAAAGGTGGCACTGTTATAACAATGTCTTTCATTGGATGATCTAAATAAGCCAACAAAAATATACATTATTATATCTCTCAGTTAGAAGGCACACTGTGATTGGTCAATTTAGCAGGCCATACTTCACTGTATATCCCGCTAACTTCAAAAGTTTGTTTTGGTTGCCAAAATGTATCCAGAGATATAATAAATATCATACAAACCATGTTTTCTCGGTCCGTACTCTAAGTTACATATTCTCTTTTTTTCCTCTCAGATTTATGGCCAGCACGTTTGGGCCATAAATCCAAGCGGAAAAAACTTGGTCCGTAACTTACAGTACAGACCTCGCACTCAGTTAGTAAGAGGTACTTATCTTTAATATGTCGAGTCATTCAAGAGACAACAGCGTGCATGTGTTCATCAAACTGCCATGTTTAATTCCTCTCCCCATCCCTGTAGTGCACATGGACTCGACATGGTGTCAGGAGTGGGATTAATTTTACTTAACACGTCGTGATCAAAAGAAGAAAATTCGTACAAACGCTCAACAATTCATTCAACGTGCAAAACGGCGAAAACATGTCACATAACGAAGCCGAACAAGAAGAAAATCCTCCCGGCGCATTGGCGGGCGCCGAAGAACAACCTGTGATTGCACATCCGCAAGTTGTCCTGCCAAACATTCGACCGGTAGCTAATTTTCAAGTAACCCCACCGGAGAAATTTTCATTCAAGCCGGAAGATTGGCCAAAGTGGATTCAAAGGTTTGAGAGATTTCGCAAGGCTACCGGGCTTGACAAACAAACTGGCAAAAATCAAGTAAACACATTAATTTACACAATGGGTGAACAAGCGGACGATGTCTTTATCTCATTCGAATTCACCGCCGAACAAGAAAAGAATTATGAAGAAGTGAAAGAAAAATTCGAAAATTACTTCATCGTGAAAAGAAATATCATCTTTGAGCGAGCAAAATTCAACTCAAGAAGTCAACGAGCGGGAGAATCGGTGGATAGTTTCATCACAGATTTGTATGGCCTGGCAAGGTACTGCAATTTTGGCGCGCTAAAAGAAGAGCTCATTCGCGACCGTATTGTCGTGGGATTACAAAACCGCGAACTTTCGGAAAAACTTCAACTAGATCCGAATCCCACTCCTGACACCATGTCGAGTCATTCAAGAGACAACAGCCTGCATGTGTTCATCAAACTGCCATGTTTAATTCCTCTCCCCATCCCTGTAGTGCGCATGCCTAAATACTAAATAACACACGCGTGACACACGAAACGTCAAAGTTCAATAACACAACATAATAGCCCTCTTTCATTAGTATTTAGACTTATAAAGAAAAAGTACAATCTTAAGGGGTATACTTCTACACACACAATATCAGATTAATGTGTAACTTCAGAACAAAATAGTAGTAACAAAAATAGTTCTTGTTCAATATCCCTCGACAGTCTTGCCATAAAAGTTAATGTGTTCTTTTATGAGGTGATAAATAAGTTTAAATATACTGTATTCATATTTACCAGCAAACTTTTCAGCGATGACTCTTGAATGATTTAGTACCATGCCAAGTATTTCTTCAGGGGTAAATGTTATCTCACTATCATGTCTATAAACAACAGTCCCTGAAAAGATAACATCGAACAGGAGCACTGTCAACTTGTTCAATTCTAAACCTAGTACACAGTAGTACCTCAGGTAGTATTGGTAATATATGAAAAAATGTAGATTTACTTCTGTAGATTTACTTACTACAAATTTATTTACAATTTTATAATAAATTTGAAGGTGGCACCTTACCTGTTTCTTTATCTTCTTCAAGGTCATACCATGGAAATCTAAACGTGCAAAATAAACAGCTTTATTTTTTTTCTCAAGCATCTGGGCAGGCCAGAATCCAAAATCTTCGAATATGATTGGCTAATCATGCATGTGTGATATGTCCAGCTTTTTACGATACAGCCCATGGGCCAGATTTTTTCCCCGCTGTAGTAATTTCCTATCTCTTTTCTTACTTAAAAGGAAGACATCCAAAAAAATATATAAGTTATTTACCTGGCTAGGTCGGTCCATATAGGAAAAAACTGTGCCCTTGATATTAAGCACGGCCTGACGGCAAAGGCCGAGGGCTGTACTCAAGACCTCGGGCACAGCTTTTCTCATACAGACCTTCCACCTGGAAATTAACTTATATGCATTTCAAACAGAATACACAGGCCATTAAACTAGAAAACAAACCTTTGCTTGTACTGTTGTACCAAAGGGTTCTTGAACGATTTTCCCAGGACATCATGTACATAAATATAAGATTTCTTGGGAAACTTTACAGCCTGAAACCCAAAAAAGAAAAATGTAAATAAGGGGTACAAAACACATACACACCACTTGCAGAGTTTTTTCAACGCAAATGTGAGCCCTGTATTAAAGAATTACTGTCCTAAAGACACTTACAACATTCATTGCTCCATCTCCAAACAATCTCTCTTTATCTTTCAGGGAAACAGCAACAGGAGTTTTCCTTCTTGACTCGCTGTAAATCAATAATGTAATCATCATTGCAGCTTTAATTTATTATTTGAAATAAATGACTACAAAAATGAACCATCTTAGGTTTCCAAATGTTTAACTTACACATTCAGAGCAATTTCCATTGGTACACCAGGCTGAATAGATAAAAAAGCATCAATTAATTATTAACTTAATAATCAACTTAATAACTTAAAGACAATTCAACTTTGTCCCATAAGACAGTACATAATTAAACAACGGGGAGTTTAGCTGGGTTGCATAAATATATGTACACCAGCCTGAATAGAGAAGATAAGAGTATAATATATTTTAAAACTACATTTTATTTATCAATAGAAAGCAGTGACACTGGATTTAAAGTAATTTGTACAATGAATATCAAGATGTTGTCCACACATTAATCAAACCAAGAACAAACTATTAACTAGACAATAAACTTGATGATATCAGCAAAATCAATGGGTCATCAATAGGTAATCAATGGATAATCAGATGATTAGTCTTGTATGGCCTATTAATAAATAATCAAAATTTTCCACAAAACTTTCAAATAAACATATCTTGGATGTTAAATTCATCTTTGCCTATTATTGTCCTCATAAACCATCAACATGAATTTTTATCACAGGAAGAGGTTATGATAAAGAAATTGCTAGAAAACTGTATGAGATGTGTGGCATTAGAATAATGTGTAATCAATGACTAATCGAAGGGTAATCAATAGAGAATCAGTGATAAATCGTTAGGCCACAAATGTTTCGTCATGGATTAATCATTGATTAGACTTTGAAGTCATTCATTTGTTAAACCTGGTATTAGTTGCAGAAAGGCATCAGTGAAAATATGTAGTAGTACAATTTAGCTTTAAAGGAGAACGGAAGGCTACAGGGTATATTTTTTGTTGCTACTTATGATGAGAGGGAAAACCATAATTTCGCGTTGGGGATGAGGAAAAACAAGTATTTCGATGTGAAAACGGCTTAAAACCAAGCGTTTTGGTCAAATTTGAATCGCCGCCATTTTGTAAGCATTCTCTTCCGGTCACTTCCAAAAAAGGAATGCCAGTCGCCATGTTGTGACGTCATTGCGCTCATGTGGTTCCCTTGTTGATGATAAAAGGAGCGAAATGGGCTCATAGATATTGGTATTCCAAAAGCAAGCAGAATAGTTTACCCAGAGAAAGTGGTAGTTTGGTAGCAATGGCTGAGTTTGAACTATAATATTTGACCCATGCGAGATCTCTCGGATTCCGACGAGGAAGGAGCTGAAAATCCGAACGAGATCGCCAGGAGAGGAAATACAGTATGCTGTAGCTGTGGCCATTGCGAAAACTGGGAAAATCAGCAGGAAAGAGAATGTCTGTGCTGCCAGGAGATGGAGGAGCTGTATCGAAACTGTCAGGTGAAAATTATTGAAAAAACGAGAATAAATATTACGATAATGATCGATCGTGTTGCTTCTGTGTTTGTAAGTATTCCGTGATATCTGTGCGATCTTTTGTTTGCGAATTCTGTGATACCATGTTTTCATTATTTGGCTCAGATATGGGAACAGATTATCTCCACAGCTTTATTACTCAGCATCCTAGTTTTAATACAGTATGCTTGCAAAGAGAGGTGCTGGAGACAGCCATTGTTAGCTTGAGTCAGGCGCGTGGAATACGAGCGCCGCGAGAACTAAATAATATGTAGGTATCCAAACCAAAACAAGAATGTAGGATGTCTGTTCTTGTTACTTTATTTCGCTGAGAAGATATATATTATCTACTGATGGCATTCAGTTTTAGTCACTGGTTGAAGTATTCCAAGCTATTTTTATTGATGGAAAAGTGATTTAAACATTATATGCATCAGCCACAATAAGCACGTATAAAACAGTAAGATATGAGCGTGACTTCGTGACCACATAACTGCACCTACAATTGTAAATAATGTTTTGATGAACATGTTTGGAATCACCTTCTTTTACCTTCCAATTAGTAAGATTCAACACCATACACCACAAGCTTTGACACTTGTACATTTGAAAAAAAAAATCGACATTTATTTTGTCTTTACTGTTTCCTTTGTACACACTCTGATAGAATTAGTATTTCCGAAAGTATTTACGCCGCTCTCGTACGAATACCAAATGCCACTCACCTCTTCATGGTGAGCTTTACGTTTTCGGCGTTCACTGGCAGGCCTTTGGCTTGAGTTCTTCTTATGTGGAAATTTAGTGGAAATTTATGTGGAAATTTAGTGGGGTAAGCTGCCGCGTTTTGGGGCTTTATCGGGCAAAAGCACTTGCCTGTAGTCGGTTCTAAACGATCTGAACGGATGTGGCAGTTTGTCAGTGGCGGTAGGTTCTTTCTCTTTATCTGGGCCAGCCATTTATTGAGCTGTCCTTGATCGTTCAGTGGAAAGCGATGAAAACTTATTCCTTTCTTCGAATCTCTGGGAGCTCTATTCGAATAACCTACTACGACGCATTGAACCATTTTGGATCTATTATAATTGAAATTTGGCGCGTATGCAAGTGAGCGCAATGACGTCATGCTCAGCCGCCGCGCCTTCAAAATGGTGGACAAGATGGCGGACATACAGCTTGTCTCTTTCGTGGACTTTTTTCCGTGTAAAACAACCTTTTAATGGCCGTTAAGGTACAAAAACTGTAATTTTCACTCGATTAATACTATTTACTTTCTTATAAACGTGACCAAAAAAGGTCGTTTATGGCCTTCAGTTCTCCTTTAATTAAAGCGTTCTGTAAAATTTGTTCTTTCGCTCAAAATGACCATGTGTATCTTGCTACTAATGATTTTAAAAGTGAATTATTGGCCAAATTTCCATTTACTTAAATTTACAAATTTACAAGTACAACTTCCCAGAAATGAGCCATATTTTACAAAACCTCTAGAAGAAATCAAATCAACAATGTTATAAATGAGCCAGAAATTTTCTTTGTGCTAACAGAAAAATGGTTTCTTCCAGACAAAAGAGGGTTTTTTAACAAAAACAAATCTGGAACAGAAACAGTGACACCAATATAAAAGAAATAATCAGTGGAACCATGAACATAAGACAGGTCAACATTACCTTTACTATGGCTACTTTCATAAATTCACTCCCAAGATCAACAGACATAACAGCTAAACCATCTGCAGGAAAAATAGCAAGAGAAACAAAATCTGGTGAGGTTTAATCTGCATTTTATCCCTAACAGGGTTAACATTAGACTTGGGTCAAAAAATACAGCTGCTCTCCCATTTGAACCAGCTTATTACTGGCGAAACAAATGTTTCCATTCTGCATGCACTTCCTTGCTCTGTATTATAACAATGTTGCTGGCTACTTTCTAACTTGCTCCAAAAATAGTTCAGAACTACAGCAACAGTACGTTAAATCTTTTCACAAGGGTGAGAAGTGAAAAGTGGGCATCAAGGTTTTAACCCTTTCACTCCCAAGAGTGACTTTATAGATTTTACTCTGTCTAACGCCAGACGATTTTACTCGTCAAATGGAGACCCCTTGGGAGTGAAAGGGTTAAAAACTATCTCCCTTAACCCTTTCACTCCCAAGAGTGACTTTATAGATTTTACTCTGTCTAACGCCAGACGATTTTACTCGTCAAATGGAGACCCCTTGGGAGTGAAAGGGTTAAATCCATCAAAGCTGGGTTTAATTTCATATAAAACACATGTATAAGTTTCTTACCTGAATGGCTTACATAAAAAGATAAGAATGCTACCAGAAGTAATCCTACTGTTGAAGCTCTTACAGAAATGGCTGCCCGCATTGTTGAACAACACACCTGTGGTAATGATAACAAAATTGTTGGAAATGCTTATTTGAAAACTGTTTCACCAGAGTAACTCCTAAACATGCCTAGCTGTTTCTTTATATTGTCTATGACATGCATGACAGGCCTGCAAATAACAGTAGGTCATCGGTCATTGACCGACCAAAATTAGGTCATGTCCAACGAAATCCCAACTGTGGTGGGACATGATGTTCGGACAATTTTTTACCAAATATTTTTTAATAGTAAACATGAATATATAATTCAACCTTTTTTTTAGTGATGTCCAACTACATTTTTGTTTTGTCTGAAAATGTTATTTGCAGTTATACATGAAGTGGGGGGGAGGGTCTACGAGTGTGGAAGCATGGAGGGAAGGGATGGTGTTTGCAAAATACTTTGGGGTTTGGATGGTTAATAACACAATTTATTATATGGCTGGTTCTACAAGCAAGCAAGATGAGATGAATCCTGAGTTCTGATTGGCTACCCAAGCAAGCAAGATGAACTTATCTTGCCTTCTCTGGATTTCCCATGTTATCCCACAAAATTAAACAAAACAAAATGGCTATATAATAAATCCTGTATTGACTAAACTTGACCTCAGGTCAATAACAATGCAAAAAGAACTTGGTCAATATGTAGCCACCTTGAACTCATGCTTGATCAGTAAGGTATATATATATATATTTAATAAAAATACTCAGGTGATTATACAAAATTGAGCGCTCTGATTGGTTCGCTATCTCGGATTATCAGCCGATAATCATCTCGATGAACAAAATGGCTGTCAGTCATTTGCGCGCTTTTGATGAAATAAATTTTTTTTGTCGTACAATGCTTTTCTTCTTTTTTTGAAATAATCACCTGTGTATTTATACTAAAACAATTATTCACCTCAGGCTCAGTGATTATCGGTGAATATTCACCGACAATCACTTCGCCTTTGGCGAGTAATTGTTAAATATATATAACTGTTACTGATAGTATTATTTGTCAAGGGCTAAGGTCAAAGGAATGTGTGCAGTAATGCTGCAAATCCCAGGGTGCATTTAGTTTAGGTTATGCCGAAGATCTTCAGCATGGGTTTTAAAATTTTGCGGCGTACCGGAGTAAATTTTCAAAGCCCTTGGTGTAACTTCGGCGTGGGGTCTATGCAGAATGCATCCTGGTGCATATATCTTACTCATTATTTGTCCCATACTACTGATAGAGCCCACGACAGTTGTTCCACAAGGGGCTTGAGAATGCTTATCTATGGTAAAGCATTAAGCATAACCCTGTTACCATAGTTTATTGTTTATCAAATTCCAAACAAACTTGTTCTAGATTTCAAGTCAACGCTCATTCCAACATTTATTGATTCACTTGTTTATATCTTTATTTCACTCTGGTTATTCTCTTTTTTTTTCTGAAACTCTGAGCTACAAAAATTACCAAATGAACCATTAATTCATGTATTACTCTTTTTTTGGCAAAACTAATTATGATCGTGGAACTGGCATTGTGCAACGTCCCCTCAGACTTGGCAATATTATTGGCTAAGGTACCATGTAGAATAAAATGCAATCTGCCCGAGTGCAGTCTACTCTGTGGCAAAAAGCAAAGAATGAAACGCAGTGTCACTGCAGATATCATCCATGGAAAAAGATTTGCAATGAGTTTTCTTTTTTCTAACTTTGTAATTATCAAAAGTAAAACCATCTTCTACAAGGGAAAACGAGTACCTGAATTTGGTATTACATTCGCTAAAAATTGTGCACACTGAATAGTTATCGTACTACTTCCATTATCGTTCGATTGTTCTTAAGATATGCAAAGGTTTACGAGAAAAAGACCAAAAATAATTTACAACTTTTTTACAAAGCCGACTTAAAACCATAGGTTTCGATGGAGTTTGACGTATCGTTGCATGACATTGTATCTGGGTGATTATTTCACTACTTATGATACACATCGACGCACAGAAATAACATGATGTAGATTTTGGAATTCTCTTCTTCAGTTTATAAATGGAGTTACCAGAAACCCTCATGAAAATGTCCATCCGCGAGCTTTTTGTTAACTTGTACGCTTTCTAACAATCAGAGAAAGAGACCCTGCTCAATCGATGAGCCGAGCCAGAAGTAAAACTCAGCCAGATTATCGGAGCTCTAAAGCAATTACACACGATCCTAAAACAAAGATTGAAGCTTACCTCGCCACTGAATGAAAAAGACAGTGCTTCCTTAAGAAGGAGAGGGTATGGTTAAGTATAAACAACCTGGAAAAATTAAAGAAAAGTTGAAAATACCGGTGTTTCGTCTGAACGCGGCCTCCGCTGATTGGACGGCTCGTCTGCCCTCGAACATGCGTAGCTTCTTTCCACTACACGTGGCTCAATATGGCGGGTCCACATCTCACACACTGATGCAACTTTTAGCATGCTTGAGTAATCCAAAAACATATTGTGCCATTTTCCTTCAGCTATTCATTTTTTATCCCTTAATTTAGAAAAACAAAGACTTATTTGGAGTACTGTACAAACTGATAATTATACCGGAAGTCGTAGTAGTCGCCGGAAGTGCAAAAGCTACCGGAATTAGACAAGTACCTAACCAGGATGCCTTGCTCGTCTTCGTCCATTTTTACTTCCGTTGGCTCAACTATTAAAAGACAATATGGCCGTTGTTTACTAGGGGACGCATTATCCGTCTGGATGAAGTTAGGCAAACATCGTAGTTTGTCTGGTTAGACGGGCACAAGACGTACTAGAAATACGACTCTCGCAAAAACCTCGCGAAGCTAGTTTTTGAATAAGTCACAATACTTTTATATTTTATTTTGTATTTTATTTTTTATATCAGCGTTATCCCCATTTTTTAATTTGTTATGCTGTGTTTGGTACACAATTAGTGACACCTGGTGCAAATTACATGATCAGTATACCGCTCAGCACAGGGCTTAAAAATTGACCTTCATTTAGCTCTTTCACTGCCACTGAGATTGCACGAAAGGGAATAGTAAAATTATTTGTTTTCTTGACGGGGAATACAGAGTCAATGAAGTATCACAATAATATTCAGTTAACACAAATTGAAAATTATTGTAAATCTTTTGAAGGTGAAATATTGAAGAGTTGATATGAATGCTTGTGTTTACCACAGTGTAAAAACCTGGTTTCTTTTTGGAGTTGTATTTTCTTAGTCTCTACTGCTTTGTCTTCTTTGTTGTACATCACTTTTAAACACAATATGTTCTTACACCGAGGATGAGTTGAATGCTCCAATTATTTTTTGTTTATGTTTTTTTCTAATAATTGCATGAGATTCATTGTAAGAAGAATCTTCTGATTAGATATTTTATTGTCTACTGCAGTCATTATTTCATTCCTAGGTAACCACAAATGAGAGCATTATGAATAGTGCATGTTTCAATTTGTGTACTCTCTTCAGTTGCAATGGTACCCCTAGTGGTAGATAGAAAAATTCCTCTTCCCTCAAAAGAGATGCCATGTCAACAGAAGTGTGAGATACAATGTCATTACATAAAAAAAATGGGGGTAAAACAGTTGGATTCTACAAAAACTTCGAATAAAGGTTTGGTAATAGTGAGTGCCAACTGTATAGTATGTGGTTGTGCTATTTTTAGGTCATATCATAAAAACAATACATGTAAGAAAGAGTTATTGAAATCTTAACATGTTGAAAAAGATTGCTCCACTATGATGTACTCCTGTAAGAATATAATGTGAAATCAACATCAATCAGTCACAAGTATATACCACATGAAAGTTTAATTGTGCTGTTACAGAAACAGGCAAAATATCCATACCCAACCAGAGAATAGTATATTATTTTGAATATATGAAAATTTCTATTATAAAAACTGCAGAAGAAAGATTTATGATAAGGATGGTATTTCATCGAAAAAGTCATGGCAGCCAGAGGTATTGAACTTGTAACCAATGACATATAGTAACGAGAAGAACTATCATTATAATTATTATCATTATTATTATTACTATTATTATTATTACTGGTATTGATATTATTATTATTATTATTGTTATATTTTTTATGTTAAACATAATATATTTTTATGGGGTGGGATGCATGTGCTAATCTTGGTAAAGGTATTGTTACTCTACTACTACAAGCAATACAAAAATCTTCTTAATAGGCTTTCCATCAGAGGTGGTAGTAATCAAAACAGCTCCAAAGAATACCATTTCTTCTTTAATGCTTAGAATCTAGTGCAGTCATTTGTCTAAAAAGTTTGTGTGGAAAATCATTAGTGAAAGCATACTTTAGGGCATTTAGGAAACTTGAAACACTTGTTACTACATACAGCACACTTGCAATGAATATATGAGAAAGATTATAAACATTTTGGCATTACAAAATTTATTTTCTTCTTTATGAAGTTCTTTCAATGTAAAAGGTTAACTGTATGTTGTGGTTGTTATTAAAGATTGATATTTGACATCATAAAAATGAAGTAAACAGCAGAAAGTAACAAGGTTATTATGTTATGTCTAACTTTGCAAATTAAGGCTTGAATTAACATTTCATTTGTGGGAAAAGGGCAAGGGTTCTAGATAGCAATATTATCAGGGGGGTCATTGAACTCTAAGGTAAAACTTACCCATTGTGAAAAGGCTATGAAACTTGTTGTCTCTATGCAATATTATTGAAATCTTTCAATCAGAGAATACATACATATATATATATATAGCAAAGAGAAATACTACTCAGAAGTAAGTAATAACATTTGCTTTATTTTCAAATGATGGCATTGATCACTGATAAAATTGCAGAACCAGTACTTTATAGTGACACTGGGTATATATTCTGTTGAAAATTCTAAACACAACTGCTAGATCAAGAAAATTTACAATATTTTCACTGTTTCAATGATATCAGATCACATCGTTATAAATGATTGCTATAACAACTGCAAGTCTCTGTGTTGGGAATTTCTTCAAAATGGAAACACTATCGTTTTATTATGACAAATACCAACTTACATTCTTTTGTAATCTGTTGGTCGTCTTGCGATTCCGTTTTTAGACTAACAGAATTATTTTCCAGAGACATCTTCAATCGTTGAAGTCGTTCCTACTCGGTTTCCCTTCTAAGTCGTTTTGCTAAATTTAGCACGCCAATATATTTCGTTATGTAATCGTTCACTCACGTCCTGTATTTCTATCAATAACACATTCAAATTCAAAACTAACTTGGTTGAATTCCTGGTCCTTTTCCCTGCTGTTTCGTTTGCCTTTTTCTGAAGCGAGTGGTTGTTGTCTTTGCTGCGATTTCTGTTGTTATTCTCCCTGCTGTCGTTTCTCTATCCCTGCTTTGAGTCGTGGGCTAGACTTCAGAATACCCGTCCACTTATTTACATACTGATGAATAACAAAAGAGTCCATTGTGATATACCTCGTTCTTCAAAAGCCCCCGACACATGTAAATGAAGTGGACGGGTATTCTGACCGAGTCGTGCTTTCCTTGTGTTGATTTTCACGGTATTCGAACTTACTCGGCGACGATCTCGGGCTAATCTTTCTTGAATATCTCGGAGATCATCTTGCTGGGATGTACCTCCAGGACGAGTGAAATCGGTTTCCACAAAATTTACATTACCTTCAAAAAGGCATCACCGAATTCTCAATGGCGGAAATTCAGCAGTTCTCAAGTGCGCTACTATTGCCAGGTAACCTGGCCTGCGAACGGACACCTTTAAAATGTAGATATATATTTTGGCTATAGCTCATATACGACGAGATTGAGTGGAATAATTGTTTTATTATATCTCTAAACCCTCGCTTATGAGACACTGGAATTAGTTTGTACGACAAGAATTGACTTTGTTATTGTTTTTGAACAGAACCATGTCAGTTGTCGAGCCGACATATTGTAGAGCCGATGTGTAAAAAAGTTTGAAACACGAGTCCGGCTCGTTTTTAAACATCTCTTTAATGTACTTGTCAATTTTTTTTCGAGTTAGCAAATTAGTTTAAGAATTTTAAAGTGGAAAAAGTAGGCAGAAATAAAATAAAACTCAGTTTACGGGCTTCACAGATCTTTCAAAATGGCGGCTGTTTGTAAGAGTTTCACTTTCGTTCGTAATAAACAATTTCGCAATATAATTTGCTCACTTACCGTCGAATAATTTCATCCCATAATTATTTGCTTCGGTAGTATTTCTTCGGTGTATGATTTTTAAGCTTGACTTGAATTTCTCCCTGTCTAATTCAAGAAATCATCCCTCCATGATGGCCGTTTTCCGTGCCAATGGTATATGAGCTGATATACTATGAGTAGGGAACCAATCAGAGCGCGCGTTTGCTCATATACAAGGGTTGCAGATATAATAAATATATATATACATATATAAAAACTCTCGGCTCGATTTACTCGGGCTTGCGAGCCACGTGGTCTGACCGGAACCGACACGATTAGTAACCTCGCTACGCTCGGCCTTCGGCCTCGCTTCGCGAGGAATTATACGTCTAGACAAACTAACCTCCGTAATCCGTCTTGAACGACGCATTGCTTAAGGTTGTTCGTCTGAACGCATAATGGCCCGGGGGGGGACTCCTATATGGAATGGACGGAGATGCTCGTCGGAAATTTTGAATTTAACCCCTAAAAGAGACCAAATTGGGCGTGGCCGAAGCTTATGCAGACCCCTAAAAGAGACCAGTTTATAAAACAGACAAATAAAAAGTACAGTGACTTTTTGTTATTTCTTCACGTGCAACCCTTAACGCGCACGAGACCTTGACGGCTAAAAATAATGACATTTTGCCCAGAACACCCCAAGCGAGACCAAAATCCGAAATTTACACCCCTAAGCGAGACGACGAGCATCTCCGTCCATTCCATATGGGAGTACCCTCCCACCCGCCCCCCCGGGATAATGGGTCGTGGTGCCCGTCTTTATACTAGAGACGCATGAACAGACGAGCCACGAATGTTTTCCCAAGTTCAGCGACGAATGTTTCCCCTAGTATAAAAACGGCCATTGTCTTCTTTTTACTTTTGAGCCCCTCCAAGGGGTTGAAGTAAAGGCTCCCTCACTTTTTTTTGCATTTTCTAACATGGTTCCTCAGTAACTTAATAAAACTACTTGTTCTTTTGATCCCTTATCCCCTGTCCCCTTAATATAGAACCCGAAACCCAAATCTTAGTTTTCGTATACGAAAACTAAGACCTGAGGGCGAGCATAAACAAACTGTCTAAGCACAGCGAAAATTGATTTACTTTGCTCTTTTAAGACTGGATACTACCATTCTAAAAGCAAACTACAAAATGTGTGCGATTTATGAGCGAATAGACATTCGGTTATAAAAGGAATAAGAGTTGAACTGTATGTCACGCAACCCTCGGGTTCTAAATCTGCCTGAAAACAATCATATCAGTCTTGCGTGCAATGGGTCTATGTTCGTTATTGTTTAGGCCTTCCGAGTGCATAAAAGAAGCAAAAAGTAGCGTTAAACTGAAATCGCCTAAGATCGGCGCACAGCGAATCGACCGAGTCTATCCATTCGTGTTTTTGTTGTCGTTGTATCTTTTTTTATGCGGCCCAAGTCTTCTCGTCTTAAAATACACATTTATATTGATAAAAGAGCATTTCTTTCCTTCTATTTTTTTTTTGTTTTGGGGGTCTTAGTTTTCGAGGTTTTTAGTTTTCATAACACCCTTACGCGAAATCCTGTTTCAATATTTACGAAAAGACCACTTGCAGAATATTTGTCGTTCCTTAGATCGAAACCATTGTAAGATTTCGAAACTATGTTAAATTTCTCACTGGCAGGTTTACCAATTCTCCCCGTGATAATGCTAACACAGACAGAACGAAGCCCTTATCATTCCACGCCATCATGCCATGTAGTGAGAATCATTGGCTGTTTCGAAGTTATACATTCCCAGATCTTCGCGTTCGTCAATTTACATTTGCTTCCGCTTTTCATGGAAAAATGGTCAATTTATTCGTTTCAGCGTTAGAGGAATTGCGAAATACGTTTGCCGGAAAAAACATTGGGGACAACAAAAACTCAGCTGACAAGTTCAAATATCATTACGGCACTTCCTAAAATTTTGCTTGCGAAAACGAAAAAAGTACAGAGAAAAACATTCTTATTTTCCAGTTCTTTGGAAGTCTTGGAATAGTTGTTCGCTGCCATAGTTACGGCGTTATACGTTTGTCAGAACGTACGTTCTCAGTGATCAACAGTATACTATTAGATATGGAGAATATTCACCTCATGGTCAATGTTATGCACCTATCAATGTTAAGCCGGCGGGGGGGGGGGGGAGTCAGGGCATGGGGTGGGGATTTGACATTTTTGAAAAATTTGCCATCAAATTCCCTGCCCAAGGGCAAATCATTCCAGTCAAATGCAACCAAATTTCCCCACCTCGGGCTGCACATCGCTGTCAAATATCCCAAGGCTGGCAAAGAAAAATTCAAATATTTCCTCTCCCGGGAGAACAAGGCAGTCAAATGCCCTTCACCCAGGGCCAACAAAGACAATCAAATCCAAACCCCATGCCCTGAGTCCCCCCCCCCCCAGCCGTCTTAACATTGATAGTTGCATTAAGCTGTATTAAAATACTACTGACCAGGTTTACTATAATTTTGTAAAAAAAAAAAGCATAATACTAATGTACAAAAGCCTAAGCCGGGTTGAACTTAAATTTGGCGGCTCGTGGTGGCTAAATTAAACATTACAAGTTTTCCGGGTTTAGTATGTTACCGGAGTCTTTCGAGAAACGGGCCCCAGGGTCGTTGTTGAAAGAGTCACTGAGTGACAGCTATTTTAGTCGGGCTTTATTTTTAATCCGCAGGGGTGCTTCATCGTTATTGTAAAAACGTGCCTGAGCTGACAATGCATTTAAGATTCAAGCTGAAACATTAGGAATGCGATACTCTTCGCTTTTCAGTACTTCCGCATTTTATCGGGTATCTCAGTCTCTATTAAATGTGCTAGCCTCGCCAGAACTTAGTTCACAGCTGACTTTGCACTGAGCGCGACACAACCAACCCAGTTTAATTCACAGCACCAGAGCTAGGAACTGAAAGGAAAAGAAGCGTCATTAAAACGGACCTTGGACTGATCTTTCTATGATGGTAAAGGATTTAAAGCCACATTTCTGTTTTCCGTTGCAATTTGTCGTGGTTTAAATCAGTGTGATTTACTTCGGCTTTGTTTTTGCAGGCTTTTCGAACTTGTTTCGTTTTCGTCCTCGTCTTCCTGTTTCCTGCCTTGTTGAACATTCCGGGGACTGAAGGAATTATCGGTGAGTAGTAAGGAACTACAAAACAACACCTGATGATGTATGGTACGAAAGACTTTTCACATTTACGGTGCTAATTTGAAGGAACTATTTAACACAAAATCTTATTTTTAAAACAAGAGGCAAAACATCAACCTATAAGTGGAACTTTGATCTCATAGGCGCAAAAAATTTTATAAAGGAAAATGAAGAACAAATCAAAATGCCGTGGACAATGGCGGCTACGCCTTCCCTCTCTCGATGATTCGTTGTTGGACACTGATGAAATAAATTTCCCCTTTGCTTTGGATTTGCATTGCTGCAGTAAATGATTGGTTAAACAATCTCTGGTCTCTTTTTCAACCAATCAGAAGTAAGGCTTAGGCCGATCGTGACTGGTTCGCACACGTTTCCCTCTCGTTTTTAAGGCTGATGTCATGCGTTTGCTTTGAGTTCTGATTGGTTCACTGGACAGTGGTGTGTATCAGGTGTGATTGGGTAGAGTAGTTACTTATGTTTTGGTTTAACGACGATAAACTGAAAACGGCACAATAGACATTATAACATAGCTTTGGGAAAACGTGCGCTATGTTTGGCTAATACGCAGGATCCATTTGCCCATGGGTTGCATGCTGACGTCAGATTGTGAAGTTTTTAAGTCTTATGTTATAAACAAAATGGCAAACGCAGCAGCTGTGCAGCCATTGAGTTATGGACGCACTTGGGAGGTTTGCTAAGCACTCAAGAAGTTAGAGATGCTCTAAGCTGCACTTCGAGCACCTCTTGCACTTCTTTCATGCTTAGCAATCTCCTGTGTGCGTCCATACTCGATGGTTGCACGCTGCACGTTTACCACTTCTTCAAACACGGATGGGAATCGTTGAAAGCGAAACTAAAACACATAGAAATGATGAAAAGCATAAGGTCCGTCGAATGACGAAACCGTATAAAATTGATGTGAATGATGTAAAATTGATCCTGGAGAGACTCCCTCCCCAATGAGCACTTCATGTGTAAATAGTCACGCACAGAAGGCCTCAAAGTTACCTGTCACGCCACAACCGTCACTGGTGTTATTCAGCTCCATAGTGGTGGACACATTATTTCAGTAATTTAATGGGAAAGTAAGGCCCATTTTCTTGGAAACTCCTCATCCCGCCTGAACGCCCTAAGCCGTGCAGTTGTGTCTCTTAATTGCAGGTCGATGCTATGAAACGTGGAGCAGGTGTTCAGGGTGGAGTGGACGAGGGAATGACAGATTTTGGAAGGGTTGTGATGATTAGTGAGTTGTTTGCTCTTGTTTCTTTTACAATGAATTGATTTTTAAAAGTATTACATAAAACAAGAATGACCAAACAAGAGGATCGAGGACTTTGAACTGTTTGTTTTTGATGAAGACATGAGGCGTGACCATTCCTTGGAAAATTACTGCAAAGTACTGTACTGTGGTATTCTTCGTTTTGCTATACAGTGTGGTTCTAACTTCCTCATTTGTGTATCAAATCATGCAGTGTGACCATCCTATGGAAAGCAGCTAAACGTTACCAGTGCCGTACTATTACTGTTTGTTTTACTGTACAGTGTGGTTCTAACTTTTTCATCCGTGGATCAAATCATGCAGTGTGACCATTCGTTGAAAAGCTAGTGAACAGTACTGTACTGTGGTACTGTTTGTTTTACCATACAGTGTGGTTCTAACTTTTTCTTCTGTGGATCAATCCATGTAGTGCCAGCATTTGTCGGAAAGCTACTGAGCAGTACTGGACACTTCTATTGCTTGCTTTATATAATTCTAACTACAGTCTGAAACCCTTTGAGAAGTCATTGAGCCTCGTACCAATTTGAATTTGATTTCTACATGGACTTCTTAAGTATATCTTGATTTTTAGACTCTCTTCATAGATTCCAAATAAGAAAATGATTTTTTTTGTTTCAAAACAGTTGTAAATGCTTGGGCCGCGGTGGAGGACGCTGTGTGTTGACCACAAGCCAATGTCCGCTGAGTAGCCGCGCCTACCAGTGCCAGTGTTTTGGTTCATACGGAAGTAGACAATCTTGGTGGTGTGGTTTTGGTAGAAAATAAAAGGCGTGAAAAAGTAATGCAAAGTAATCAGCAATGCGCTTGACTAAGTAAGAACACAGTATTTTGGGTGCTATGATCTAGAAATTATAAAGTAGTAACGAGAAGCGGTTTTTCAATAAAGGGTAAAATATGGTGGAACAAAGAATTTTAATGATCTGAGCTGTGCCGTCGCAATTTTTGGTTAAAAAACTGTCGCAATATGTAACTACTGGTCATTGCGCTTTGCAAGGGATGGACAAATTTTATTTTGAGGGGGGGGGGGGTGGGGGGTTGGGCCATTTTGTCGTGTCAAAAATTTTTTTTCCCTTTCGGACTGTGCAAGAATTTTGTTTTAGCACCTGGGCCTTTTTAACACCTTTTTATTTCCTTGGCCCACTGTGCCTGGATTTTTTCCACACTTCTCCTGTGCAGGAATATGTTTTGGGTAATTGCCCAACCCCCCTCCCTCTCAGAAAATAAAATGGTCCATCGCTAATAAGGTACTGAGCTATGGTACTTAGTTTGTTGTGGAAGTCCTAGATTTTATTCCCACAGAAATCAAAACAATTCTTTTTTGCCCTCTTGTGGTCGTTCCTGTTCTCAACACTAGATCTAACGTTCTGTGGAAATTTTAGGAGTGATTTGTGGCACTAAAGTTCACATCAGCAGATCAGAAATGATTATCACACGCTTCCACGATTTTCCTTTCGCTGAAGGTTGCGAGTTTGCTAGAGTGATCTTTTCAAATAGGGTCTGCAAGAATATAATCAACCGCTGAAAAATGGCTTAGTTCAAGATGAATTTTCTTTATAATATTATTCAGTTAATACTACGCTAGTGATGTATGGTAGTTCACATGAAATATGCCTTACTTCAAAATTTCTGTCAGTTTAGGTTTAATTACATGTGGGTGATGGGCTCCTGATGTGGGCTATATGCTTGAAAACTGCAGATTTTGTGCAAAATTATTAAAGAATATGTTCTTACTTGTTTAGCAGTGTCTTGTTTTTGTTTTTTTGTTTTTTTTTTTGTTATATGGGAAAATATAGAGCGTTCAAATTTTTTTCTTTTTTCCCTTTTTTTCATTGTTAACGTTGTTGCGTGTTTTATTTTTGATTTATTTTCCAAACACTGAGCGCAACATTTGTAGAGCACTAGACTGCCGTGCAGGGTCTTTAAATTCAACGAGGAGAATAACTGAGGACAGATACGTTACTGGAGTATTCTCGAAGGGAGGATCTTTCACTGGCCATCAGTAAAGTTATTTTCCTCTGGTTCATTTCGTCCGCCATGTTGACGCTATTAGCGCGTGGTTAAAAATAGTAATAACAATGGACATTTATTGGAATTCAGGATAAGCGGAAACACTTGCCGTAATACAGTGGTGAACTGAAAAGGCGGGAAAACGAGTTAACTCCTTCATAAACTACTGACAATTCAGGAGCGTAGCTAGGGGGGTCCTGGGGTGCCCGTGACCCCCCCCCCCCTTGGTAGGCCTTCTTTTGAGCAAACAACCTACAATATTCAGGTGGCGAAAACGCCATGACAAGAGTGAGTAGCCTCTGTGACCCCCCTCCCCCCCTCTTCGAAAAATCCTGGCTACACCCCTGCAATTATCAACTAACCTTTTAGTAGCGTTCAAAGGAGTTCTAAAAAAAATTTCCTCTTGAACGTCCCTTGAGAAAGTGTCACTGAGGCAGTTTGATCCGGCGATCAGACAAAATAAAATTTCGTGTATTTTGTCATGTTATCAACCAAATGGACCGTCGTAAATGGGAAGCAGTCATGACAGTCATAAAAATTTTGCCACAAAAAAATAATAATAACGCATTTGGTGCGAAACCTCGGAGCTACAGAAACCAAATGCCTCATAATACGTTTACCACAATAGACAAAATACAAAGCTTTTTTTTAAAAAATAGACACAATTCGTATGGCACCACGAATCCTGCAATCTGATCGGCTAACGCACATGCTCTATTTAAACAATAGAGTGTTTCTGTTGAGGAACTATCGGTTGATAGTTGCCCCTTGGAAATTTGATGTTCTTAAAACTAGCATATTTGCCCGAGAAGCGAAGCTTCGAGGGCAAATATTTGTTTTAAGAACATCAAATTTCCGCGGGGCAACTATCAGCCGATAGTTCCTCGACAGAAACACTCTATTGTTTTAAAAATAGGACGAACACTATCTCATCACGTGATCGATTTAAACCAATAAGAAGAAAAATTGGAGGTGAACTTTAATCTGTGATAGATAACGAATAGCGAGATAGAAGAAGACAATGTATTTTAAAAGTAAGAAAAACCACTAAATATTGTGATGAAATTGAATAGTTGTGTGCCAGATGGTTTCTAGTCTTCGTTTTCTGTGAGTTAAATATTCCATTCGGTGCAACCGGACTTCGTCGACTATTGACTCATAGAAGCAAGCTCATTGTCTCGAATACTAGCCAACACTGATAGACAAACACAGACAAAACCATCAATGACAACTATTGTTCAATGGTTGAAACTGTTGTTAGTTAGGCAAAACAACTTAAACTCATCTTGGGAACTGTCGGGCTAAGGTATCAAAATATTCTCATAGTTGCTTCAAGTTGATAAACAGTTGATGACGAACCAAAAATTCGATGGTGGTATCACACAAAGCGACACTGTAAACTTCGCAACTATTTAGACTGCAGGCTGGAAACAACAGTAACAAAACACTTCTCACCTTCATTTTTGGCATGTTTTAGTCGGGACCTTTTCTCTATAAAAAGAAGTCGCTCCAAACTTAAGCCACCAGACCGATCGGACGACCTAGGTGACAAGCTTCAGCTTGGTAAAACCGTGGAGTCGAAGAAAAAGAAGTTTCGTTTTCTCTCCTAAAGAAAACCATGGTGTGTATTAATCCACACAAAGTTGTTACTCTAGATATGAGATGGCGAAATGTCTTTGGTTGGGGCACTGGTTTTGGGGCGCGATTGCAAAATGCACTTGCTCTGCAGCCTAGTTCACCGGCGATGAGGTTGCAGTTTTATTCTAGAAACGAATATAACTGTGGATCATTGACTTTAATTCTTTTTCACAGGCTTTCCGAGTTTCGTCCATCCTATTTGCTATTTTTTTGTTGTCTGTCTTCCTGAGTAATTCTGAGGCTAAGAAAGAAAATGTTCTCGGTAAGTCATACTTAACGTATATTATTTCTGATTAAAGCGATTTTAATAGCACACCGCTATCTCGTTTCTGCACGTGACAGGTTACCTTGACGTTCAAACATACACACCCTGTACAGTAAACAAACCCTAATATCTTGGCTTGGACTGTGAAGAGGAAAGTTTACAAGCAAGAAATCAGTTGACAATGCCGACTGCAATTTTGGTTTGTTTCAAGAAGAGCGCTTGAGTTCAAGTTGGCGAGCCATACCAGTGCATCTCAGTAATCTATGTGATTAAGGTGTTCGTAACAAATAGCGTTGCTTAAAGGCTCTGTTAAAAACCAAAACAAATATGGTCTTAAATCAACTCTACTCAGATGTTCTTTTTTAAACTATAACTTTTCAGGAGACCCATTAGTGGAATCCTGAACCTACGACATACTGATTGGTTTGCGTGTTTCTGAATAGATCTGCTCTCATCTACTCCGTAACGTCTGTTTAAAACAAAACAGGAGAAAAAAAGGATACGGGAAAGGAAAGGTTTTTATCTTTGTGCCTCATGTCTGAGACAAAGAAAAACAAAAATTAAACTAAAATTCAATAGAAGGAATGGAGGGAAGAATTATTCATCCCCTGATCGAGCCCGACTCCTACGAAACTTGAAAAACTCGAAACTTAAAAAATGCCAATGGGATGGATGGCTTGGTCCCCAGTAGTGGAGACGTGAGTTACGGCTAACCTGCGTGGCAGGCGTTAAAAGAGAAAGGGGAAGGAGGAATTTCGGCGCGCGAGAGCGCCCGAGGGAGCCCAGATTCTGGGCTCTCGCGCGTCCAAATTCCTCCTTCCCCTTTTCCTTTTAACGCATGCCACGCAGGCTAAGTTACAGGCCGATATTTAAACTCGAAAAATAACAATACCATTTAAATAGAACAGCGCTATGAGGCGGATTCCAAGGCCGCGTAGACTAGCGCTATTAAGGTGACAAAATAACATGAGCGCGAACTGCAATTTTTAAATAATTATTGCTGTTAACTTCTTCAGTTAAGTGCTGGAAAACGTGGAGTAGGTGCTCTGGATGGAGCAGTTGGGGGACTGGGAAATTATGGAAGGGCTGCAATGATTAGTAAATAACCTTAAAACTCCCCTACTTCCATGTATAGATGTAACTTTCCTGTGTAAAAAATAGTGTTATAACATAGCGCGCGCTATGCTCCTAGCAAAATGTCTATTGAGCAATCATGGTAAAAATCTTTATGTTATAAGATGACGTGTACAAATAGTCTTCTTCCACAGGTATAACTGTTCGTTAAAATAACAGTGTGGTGGTCGCTCACGACAAAACTGCGAATTTCGTAGAGTCCTTCTTCAACAACTGCACTGTACACGACGATGTGAACGTCGTGGTCCTCAACAATTCAAAGTCTACTTCGGCCGTTTGACTTTTACCAAGCCAGTCGTTTACTAAAACTTTGACTTTGTTTGTAGACATTTCCATTGAGAATTTTGACTTTTTTGGCCTCTATTTTCACTCGTTATCAGAGGCGAATATTACTTTGACAATTTTACAAATCAGCGGAGATGAAGCATTCTCGCTCATGATCAGCTGATTGTGACGTAGTTTTAACCAGCCAATATGATCATTAGTTTTTCTTCACCTTACACCTTGAAACTTTGTTGTCAATCACAAATAAAACATGTTTTAGCGCCTAAAGTGTTGTCGCTCTGTTATAAAAGAATTGATTCATGCTTTTAGCTGTGCCTAAATGGATTTATGGATGAACTTGGGAAGTTTGGAGAGCGCGAAAAAAGCGTAAGATTTGCTCGAGGCGCAGCCTCGATGCTCTTTGATTATTTGGGAGGTTCTCTTAATTATTGCTCACATTTAGCTTTGAACTTATGCTAAAAAAAAAAATATATATATATATATATATATACATATTTGTTATATCTGCAACCCCTGTATATGAGCATACGTGCGCTCTGATTGGTTCCCTTCTAACTGGCTATCAGCTCATATACCATTATTACGGAAAACGACCATTATGGAGTAATGATTTCTTGAATTAGGCGGGGAGAATTTCAAGTCTGGCTTGAAAAAAATATACCAAAAACTACCACCGAAGCAAATAAATATGGGATTAGGTGATTCGACGATAAGTAAGCAAATTATATAGCGAAATTGTTTATTACGAACGAAAGTGAAACTCTTACAAGCAGCGGCCATTTTGAAAGATCTGTGGAGCCCGTAAACTGAGTTTTTATTTCATTTCTACCTAATTAATTCCCAAACTAATTTGCTAACTCAAAAAAATTTAACAAGTACATTAAAGAGATGTTTAAGAACGAGCTGGACACACAAACAAACTACACGTTTATCACTACAATATATATATATATATAGATAGATAGATAAATAGATAGATAGATAGATAAACGATGTAATAAGCAGCGTGCTATCGTATTTGCTTCCTTGCAGTTGCACGTGTAAGGGTTATGCTGGAGGGCACTGTGTGTTGGTTGATAGCTCATGTCCGCTGACCAAAGAGGCTTACCAGTGCCAATGCTGGAACCCATATGACCCGACAGACAATTGGTGTGGTCTGTGATTGGTCGGTTTGAATAGCAGTGCAAAAGGCGCAAACGTGGACAGAATTGTGTAACACAATACGCCTTGGTTTTTAATTAATAATAGCTGATGTTTAAGACACGTTATGTCCATAAATCATATAAATTTGTAACCGTAATGCACTCCTGTTAGGTTTTGTATAACCACGTTAGCCAGACACTGCAAATGTCATAATAAAAGTTTTCTTTATATCAATGGCTTAGTTCGAATGTGTTTGTTAGAAACTTGAGGAGGCTTTTAAGAGAAAGCCTGTTCCGTCTGTTGTTTAAACACTTAAAGCAAATCACTCTTACGACACTATCTAACCCCGGGGGGGGGGGGTACTCCCGCGAATTTTGGATAGGGGTGTGCCGCGAAGGTTCGTGAACCCCTAACCCTATTCAAGGACTAAGAAAGCGAAAACTGATACCCTTTTTAAGGCTCAAAGCCGACAAATGACACCCTATTCAAAGAAAAAACAAAATTACTAATAGCGTGAAAAGGAAAACTTTATTTCTTCTTTGTAACATTGGATGTATATGTTGTAGTTCAATTTTTTCCTTGGTTCAAATTTTATTTTCCTTTGTTTTTTGGTATGGTAATGTATGCTAATGAGTTTGAAACAAAGGAAAATAAAATTTGAACCAAGGATAAAATTGAACTACAACATATACATCAAGCATAATATACATATCACACTCCAGTATTAGATAATACAATTAAGCTACCCTATCTAAGGACCACACCAGGGACACAGAAACAAAAGGGTCAAAAAAGATACCCTATTTAAGGACCGAGAACCTCAAAAACCATACACTATTCCGCGGCACGTACCTATATAGCCGATATATGGGAGTACCCCGCCCCCCGGGTGTCTAACATACGTTAAAACATCAGCGTTCTCGAAAGTAATCGTTAAAACATGAATCTTTACTTTAGTTTCAGGAAAAAATTTATGGACCAAAATGCTGATTGACAACTTCAGTTAAGGGAGGGGGCTTGAAATTTTTATAAAGCGCAAAGGTCTAGAAAGTTCGACATAAGGGACGGACCATTAGAAAAGTGATGGGGGGGGGGGTGGGGAATTTTCAGCTTGCACGAATTTTTTTTTTCGCTTACTGCTTGTGCAGGAATTTTTTTTTCAGGTGAACCCCTCTGCACGAATTTTTTTTACTACGTGTGAAAAAGTCACAATTGGACCTTCCTTCTGCATAAATTTTTTGTTACCTTTACCTTCCCTTTGCATGAATTTTTTTTTTGGTTTTTCCCAACCCCCCCCCCCCCTAAACTTTTCTAATGGTCCGTCCCTAATGAAATATGTAATAGTCGCTTTTAGCTCGTGGAGCTTCAGCTCAAGAACTATTGTGGTGGATGCTGGGAAAACACGAAGTCAGGCGTAAACAATAGAAATATTCGGAACTCACGTGATCTTTGCGTGTTCGGTTCGGGTTCGGAAACGTGCAGCAGGACATGACACTTAGCCATTGTTAGCTCGTGGAGAGCTATCGGGATTGTCAGGGAATCAGGATGTCAAGCGTAAACAATTTACACCCCTAAACGAGACGACGAGCATCTCCGTCCATTCCATATGGGAGTACCCTCCCACCCCCCTCCCCCCCCCGGGATAATGGGTCGTGGTGCCCGTCTTTATACTAGAGACGCATGAACAGACGAGCCACGAATGTTTTCCCAAGTTCAGCCACGAATGTTTCCCCTAGTATAAAAACGGCCGTTGTCTTCTTTTTACTTTTGAGCCCCTCCAAGGGGTTGAAGTAAATGCTCCCTCACTCTTTTTACATTTTCTAATGTGGTTCCTCAGTTTTGTTCTTTTGAACCCTTATCCTCTGTCCCCTTAAAATAGAACGCGAAACCCAAATCTTAGTTTTCGTATACGAAAACTAAGACTTGAGTCACTGAGTGACAGCTATTTTAGTCGGGCTTTATTTTTAATCGGCAGGGGTGCTTCATCGTTATTGTAAATACGTGCCGAGCTGACAATGCATTTAAGATTCAAGCTGAAACATCAGCAATGCGATACTCTTCGCTTTTCAGTACTTCCGCATTTTATCGGGTATCTCAGTCTCTATTAAATGTGCTAGCCTCGTTAGTTCACAGCTGACTTTGCACTGAGCGCTACACAAATACGAAAACTAAGACCTGAGGGCGAGCATAAACAAACTGTCTAAGCACAGCGAAAATTGATTTACTTTGCTCTTTTAAGACTGGATACTACAATTCCAAAAGTAAACTTCAAAATGTGTGCGATTTATGAGCGAATGGACATTCGGTTATAAAAGGAATGAGAGTTGAACTGTATGTCACGCGTGGATTGGACGCGTGGATTATGGGGACGAGAATAAGCTATTTCCGGCCCTCCAGGAGCATTTCTTTGCGCGTAAGATAATGAACCTACATTCAGAAAGGGGTCGCTCCGCGAACTCCTAGCGAATATGTCAAACAAGTTCTCACCTGTTCTCACGAGATGAAACAAGCAATCCATGAGTGCAAAATATGTACAGACCGTGACGAACGATGAGAGAAGTGCATTAACGAACTTGACGGAAAACTTTGACACGAACAGTTTAGGTATTGGTGAATACAAGATACTTGATGATCAGTTCACAGGTACAAAGGACAGCAACAACAGCAGAACCGCCATGTTGGATTATAAGGAAGCCATGTTTCGAAGCGAAGATGAAAGTAACTTCTTTGCTTTTATGACTGTTGCGATTATTATTGTATATAGTTTGTATACTGTGCTTCGTGGATTTTCACTTTTTCTATGTTGTGCATTAATGATTTTGTGTGTAGTCTTATGCGTTCGCATGCTGTTTATGAATGTAGCACGAGCGATGTCCCAGGTATTTGAAAAATGCGATGTATTTGAGCACGCAATACAATCATCTATACATGATCAACATGATGTCTTTGTAAAAATAAAATACAGAAAGGAATTGAGATCTCGTCTTGCGAAGTTTGTGTGTTATAATTCCAACGGTGTTGATCAATATGAATGCCATGTGCCGAGACGTCGCGACCGTGAACTTAGAAGGGTGCCAGTGAACAAGCTAAAACGTGTGTCACACAAAAGTAGGGAACTAAGGTTGTTTGTGTGGAAACGAATTCTGAAGCAAATTCCATTGTCATCAAAACTCCATCGTTTCATCGAATGCAACAAATTGCTATCAAATCAGCTAAAATACATCGAAAGCTACACTGGTAAAGTGCACAATGATTCCTTCATAGAGGGATATCAGTATTACATGCCCATGGATAGAGCTTTTGAATCACTGCTGGTCTTTCATTCTGACAATAGGATGTACTGCTGTTGGCATTTATTGTACCGATACTGGAGAGTTTAAAATATTTGATTCTCATACAAAGGATGCACATGGTAAAAGCCATCCGCAGGGTACCTGTGTGTTATTGGAAGTACCATCCATCCAAAACTTAGTACAGTATTTCCAAAAAGTGCATGCAAGTAGTGATGTTTATGAACTCAAAGGAGTGGATGTTATTAAATATGACATAAATGAACTTGTGAGTAATGGCAGTGAAGTAACAAATTGTTCTTGTAAACAAAGTGCTGCTCTTGGGCTGTGTGCAATCTGTTACTTATGAAACCTACAAGCTATTGGAATGCAAACACTTTAGCTTCAATTATCAAATATGGAAATAAATTTTATTTTGACATGGGCATAAATAGACATCTAACATATGCTGATTTATGTAGTAATGTCAATATGTTTGGATTAGAGGTGTCAGTAGTTCTTAAGGCTAAAAGTCATGGAGTGCTATCATGTAATTCACCACAGGCCATGGGTAAACTAGAAAGTTTGATTTTACACAACTACTGTGAAAACACAGGGTTTTTGTTATGGCTTTCAAGTTACTGTATTGCATGTATTTTTAAACAAAAAGCCAGGGCACAGTATACATTCTCTTTGTTGATGTATGACAATGCTTGTGTACCTGAAGTTCAACACAATAAAAACATCAGAGGTATTCCTTCACTTGTTGAAGCAATTGCTAATACTCAACACTTCAAAGCACAACGGTTACTGTCGCAAAAAACCTACCTGTGATGGATCATCTGATCCACGTGTGAAAATTCCCGTATGTAAACAGGGTTGTACCTTCCACAAGAAGCTACTCTCTCTCGGAAAATCCAGCTTCCACATGGAAGCCCAAGTGAAGGCCACTGCGGCCTCTTGTTTCTTTAGGCCTTCGGAGTGCATAAAAGAAGCAAAAAGTAGCGTTAAAATGAAATCGCCTATGATCGGCGCACAGTGAATCGACCGAGTCTATCGATTCGTGTTTTTGTTGTCGTTGTATCTTTTTTATGCGGCCCAAGTCTTCTCGTCTTAAAATACACATTTATATTGATAAAAGATCATTTCTTTCCTTCTATTTTTTGTTTTGTTCTGGGGGTCTTAGTTTTTCGAAAACTAAGATGTCTCTTAGGTCTTAGGTCTTACTTTTCGAGTATTTTAGTTTTCGTAACACCCTTACGCGAAATCCTGTTTCAATATTTACGAAAAGACTAGTTGCAAAATATTTGTTGTTCCTTAGATTGAAACCATTGTGAGATTTCGAAACTATGTTAAATTTTTCACTAATGCTAACACAGACAGAACGAAGCCTTTATCATTCCAAGCCATCATGCTATGTACTGAGAATCATTGGCTGTTTCGTAGTTATGCCATGCACTCCCAGGTCTTCGAGTTCGTCAATTTACATTTGCTTCCGTTCTTCATGGAAAAATGGTCAATTTATTCGTTTCAGCGTTAGAGGAAGTGCGAAATACGTTTGCCGGAAACTGAAAATCATTGGGCATGACCACAACACTGAAAAATTCAACTGACAAGTTCAGAAAACGAAAAAAGTACAGGGAAAAACATTCTTATTTTCCAATTCGTTGGAAGTCTTGGAATAGTTGTTCGCTGCCATAGTTACGGCGTTATACGTTTGTCAGAACGTACGTTCTCCGTGATCAACAGTATACTATTAGATATGGAGAATACTCACCTCATTGTCAATATTAAGCTGTATTGAAATACTACTGACCAGAGTTTACTATAATTTTGTAAAAAAAAAGCATAATACTAATGTACAAAAGCGTAAACCGAGGCTGAACTTAATTTTGGCGGCTCGTGATGGCTAAATTAAACATTACGAGTTTTCCGGGTTTAGCACGTTACCGAGGCCTTTCGAGAAACGGACCCCAGGGTCGTTGTTGAAAGAGTCACTGAGTGACAGCTATTTTAGTCGGGCTTTATTTTTAATCGGCAGGGGTGCTTCATCGTTATTGTAAATACGTGCCGAGCTGACAATGCATTTAAGATTCAAGCTGAAACATCAGCAATGCGATACTCTTCGCTTTTCAGTACTTCCGCATTTTATTGGGTATCTCAGTCTCTATTAAATGTGCTAGCCTCGTTAGTTCACAGCTCACTTTGCACTGAGCGCTACACAACCAACCCAGCTTAATTCACAGCACCAGAGCTAGGAACTGAAAGGAAAAGACGCGTCATTAAAACGGACCTTGGACTGATCTTTCTATGATGGTAAAGGATTTAAAGCAACATTTCTGTTTTCGGTTGCAGTTTGCCGTGGTTTAAATCAATGTGATTTACTTCGACTTTGTTTTTGCAGGCTTTCCGAACTTGTTTCGTTTTCTTCCTCGTCTTCCTGTTTCCAGCATTGTTGAACATTCCTGGGACTGAGGGGCGTTTTATCGGTGAGTAGTAAAGAAATACAAAACAACAGCTGATGATGTATGGTACGAAAGAGTTTTCACATTTACGGAGCTAATTTGAAGGAACTATTTAACATAAAATCTTATTTTTAAAACCAGAGGCAAAACATCAACCTATAATTGGAGCTTTGATCCCATAGGCGTCAAAATATTTTATAAAGGATCAAAGGCTCCTTCGAGCTACCTCATGGTCTGTGGTAATTACTCGGGCTACTACCACAGGTAGCCCGAGTCTAGGTTTACCTTTTCGGTCTATCAGTATGGCGTCAACTTGTGGACAAAAAGTTCATCTTGTCATCTCGTAGTGTCAACTCGTCGTCTCGTTCTGTTATCTTGTCTTGTCGTCTTTTTTACTTGCGTCCTTTACTAGCTTGTTTTTCAACTCGTCGTTTCGTAGTGTCAACTCGTCGTCTCGTTCTGTTATCTCGTCTTGTCGTCTTTTCGTTCTTCAACTCGTCGTGTCGACCGTCAACTCGTCGTGTCGACCGTCAACTCGTCACGTTTTTATCCCACGTTTTTTTAAAAGAGGGGACCTGGGTATTACAGTTGAGCAGCATGGCTACCAATATGGCTGCCGTAGAACCTATTGACGAGCTCAAGGAGTGTCTTCGTGTCAGTATTGAAGTGCTGCTTGACAGGCTAAATGACAGACTTTATGAGGACATGGATGGTGTTGATTACCTTTGCGTTCAGCTGGACAGAATTCAGAACCTGGTGGAAAGAGCTTCAGGGCTGTACAACTTTCCCTTGGAAATAGCAGATATTTTAAGAAGTGCGCAAGATTCTTTAAGATCATTAGCGAACGGAAAGGAAGAAACTCGCTTGTTTAATTCAACAGGTTGTCGTGGAAGGCCCTCTGTTGATATTCCTCATGACATGCTGCAGTTATACTTGGATTTTCAGTTTTCATTGACGAAAATTGGGCACATTTTTGGTGTATCGGGCAAGACAATCCAAAGACGAATAAAACAATATGATTTGATAAAAGTGGCCTTTACTAATGCGTCAGATGACGAACTTGACAGTCAGATGTAAGTAGTTAACTTAGGTTTTTGTTAAGCGCCTATGATGATAAGTATGAATGTAAAGAACAAACACCGGTTACAGGTCACAAGTGCAGGTCACTGCTCTACTGATAAATAGCTGAGATAAGCATTAAGCTAAAACTCTATTTTGCATTGTGGATAGGGCTAGGAGGCCTTCTTGGTGTTATTTATTTTCCAAAGTACAGTGACCTGTACTCTGTTAGGGGTCCTATCAAACCTGCACTGGTTGACCTGTAACCTGCATTTTGTACCTATGATATTATCACTATTTTTCTTTTTTTTTCATTCAGAAAGGTTGTGGTAGACCTTTGCAATTCAGAAAGGATTGGCTTAAAGTTAATAATTGAACTTATGGCGAGGGCTTTATATTGAGTTTGTGTGAGCATGTTTGTGTGCAAGATGCTTGCCATGCAAATGTTTTTGGGGCTTTGTAATATTTTCCTTCATATTTTTATCCTCCATTTATGTGAAATGTGTTTGTTTTGCATCGCTCAAATATTTTGACAATGTTCCCAAACTGTGGATACAGAAGAATGCGAGGCTTTTTGCGAGCGAAGGGTTTAAATATCCAGTGGCGTCGAATTCAAGACAGTATGAGGCGTGTGTGTCCAGAAGGGATTCTGATGCGTGCCCTTCAACTTACTACCACTGAAAGAAGGATTTACAAAGTGAGATCACCTTTATCTCTATGGCATATTGATGGGAATCATAAGCTTATCAGGTTAGTTTCTACATCTTGAAAGTGTACAATGAATTTCCATTCAGTATTTTAGCATCAAAAATATTTTAAACAATAAATGACAAGAAAGGTCAAAACTCTGAATTGCATTTATGACTGTTGTTGCTGCTATTGGCAGCCACAACCATACACAGGGTCTACTTTTGGTACATTTTAATACCCAAGTTTGTGGTACAGTTGTATAGAGCTCGATACAAAGACTATAACTTTGTTCTGGGTGGGATTCTCAATGTACCTATAGGTGCTAGTTTAAACTAAAAGGCAAATAAGTGATATGAAATTGCTTTGCTCTATTAAGAGTCCAAGTAGTTTTGAGCTGCCAACAAAAGTTCTTGTCCTTCTTTGCAAAAATTTTGAAAACGGCATACTGTACATCTACATGCTCCAGGGAAGTAACACTTTGGCAGAATACGAAGAGATTTTTGTTTTGTTTTTGGAACATTTCTTGACTGATTTATTGGCACTGAATGCTCAGGTATGTAAAGGACTGCCAATATTAATGCAGGATATTGAGACCACATTTGATTGATTTTTTAGGTGGGGCTTTGTAGTGCATGGTGCAATAGATGGATATTCTCGTCAGATTACATACCTTCACTGTAACTGTGACAACAAAGCTCAAACAGTTCTAAAGTTGTTCCTTGATGCAGTAGAAGTTTTTGGTTTGCCTTCCAGAGTTCGTGGTGACAAAGGCATTGAAAACATTGATGTTGCTTGGTTTATGTTCACCCATCCTCTTAGGGGCCCTGATAGGGGCAGCTTCATTGCTGGAAAGAGCTGTCATAATCAACGAATTGAACGGCTTTGGCGAGATGCCTTTAGTGGATGTCTCTATATTTTTTACAGCCTCTTCCAGTATATGGAGAATGAGGGAATACTTGATATAGGAAATGATGTTCACTTGTTTGCACTTAGATATGTTTTTAAAGACAGGATTAACAGTAGTTTGAAGGTTTTTGCTGAGGGGTGGAATCATCATCCATTGTCAACTGAAGGCAACATGTCTCCAGCTCAGCTCTGGGTTTGGGGTCTTCGTCAGGAAATGATTGAGTTGTATTTGGAGCAGGTAACTAACTAGGTAGCTGGAAACAACCCGAAATTGGAGATTTTCATAGTTAAAAATACAAGTTAAAGTGAAAATGAAACTGCAGCAAAATGGAAAACTACACCAAGCACTGACTGATACACAAAAGTAAATCCAGTTAACCATGCAGAAGTGTGCCTCTTTTGCTTTCTATAACATGCCCTTTGTTCATTTGGTGTCACTTAACAGAAAGATTTTTTTTGCTCTATTGACTAGCAACTGATTTTCTCAACATATAGAAGATGAGATATTGTAATTTTGTGGTACATGTATAATGCAAATTATTGATCTGCATGGCTTTAACTCTATCCTCACCTAGTGTGTCCCAGAAATATTCAAGAACAATAACTGAAATCTCTAAATTATATAGTCATTTATCAAATATAAATATGCAACAAGATGAAGAACAACAACAACATAAGCAGTTGTTGGGCTCCTCTAAACTTCAACAGTTTAATGTATTATAAACTGACAAACATAACAGAGGTACATGTATGGCATATTGATAAAGATCACTAGCTAGATCTTGACATAACACAAGTTGTTATCTTCAGGGGTACCTTAAGTAAAATTAACTAGTAGAAGAACTGCAAGACTCTTCTTCAAGTTTGCCATGTGTGACTTATTAACTTTCCTTCCTACAGCATGAATTTGAACATTATGGAATCGATCATGATGGGCCCTCGCCTAATCAAGCATGGGGTAGAGATTCATCTGACGCTTGTGCAATAGAAGTCCCAGAAATTGACCTACTCATTTCTTCTGAACAACTACAACATCACCTGAGGGCTATTAACCCATTGGCAAATAGCCAAACATTTGGAATTGACATTTATTTACAAGTGGTCGACTCCTTAAGTAGCCTCCTGTGTATGCCATAGCACTTCTCTTACTTGGAATAAATAAATCAGCCCAAAAGTTTTTACACCATGGTCTTGTAAGTAGAAGAAATCTCAGGTTTACCTATCTAACCCTTTCACTTTTACTAGAGTGTCCATGGTAAACATTACAAAAAAGCATTTCTTGTAGGAAAACCTTAAGATTTAATCTTAAGATTTATGCAATGTTTCTGTAAGAGGTTTCTTTTGAGACAGGATTTTCTAAACACATGTAAAAGTTTGAATGTCACAATGACTCGTTCTAGGAGGGAAAGGGTGAATCTTTAGTTATGGCAAAGGACATAGGGCACATTGTAATGACTACTTAAAGAGCAACCTACATGGTAAAAATATTAACTTTTGTTTGATTAAAAATCTAGTCTCAGGCCACAAAACAGTTGCTGAGTTAGGTTTATTTAATTCCTATGGCTAATGTAACAACAACAAATGTAGTCAATAAAAGCTGAACAGTAAAGACACATCTTGCCTTGTTTACAATAATTGACCTACATAGATCAACAAGAAAGGTTTTGTCAAGCTTACTCTGATAATAATATAGCAGTTTGTCATTTTATGCAGATCCAAATCCTTGACTTTCACACTGCAATGCTACAGTTAAGCTCTCCATGAACTTTTTCTCTGATGAATGAACTGTTGGCAAATTTATGATTGCTAAGCATGCAACTGACTTTGGAAGTGAAGCAGAGTCATCATCAGGCAGATACTTAATGCAGATTTGGTGAGGCAAGCCACGGGGAGGAATGGACCTATGTCCAGTAATGAACTGAAGGAGAGATGCCAGCACTTTTGCATCTGCTGTATTAACAAACTTCAAAAACCAATCATAGCTTTGCTTTTCACTGAAATCAGCTGGTTCTTTAAGATAAACTTGACTTAGAAATTTTTCCGAAGTCAACTTTAAATTGGGATTGTAACAAAACAATTCAAAACACAAGTGGGGGTGTTTTTGTATTAACTGCAACAGCCCCAAAACTTGTAACCCTTCTGACAGCTGATCAATTTCCATCTTTCTAGAGTAAACAATTTCATTCTCAAGTAGGTGTTGTAATAAATGAGATTTATTGCTATCAGTTATTTGTTTATCAATGGGCCAATGCGAGGCATTGATGAGTGCCCAGAAAGCATCAGAGCTTGGGTGATCTCCAAGGATATCAGCTGTTGGTTCAGTGCTCACCAGTTGTCTCAAGCTCATGAAGAGTAGCAGTTCCTTGGGACAAAAATGTAATACAGCTAAGCTGCTTAAGATACATTCAAAGTACACCACATGGTTATTTAAGCATTTCATGTCGGTCCCTTTTACAGTGGAACCTGGATTTAACGAAGTGCCAAAGGACTGCAAAAAGTTGTTTGTTATATAAAGTGATTGTTGCACGAAACCTTGATTTAAAAAATATTTTGCAAAACAAAATGTTTATTTCAAAAGTCCAGCAATTCTGAATCTGAACAATTTCTGTATACAAAGCTATTATCTCAGTTCACTACTGTACACATAAATTTTATCCTCGTTGGTCCGTCATGTATTCATCTTTAGCTATCTCTCAGTCAATATTGGGGTATATTTTACATTTGTGTTTCTGGACTGTGTTCATTATAACAAAGATTTCCTGAAATCGAGGTTCATTATATCAAAGTTTTGGTTCATGCGTTTTATTGCAATTATGGCTGAGCTCAAGAAAATTGTTTGTTATGCCGACAACTTTGTTATGATTGTAGCGGTTCGTTACATTGAGATTCCACTGTAATAATATCAGTCTTCCGAATGCGAAAACTTATCATACTGTTTACAGTAATTATACAACCTACTTTAACAAAGCCAAACAAACGCTGTCACTGTCTTTGAGTTTCCCAACATTATCAGTACCGAAAATATTAAAAATACACCATAAGACACATCATATACAACAATACCTGGTTATCAAACTACCTGGACCCAATTCCTATGAACCAAAAACTTGTCCCATTTTTAATTTTGAACTGGTAAGTTTTCATAAGCCCTCTGAAAATAGAAATGCCAAATTATAGTAAAGAGATTACATTTAAGTTACCTGCATTTTCTGGCACATCGCCCTTTCGAATCTGACTGGTCACAAAATCAGGATCACATCCAGCCAAGTAATAGTAAATCGTAGGTGAAAGAGCACCAAATACAGGACCTTTCTGGATCATCGAGTGTGAAATTGCCACTCCTGCAAGCTTTACAAGGAACCCTTTGCTGCTATCCCTCACTGGCATCTTTGACACCTCAGGGCCTTCAAAGAGACGTAACTGTATTTCTTTCAATAACAGCTCAAAGAATTCAGTTTTAAGAGCCCCTCCATCAAGACCTTCCTCTCCTTGAAAGATGATGGCCAGGGGCTGCCATAACTTTTCTGTTTCTTTTAAAGCTGTCTTGTAAAACCTTAGGGCTCCCATCCACAACTCATCTCTTGTTACTGCCAGGGTAAAATCACTTCCTTTGACCTTTGATTGCAACTTTAACAGAATGTCACTAATGTTCAGCACTTTAGGGTTACTTTCTTTGGCCTCTATGTCACACACTTCCTCTACTGCCTCTTCTAATGAAGTAGATATCTTTGCAGTTGCCTCTAATTTTGCAGCTGCCACATTGGGAAACACCTCTTGAAGTTTTGGAATCCAAGCTGCTCTTTCTACAGGGCTAGGGAAATGTAACACCTGAACATCACTTTCATCTTTCAACAAGTCAGTGTCTAGAACAACTGTGCTCACTGACTGTGTTTCCAATGTTGTGCCCTCTTGTGTTTGTGAGTCATTGGTACAGGAAGATGATGCACCATTACACACATCTGAGTGTTGTTTAATTTCAACAAGTGGGACATCTTCATGGCAATTTACACACTTGGTGAATACTGTGGCACCACCTCCTTTCTCAACAACTGACATATCTAACTCACTCTGTATTGGTCTGACATATATGACCCCATTTCCTGGCACAGCTTCTTTAAGATACTTTATTGTATAGCCTGTGTTGGGCATCTGAATGCTTATGAGAGGTCGAGTATTTCCTCCTCTGTCAGCTCTCAGTAGCTCAAAGGCACCGTTCTGGGTTTTTATCTTTGGGAAATAATCTTCCAAGGTGCTTCTTAAATGGTTAAAGTCACCACTCTTATCTTTAAAAACCACTTTCATCTTCCCCAAGCCAGCAGCATTCAGAGATTGAAGCATGTCTACCCGTGGAGTTTTATCATCTAAGGGTGATGACAAGACTAAAAACTCTTTTGTCCAGGTGTCCTTCACAAAGAATGGCACATATGGCTTAGCTTTCTTTTTGGGTCTTGCACCCTTACTTGTGCCCTCTATTGTAAGCTGAGAAGCTGTCCTTCTACCATACAGATGTGGGAAGGCTGTCCTGTTAGAAGAGATGAGTAGATAGATTATAATGATATCATGTTTATGATATATCTGAGTGATTTTGCTAAAAGGTGCCCGCTAACTTTTCACTTGAACACAGGCATCACCCGTGTTCAAGCCAGTGTAGCTGAAAAAAAAAAACCCAGGGGGCTTGGTGTCTTGCTAGGTGTCAGCAGAGAGGCCAGGCACAGACCTACTTTGGGAAGGGAGATTTTGTCACTTTGATTAGAGTTTCAAGTCAGAAAGCAGTGCAACGTCCTGTGGGCTAGCCCAGCAAAATCAGAGCTCTGAATCAAAATCATGTTACCACATGTAGCAGAGCTTGGGGGGAGTACAGGCACCTTGCATCAAATCCATCTGTGTGCATTTGATACAAGATGCTCATACTCAATCTCTAGACAGCCAAGTCCATGAAGCAAGAACTCACCCTCCCCACCCATGACACTTATGACTAGTCAATCACTCCCCCCATGACACTTATGACCAGTCAACCACTCCCCCCATGACACTTATGACTAGTCAACCACTCCTCCCATGACACTTCTGACTAGTCACTCCCCTGGTTCTGGCAGTCGCATTATGATTATGGGCCAGAGCATTGATTTGGCTGGGCTAGCCCACAGGGAAAATTCCTTAACCTTACACCACTTTCTGACTTGACCAAATCTCCCCTCCCTACCCCCTACTTTTGACCAAAAAAGCCAGCAGAACCCACATAATTAGGTCTGGGCCTCGGCTCCCTGCTTACACCTAGCAAGACACCAAGTAAAATCACAGAGATATATATTAACACCGAATAATGCCAGTGTAACTAAGAGAAAAAAGTCACTCAAATGGTGTATTTTTAAAGTCACAGTTTGTTGTTTGCTCAGGACTAGTTCCACCTTATCAAAACGCATCATGCAAAATACTTTCACAATACAGAAAGCTGCATTCTTAGAACGTCATTTCGCTGGATTTCAATTTGAGAAAACAACAACAACAAAAACACTGACCAAACCTTAGGTGAAGGAAAAGAGTGAGGGTGAAGGATGAAACTGATAAAAGAAAATAGCCTATATCAACTTTTCTTTAAAAAAGAAGTCTCGATTTTTAAAGATTGAAAAATAAAATCAAAATAAACGCATTGAAATAGAGTAACGTTCACATATTCTAAAACACTGAACTTCAAATTATTTTAGTATTTTTCATGTATCCTGGTCGTTCTTAGGTAAATAAATAAGTATCACAGCCTGTTCCGTCAGATCTGTGTATGCAAGGAGTAGTTAGTAGCCGTGTTAGTGAAAAGAAACTGACAACCTTAACCATGACCATGCACGCGCCTGTTACCTACCTGAAGTTATTTTGAGCCCTGGATAACAAACCATTGTTGTTAGTCGAGGCTACAAGATTTTGCTGTTGAGTAGGATCGACAGATTGAGACTGAGAAGACTGTGAAGGGATCTGATCTATTCTAGAAAGGGCTTCTCTCAAGATATCTTTGACAGCGTTTACCTCGTCCATCTTTCGAAGCATACGTGAGCTTGCGCAGTTCGCTTTTTCTTCCTTCTTGTGACCAGGTTTCCTCGTTGCTTATTCTCGTCTCCAGGCATTACTCGGCTTTCTCACAAGATGAAATATATAGAGCAATACGACGAGTTGACGGTCGACACGACGAGTTGACGGTCGACACGACGAGTTGACGGTCGACACGACGAGTTGACGGTCGACACAACGAGTTGACGGTCGACACGACGAGTTGAAGGTCGACACGACGAGTTGAAGGTCGACACGACGAGTTGACGGTCGACACGACGAGTTGACGGTCGACACGACGAGTTGAAGAACGAAAAGACGACAAGACGAGATAACAGAACGAGACGACGAGTTGACACTACGAAACGACGAGTTGAAAAACAAGCTAGTAAAGGACACAAGTAAAAAAGACGACAAGACAAGATAACAGAACGAGACAACGAGTTGACACTACGAGATGACGAGATGAACTTTTTGTCCACAAGTTGACGCCATATATCAGTCTATCAGTCTATCGACAACGTCGCAAATCGGACTACCCGCAGAGGCCTTTGGGTATTGCTATTGTGAAAACGAGGCTTTATCAAGTAATTGCACCATCGATGTTGGATGCCGTGAAAGATGTGTACTCTGCTTATGTTCGGGTTTCTCCTAGGAATACTCACATCGCTTACAAACGCACATGCCGTTCGCGGTAGACCTACCCAAAACTACAACAGTGAGCACTTTTAGGCCAGGTCGTTCCGCGAACTCAAAGAGAACTCAATGAAAGCCATGAAGGCAAACTATGGAGCTATGAAAAACTCTGAACTATCTTTGAAAGCCCGGGGGGGTACTTGGGTTAATGTTTGCTGGGTATGTGCCGCTGGCCTCTCAGAGCCCCCACCCCATTTTAGTCTATTTTCTGGCCAATTATAGACCCCATCTTAGTCACTTTTTGGAAAATGTAATTCTTGCGATCCCAACTTAGTCACCTTCTATTTATGCATCTACCTTGTCAATCCTTTAAAAAGCCGGGTCATCCAAAAATGAATTGACACAATTTTTTAAAGTGAATAAAGAACACTTTACTTTCACCTAAATAAACAACTTTCTGATCTTTTTAACCGAGAATCTTGCCATTTTGATTCCCTTTTTACCCCCAAAATTCGAAAATTTGCGACCCCATTCTAGTAACTCTATTGAAAATGCGACCCCATTATAGTCACTGCAGTTGTGAAAATGCGACCCCATCCAGCGGCACATCCCCATTAGGCTCCTGTAAGGGAGTACCCCCCCACCCCCTGGGTTTGAAAGCCAATGTTATGCACATGAATACTACGAACTCTTGTATTGTCAGCTACCGTTTGTCATTGGGATCCAAAAGCTGAAGTTAATACACGCATTTTGTACAGCGACAAGACACGCGTCGTTGGATGCCTCGAGTCAACAATTTGTGCGATTTGTGCAATTTTGTACGCGAATAAAGGAGGTTATAAGGATTTTTTCATCTAATTTAAATTTTGGTAGCATTTTTGGATGAAGTTTTCTCAATTACGGTCTGTCTCATGCGTGGCGCGGTGAAACGGTTGACGTTACAAAGGATTGCTAGAGACTGTTTCTAAAATCTATTGAACTTGTTGTTTGTTTATAATATAGTTCTTGGTAATTATGACCGCAAAACGGCTAACAAAGCTATTAATTCGGTGACTATGTTTGCCAGCCCGAATTCCCTCGGGCCTCCCTCCAGAAAAAGGTCAAGGCATTGGTCAAACAAGAATTAAAATAGGGATATACAGAAATTTATATAAAGTTAAAAAGGCAAGAAACAGCAACTTCAAAATGTAACATCCAATTTAATAGAAAAATATCAACTGATACTACTGAACAAGACAGCAAAACAAGGAAATTCTGGTATCTTATCATAAAATGTTATGCCACTTTTATTTGAATTGACGTCCGTTAATAACTCATGGCCATTATTCATACAGCAATAGCCCACGTGTAAATCACTTCATGTTTGCTTTGCTCTGTTATTTCTACCACTTTGCGGCTATCGCCAAACTGTAGAAGAACCTGAAAAAGCAGTTCCATGTGATCAACCAAGCATGGAAAAACATCTCATAAATATGTATAAACAATTGTATTTAAAACAAAAAGACTATCGCAATGTAATCAATCATGGCACTGATGACATAACAAAACGCAAAAAACTGCCCCATGGGCTCTTTAAGCGACAAAATTTCACAGATTTCTTACCTTCTTCACGGAAACCGACGCAGCCTCCATTTTGATGTCTGCTGGTTACCAGTTCTGCGTGCGCCGAAAATCCAAGATGGCGTCGGTGGAGCCCAGGCTACTAACGGTTAAAGTCAAAAGTCCCGACCCCCGGGACTCGACGAATGATCAAAAGTCCCTACCACGGGCAGACTTATTACGTCAAATCCCCCGCCTATACCCGGCCTCCCCCCCCTGCGGCTTAACATTGATAGGTGCATAAGTTGTCACATTCATTCTCTGAAGAAGTCTCCGTTTCAGACGAAACGCGTCGGAATTAAAACTGATAGTTACAACTTAAGTTCTCCTTTGTGCTGCTAACTTCGATTGAAGAACCGAGACCACGTTTCTTGGCCTCGATCTTCAGGCCCGCATAATCGATTACATGTTTTTTTAGCGCTTCCAAAGAGAAATGCTTCTCGGTGAGTGGGATCCTGACTCGTTCTTTCCCTCCGAGGAAACTCAGTGATCCTCCAGAGTTTGGATCCACGTAGAAAACGGCACCATCTATAACAGAAATTTGTTTGTCGCCCTCGACATCCATGACTTTTTGACACTGAATTTTAGCGTGAGCTTGGCCAAAATGATTTAGAATGATTGCGTGATTTAACATGCAAGGGACAACGAATAGAATGACATCGTTGTCTTCTCTTGTCATCTGACCCCTTGATTCGGCTTCTGGTATCGAAGTGCATGTTTGTTTTACAATCTTCTGTCAAGTCGTCAAGTCCGGTACTAAGCCCAACCTCGTTCCCAGGGCTTTTCCCTAGAAAGAAAAATGGCGGGAAAAGCCCTGGGAACGAGGTTGTACTAAGCCATCACGCAAATAGCGTCTAGTCGGTCAGACACGCAATTTGAAAACATCATAAAGGGTTACATTTGCACGGTAGGTCGGTTTTCACGGAAAAAGTGAAGAACTTTATTCAAGTTTCACGGTTATCGAAAAATAATTTTTTGCTTTCACGTGTCACGACAAGCATGTTATTCACAGTTCACGGATTTTAATATTTCGTAATCACAGATCACGGAGAATAAAAACATGCGATCACTTTTCACGAGAAACCCCCTTACGGCCCCTCATAAAAGTAGACGACCTTACAGAAAAAAAAAACTTTTCTTCTGAAAAAGACTGGGTTCTATCCTCGGAAGACACTGGACACGAGCAAAATCGGCGCCAAATAAACTTGAATATACGAATAAAATAAACATGGCGGAATTACAACTTCTTAGTCCACTACTCGACGTCGCCAAAAAAGGCAAGATATGGAAATACAAATGTCTTTTAAAGAAGAAAAGTCAATCGAGAAAACGGCTTTTGCAGGATATGGGGACGGAGAACTAGATATGGCTCAGGCACTTGGCTCGTGTGCCGTAGCTATGAAGAGACCAAGGAAAGGACGAAGCGTAGATGAAGAAAGGAGTTCCTCGTGGTGGAGAAATGGTTACCAAAATTGGGACGATACTGCGTTCAAAAAACGTTAACGTACAAAGCGAGCAACGTTTCAGTTCATTCTTGGCGAGATAGAGGACCAACTAGCCAAAGAGCCAGTCGTCTGTGGACGAGTAAGGCTAAATGCGTCCCAGTAAGGGCGTCCCGTTTTTATGCTAGAAGCATTTAACCTCTGAGACGTTAAAGTCGTCTGTTAAATGCGTCTTAACGACGCACTTAACAGAAGACGTTAAAGCTGTCAGACGTTAAATGCGTCTGTCTTATTTACCGTTTTTATACTAGACGTTAAAGTCGTCTCAAGACGACTTTAACGTCTCAGACGACTTTAACGTCTCTAGCATAAAAACGGCCATTAATTCGATTAGTAAACAAACCCAATTATCACTGAAATGTCTGTAAAATCTTATAAAACTTTCTGATGCAAGAATTGCGGTGCAATATACAGGTTGTTTACCATTTACCACAAATTCCCGGAAATTCCGGTTGGGATGTAAATGGTCAACGTTTTTTCGGTTCGTCCCACTGGAAAATTCCCTGAACAAACGGAAATTCTGAAAAGGCAGTCCCGTTTTCCCGGGTGGGACGCCAGGGTCCGAATGGGGGCAAATGGTAAACGACACGTACCGTTCTTTCCGAACGAAAATTCCGAACCGAAATTTCCGGGAATTTGTGGTAAATGGTAAACAACCACAGTCTGGTTGTTTTTTTGCGGTCGTGGAACCAGCCATATAGTATACAATATATACAAAACTTAGGCGTAAACTGACATTCACGTTTGTTCGAAGCCGTATTATCAAGTGTAGCCCAAGTGAACGCTCCCGAGGGGTCGGTACATTTCGCTGATCCCCAGTCCATGGACTACCCGAATGGACTACCCAATGGACTACCTGAATTCATTGTTCCTGTATAATTATTCAAAATGGCGCGCATCGTTCCACATGGCCTTCAGCCGCCATTTTGAATAATTATACAGGAACAATGAATTCAGGTAGTCCATTGGGTAGTCCATTGGGGTAGTCCATGGACTGGGGATCAGCGAAATGTACCGACCCGCTCCCGAGAGCGTCTAGTTCGTACTTGATTTTCGCGAGACAGTATCTCGCAAAGGTTTATTTCCGCGATTTCGATGGGGGAAAATGATAAATTAAATTTCGCTAAAGCGTTGTCAACGTCATTCTATTTTCAAAACAAGAGGCTTCAAAAGCCTTCACTGGGTTGCCTTTGTGAACCCTTAGTACGCAAACGGCTCAATTTTTTGAAACCGTTTTGTCAATCCATTTTAGTTTGCAGTGTCAGTTGTGTTCAATAAGAGAAGTGTACAAGGAGTTAATCAAAGGCTCCTATGAACAAACTCGTGAATGCATTGGCTGACACATGAGGAGAATTTTAGATTTCAGAACTCATTCAGAAGGCCAGAAAGGCCTGTAGGGCTCTGCCATCTCGTGTTCCATTTACCAATTTAAAAAATAGGCAGCCAAGGCCTGCATACAGCTTCACATTCTATATAGACAAGGGTATCTTTGAAAAAAAGAAAAGAAAATCGATTCAGTTTAAAAAAAAAAGAACAAATAAAGGAAAGCCAAGAGTACCTTCTCTGGGGCTTGAACTCAAGCCTTCTTCAGTCCGGAATGCTATCCATTAGACCATCCAGAATTACCTGGTTCCAAAGGGTATATCTTATAGTTTATATGTTATAGATCTTTAATCGCTCGTACACTCTAGTGAGTGAAGCTGTAAAAATTATATCTCATTTTTCAACGTTCATGAAAGGTAGTCCGTCATTCCCGAGGCTTTATCTAGAAGCCGATATTTAAAATGGAGATGCCGTTGTAGAATTGACAAATTTGTGGTTAACATTGACGAACGTGTTTTATTTTATGGGGAAAGTGAAATCTGAAACGCTGACACGACAGCACAAACCCAGCCGTGAATACTTGGCATCTTCCCTTCCTCTGACCCGTTTTGGAGGTTCAACATTTTATTTGAAAGCGTGAAGTTCACCAGAAATAGATAAGTTCCTTAAATTGGTGGGTATGTGCCGGTTTCGGTGTTGTCGCAAATAATGATTTTGAAATTCAATGAAGCTGCATACCACCGGACTGTTTTTGCTCCCGTTGATTATATATCGGGTTTTGTAGTTTTTGTACAGTATAGAGGTCCAACGCTATAAATATAAATGAACACTTTATGAGAATGCTTCCCCCGATGTTTTCGATTTGATCGCTTTTAGAAGTCAAATTAAGACGAAGTATCGTATTTTGACGTGCGTAACCAGCTTGTTATCTCGGATTCAAAATAATACATGCACAGCGAGCCACACTCTTGCTTTCCAAACTTCACGCGTAGATCGACTCATGAACTCGATGGACGTGGTCTGCTAAGCGTGAACCAATTCTTGAAAATAAGCTCTACATTTCCAACAGAAAAGATGTGAATCGCTTTCACCGAGGGAATCGCTAACACCACAGACCTCAACGTTTAAAGAAGAAAACACTCTCCAGCACGTAAACACATCCAGGAATAGCAAACATAGACACTAATAAAGTCATTTAGTGAATAAATCGAGTTAACAGCTCGAAAAGAGAGCAGCTCTGCACAAGAAAAACACTTAGGCGAATGGAGTCCACATGAAACTTTTCACGTTCTCTTCACCGTCGTGCTTACTTCAATCAGCAGGTTGTCATGTTATGGACATGTTCAGAGCCAATCACACCGCGGCGGCGTCTTCGCTAACCCTTGTATAAGCAATATTACGCAAGAATTGCAATTTCTCACGGAGAAAAAAAAATATAGCAACCCCATTTTAATACTGGATTGTAACCCAGTAAAAAAGTCTGAACTACAACCTTTCTAAACAAACTGGTACAAGTTATGATTAAGTACATATGGTGCTAGAGTCCGCGATGTTCCTAAACATCCAGATCTTCAAAGGGATCTTCCGGTGGAAATTTCTTTGAACCACTAACGAACATCAAGGTACGCGCGTTTCCTTATTTCAAGAGGAGGAAACGTTACCGTAATGGTAGTTGATTCCAAGTATCGCCGATCCCTTCTCATACAGGGTGACCTTGAAATTCCTGTCACTGTTTGCATCGAACTCGACTGCACCTCGAAGAATGTTTCATTGTTGGAACGGTACAATAAACTTGTGAATGAGAATTACAAGGAACTTAATAATGGCAATTTTGACGACTGCACGAAAGATATTCTAAGGGATTTGCTCGAAGACAGTGATTCAGATGAAGATGAGTAGTTAGATTTTCTGCTCGATATATGTATGTGAAATCTTTGCAAATTACCTTTATTGATCACAAGACAACATGCAAAATGGAGCTTACCATTAACATGTCGTTGTTGATCACGTTTCTCACGATTTTGGTGATTCAAATTTCTTACCATTATATTTTAGCATTCGTGGTGATATGGGGTAACTCGGAAATCTATTCTATTTCAGCTTTGGGCTCATGATAACTCGTTTTTCAAAAACACAAAATGTCTTCACACGCATTATCCTAGACAAGACATCTACAGCATTAAGTATGGGGCTATACGAAAATCTAGCCAATGAATGTTACAAGTATAGTACACAATAAAATTAGAGACGCGACAGGGTAAATACTGACGTAATATGTACTGTAAATAAGCGTTACGAAAAACGCATTAGTATGATATCAAACTGACGATAATTACAAGGCTCTTCCACCAAAACGATCTGAGCTATCTGGCTAAACTAGATTCCTAATATAATCAAAAATTGTTTGAATTCTTTCCTTGAACCAGACCGTTGGCGCAAACTTAACATCTCCCCATTATGTTTTGGAGCAAGGTATGACCAGTTTGGCAAGTTTGTAGTGCCCACTAGTGGAAACTTGAGAGCCGTCAAACTTGTTCACTTGTATGGTTATGTGTCATGTGACACCGCTGGTAACAGCCACTGGTCCCACTGGGGCTGCGGATCTCATAGCAGCTTGAGAAATCATGTTAACGTTGTTATAACAAGCTCAACCAATCACGTCCTCTTGCCACCAAGTCAGTTCATTGAGTACAGTACAAAGTGGTCACTGATTCCCGGATATAGCTCGGTTTCCCCAGAGATTGTTCTGTCAGAGATCACACAGCCTATCCAAGTGTCCTCTGGTGACGAGCTGCGCCTGTGGTACGGCGAGGACCTCGTGGATAAAAGCGAAGCTGACAACGGCGGGAAAACCTGCTGTAACCTCTTTGCTCTTTTCACTTAAACACCACCTTTGATAAAATACACAGTATCAGGAATAAACTCTACTTAACATTTGATGTTAAATTAACTTAGTTTTAAAGAAGCCTGTTGATTTCGTGAGTTGAATAAGTGCTTATCTGCAACAACAATATATCTGGTTGAGTGTTAATCTTGCTCCAAGTTAAAAGAATGAAAAGAACCCTTGATATACGGTTTATAGATTATAGAATGTTTCATTGTGAACTTTATTTAGCAGGTATGAGGACGCTATGTTTTCTCTCATAAATACACTTATGTCTAGTCAGTAGTGGTGTCAACCCATTAAAATGTCTAGAGTACCTCTGAAAATGTCTTTAATCTTGGAAGCCAGAACGACGCACCAGAATAAATCAATCAGATTCCTTAGTGACAAGTGCATAAGAGGAAATAGTCGCCGTGCACGCTTACCAGTAAGCTTGGCTATTATCAATGGTAAGCTACTCCTAAGGAACTGTGCAATAATTATCAGGAGGGGAGGGGGCTGAAAGATGAGCTTCAAAGGGGAAATTATTATGTAGTGCCACCTCCACCCCGTTCGCAAGGGCAGAATTAGTTTAGCTCCCTCTCTTGATGAGTTTTACTAAACACCCTCAGACCACAACAACTGCCACCACCCCCCCCCCCCGGATACTATTGTGTCTATCATATATTGTAAGGATATATATATATATAGGCGTTTTTCAAAGAAGGTACCTGCAAAATTCAAGGTAACTTTTTTGCCGAAAATCGGGCAATGCCCGGAACTGGGCTAAGCGGGCGTTTTTCGTTTCATGGGGGAGAACGGTTGTGTTGGTACCAACGAATTCATCATTTCGCGTTCTACCTTACCATATTGTCCTTATCGGACTAGTGCTATTGTTTTGTCGGGGGTAGGGTTAGGGAATTTAGGTTTTAAGGCTAAAAATCTCTGTTGTTTTATTTAGTTTCACATCTCAGTTGTTTCAGTGTGTAATCAGAGCTTGTGTAAGGTACTTTATTTTGCATGTAAAGCCTAAAGAGAGTTAGTGATACTGCAGGGGGGGGTGGGGTGGGGTCGGCAGGGGATATGGCAGGAAAGCAGTAAGGGGGGAGGACAGGGATGTGGGGGAATAGGGGGGCCTAATAGGCTTTGGTTTATGTCTGATTAAGGTAATTGGTCTGAAATGCTAAGGCTTAAAACGCTTTGATTTTTTATGTCAGGTGAAATTTTTATAGGTACCTTTTCTCAGAAACGCTTATATATATATATATATATATATATATATATATATATATATATATATATATATATATATATATATATATCCCCTGACGAGTGGGCAACCATGAAACAGGCTTGTAGGGATAAACGTGTAGTTTGTTTGTGTTTTTTTCTCCCGCATTAACTACTTCGCTTTACGTTCACGTATTGAGCACTGTTTTACGATTAATCAACTTTTATATATATATATATAAATATATATATATATATATATATATAGCTTGTGTACAGAAGGTTCACCAAACGAAGAGCTCTCAGTAGAAGGATCCAGTGACTGATGCAACGTTTCTTCGAGAAATTGTAGCTTAGTATACTTCGGATAGTAGAAAGAAAACAAACTTCTTTAAGGTCCGACAATTTTATAACGTTTAGGCCGTTCGGCCTTCCTCAGACATACAAGTTTAAAAGTTAAAAACTAAAAATGACCTGGAAGACGCTTACAAAGGGAAAATAACAAAAACTAAAGTTGATTATACAAAATCGTGCGCTCTGATTGGTTCGTTATTTCGGATTATCAGCCGATAATCAACTCGACGAACAAAATGGCTGACAGTCGTTCGCGCGCTTTTGATGAAATAAATAGAGATTACTCCATGGAAAATGCGCGCGTACGATTTTTATTCACGAGTTTTCTGATACTACTCAACGAGTGAATAAAAATTCGTACAAAGCATTTTCCATGGTGTAATTTGTTTATTTTATAGATACTGAGATTTTTGAAAAGCCAAATTTTATCAATCTTACGCGCGTGTTTTGGGAACCCACGCAATTGCAATGTATGCATGTAAAACTAGAATAACTAAAACAGCAGTTTCTCTTACAAAATCAAATATTTAATGAAGTAACACAAGAAATAAAACGTCAGTTTATACCTTCACAACTTTTACAAACATTTTTCAGCTGACTGAGGCTTATAGGTTTAAATTTAATCGAAATCGCGATGCGATGTTGTTCACTAGTGAGTTTTCGTCGTTCGTGTTTGTGATTGGACGAACGACGTTTTTTCACTAGTGAGTTTTCATCGTTCGCGTTTCCTATTGGCTAATGCATTTTACGTATCATTTTTACGTACTCTTTTTTTCGTGAGGAAATCTCAGTATCTATGATATAAAATCATTTCTCGTTGTACAATGCTTTTTCTTTTCTCTTTTGTAATAATCACCTGTGTATTTATACTAAAACAATTATTCGCCTCAGGCTCAGTGGTTATCAGCGAATATTCACCTCAACTTCGTCTGAGTGCCATGATATTTAACAACTATTCACCTCAGTGTCAGTGGCTAGTGGTGGATATTTACCGAGCCGCGAAGCGGCGAGGTAAATATCCACCACTAGCCACTGACACTGAGGTGAATAGTTGTTTTAGTATATACTAAAACAGTGAGATAAGTGTACACAAAAAAAGAAAAGGGCTTGGAAAATGGAGGACTTCCCAAATGACCGTGATCCAACGCAGCGCCGATCGCCGTTAGGGATTTTTTGTTGTAATTACTGCCGTACGTCTCGTTTTCTCGCTGATAGAAAAAATTTTGTTTAGTTCTAGTGGAATTGCAAACCCTTTCTGTATTTGAAAGCATTCTGTAAAAAATATAATTCAACTTTGGTTCTCAAGTAAACAAGCGACATCAAATTTGGTTATGCAAGATTAATTTGCATTTGTAAACAAAACCTTTCTCGTTGCTTTTTACCGCTAAACTCCGGGTTAAAAACATAAGCCATTACCTCTGAACACGGCCAAGCCAAATTTAGTCGCTTTCTTGGAGTTTCCAGGGACTGCTTCGTTGTTAATTTGGATGATTTCTTCGCTTGTCATACATACAAACCGGGCCGCCATATTCGCGCGGCAGAGCGAAAAATTCGCAAGTTGCTCGGAGGTAAATAGCACAGGATATTCGGAGTTTGACTAGCCAATCAGAGCGCACCTTCAACACTATCCACTGTTTTAGTATATACTAATCACCGATAATCACTTCTCCTTCAGCGAATAATTGTTAAATATTAATAAAAGCTCTGATTGGTCAAAAACCCATGTTTTATCAGAGTATAAAACAGAAAACGCGTTTTGTTTTTCGCCACATTACCTCTAATCGACACTTTTGTTAGAGATGGCGAAAAACATTTCTTTGAAGAAATTCATGATGGAGTTCTCTGCGAAGCAGAGGAAAGTTTTGAAGCTGAGATTAATATAACAAATAAAGACGAAGAAGCGAAAACAGTCGAGAGGTTGGTATTAAATGGCGTCCGTTTGTCGATCTGTGTGCTTTGTTGTTTTTACTCGCGGCGTGTAAAATCTATATCATAAAGCAAATGAAGAAGCCTAAGCCTTGTATTACAAAACATTTATCACAATTTATAAAATATTATTTTATTGATAAAACGCTCAAGGAATGTAAAAACACGAGCCGCAGGCTTAGGCTTCTTTGTTTGTTAACTCAAGCATCTGATCGGGTCCGAATCCTAAATCCTCGAATTTTATTGGCTAGTCGCACGTAGCTGTTGAATGAATGAATGAATGAAACTTTATTTAACCACGGGCAAATTCATCAGCTATTTACAAAGGTATAAAAATTATAACTGCTCAACCAAAAACTATAAACTAAAATATATTAAAAAGCTGCTTTCCGTGAATGCCGTGCCTTATAGAGCTTTACTGATATCTCGTTTGAACGACCTTAAGGACTCCGCGCACCTAACCTCATAAGGAAGGCGATTCCAAAGTGTGGCGCCACTATAGCTAAAACTATTTTTAAAATAATTTGTGCGTGGCAACCTAACATTAAGTTTGTTCTCGGAGTCCCTCAAGTTGTAGCTTATATTTCGATCAGAAAATTTCGATATTAAATAGTCCGGAGCTAACCCATGCAGGCATTTGAATACCATGATAGCCCTTTGTATGTTTCGCTGGCGGTCGAGATTTTTCCACCCCAAAATTTCCAGCAATTGGCCAGCATGAACGTCATAATTAGAGAAAGTTAAAACACGGGCTGCTCTATTCTGCAATTTTTGCAGCTTGTCTTTTAAAGTAACCCCACAGGTTCCCCAAACAGAACTACAGTAGTCAAAGTGAGGTTGTATTAAAGCTTGGTATATAAGATGTAAGGTCGCCGTAGGAACCAGGTGCCTAACACGTTTCATGGCACCGATTCCAGAAGCGATCGTTTTAGTTAGTTTTTCAATGTGGTTATTCCAGCTGAGTTTGTCATCAATTGTTATTCCAAGTGATTTCGTACTTGCAATCTGTTTCACCCGAGTACCGTTCATTAAGAGTGAGGGGGAAACAGCAATGGTATTTAGCCTTTGGCCAGATCCTATCAGCATGAATTCTGTTTTGGTTGCTATGCTTTTGCTATTTTGATGTGTTTCGAGATCAAACACAAACTAGGCCTGGGCACGAGGAATGTGCGCGTGAAACCAAATGGAAAGGAGTGAAGTTAGGGAATAATTTCAGGCGCGTTTTGCCCAAATTCTGATAATTTCCCGAGTCTTTAAACGGGGGAAAATATCAATCATTGGACAAAACGCAAGTGAAATTATTCCCTAATCTCACGAGTATACCATTTAGTTACCTATTAATATCATGGGTGACAAATTTACTCTTTAATTTTTAAAACCTAGACGCCATTTTGGCACCATAGAAGTTACCATAACATTGTAATTTCACATGTGAAATTATGAATTAACTCTGAAATTTCGTGCCAAAATTAAGGAGTAATTTGTCATCCATGACATCAATCGTGAAATCAGCGTGTAACGTTCCAACATCTGATGAGTGGGCGAAATCTGTCCCTTTCTGTGGGAGCTTCTCCGATATCAACTGGCCCGCGATCAAGCGAATTTCACAGCCTTTATCCTTACGTGTGTCCTCCCGAACAGCACACTTACCTCAAAAGAACACTCAGTTCTCAGGCTGTATGAAAACTAGCAGGAAAGAAATATCTCTTTGAACTCTACATCATAATGGCCTCACTAGCGGCAGTTCAGGGTGTATTTCAAACTAATGATTTAACAGCACCGAGTGAGCGGCAGTTAGTCACCCACTTGACCACGAGAAGGACATTTACTGACACAACTAGACGCTCTCGGGAGCGTTCACTCGGGCTACACTTGATAATACGGCTTCGAACAAACGTGAATGTCAGTTTACGCCTAAGTTTTGTATATATTGTATACTATATGGCTGGTTCCACGACCGCAAAAAACCTACCAGACTGTATATCGCACCGCAATTCTTGTCGACGTCGTGTTTATTAGAAAGTTTTCTAAGGTTTTACAGAAATTTCTGTGATAATTGCGTTTGTCTACTAATCGAATTAATGTTGACCAATCAGCTTTCCTGGTTCCCACGATAACCAGTTGTGTATGAGGGGTTATCCCCGCCATTATTGTCTTTTCATTTTATAGTAGTGTTTTTCTTTTTATTGCAGCAGCTGTCATTTCGCTTTAGTTGTTTCTCTTCCGCGAAAGGCACATTTTGTGAAATTACGCATCAAGTTCCATCAAATACGGTTATGCCGAATTCTTCCATTTCGAAAGTTCTGGGTGCTCAAATTGGGCAGAATTCAGGAAGCCAAATTTGACCGAATTTGTCCCTCGAATTTTGCGAAATTCAACTCACTGAGCTCTCAAACATACATGGCAGCGGTTTTGCTTAAAAAGCAAACGGAGCGGTCACTCAGCATAACTCGAAAGCGCGCGAATGTGTGGGTGTGTTGTTGTTCGTGTTTTGGAAGTTCTGGCCGGATGATGTCTGTGAACGATAATACGAATAGGGCTGTAAGTCTTCTCAGAGAAGCGGCGAATTTGCTTGCAGGAAGTCGAGAGACAGCTGATTGTAATCAAGACACAAATTCTTCAACTGTAGGAAGATCTCTAACTTCAACTGAAACAGTAGTGACGAACTCTGCATCTAGTTCATCAAATCATGATCAAAATCGCGTGAAGGAACGTCTTGAGGAACGTCCAACTTTGGCCGTCCACGCTGCCCAGTAAAAATACAACCTGCCTGAAATGCATCTGTACTACAGTTAGCGTTGGTAACCGCTTCTCTCGCTTCACGAACAAGGTGGATGATACGTGCGTGAGCTCTGGTACCTTCAGTGTCCAAGTATCTCGCGAGCACATTTAACACCCAATCTAACCTGAAAACTGTATAATCAAACGTATCGGAATCGTGGTTGCCACCCTCTAAGAATCTCACTACATCAATAAGATGAGTACGAAGGCATTCGCGCACTTCACCACAATCTACAGTCGTGGCGGCCATGTTTTATGCTGAGTGACCGCTCCGTTTGCTTTTTAAGCAAAACCGCTGCCATGTATGTTTGAGAGCTCAGTGAGTTGAATTTCGCAAAATTCAAGGGACCAAATTCGGTCAAATTTGGCTTCCTGAATTCTGCCCAATTTGAGCACCCAGAATTTTCGAAATGGAAGAATTCGGCATAACCGTATTTGATGGAACTTGATGCGTAATTTCACAAAATGTGCCTTTCGCGGAAGAGAAACAACTAAAGCGAAATGACAGCTGCTGCAATAAAAAGAAAAACACTACTATAAAATGAAAAGACAATAATGGCGGGGATAACCCCTCATAGTTGTGAAACTTGATGCCATTCATCTGATTCCAAGTTATCGAAGGCGAAGAAGCGATATGTGGGAAAAACAACATTACTCCTCAATCGGATATACTTTTCTTCCGATTTAGTCTTATTGGCCCTGTTCCCGCTAATGTCTTTCCACACGACCACGTAGAAGAAAAAACTCGAGTTTGAATAAGAAAAGATCCAGAGATAATTTTGAAAAGAGGCCCGAGGGAATTCGGGCTGACAAACATAGTCACCGAGTTAATAGCTTTGTTAGCCGTTTTGCAGTCATAATTATCAAGAACTTTATTATAAAAAAACAACAAGTTAAATAAATTTTAGAAACAGTCTCTAGCAATCCTTTGTAACGTCAACCGTTTCACCTGCAAGCGCAATCAAACTTTGAGCGTTATCACGCTTTTGTTGTCAAGTCTTTTCTTGCAACTACTTTCTACGCGACCACGCATGAGACAGACCGCAATTAAGAAAACTTCATCCAAAAATGCTACCAAGATTTAAATTAGATGAAAAAATCCTTACAACCTCCTTTATTCGCGTATTGATGTCTTGCACAAATTGTTGACTCGAGGCACCAACGACGCGTGTCTTGGCGCTGTTCAAAATTCGTGTATTAACTTCAGCTTTTGGATCCGAATGACAACAGTAGCTGACAATACAAGGGTTATGAGTATTCATGTGCATAACATTGGCTTTCAAAGATAGTTCAGAGTACACATCTTTCACATCCAACGTCGATGGTGCAATAGGGAGCTTAAGATGCGGACGTTTTCGCGGTGATGGCGACGTGACAGCCCAGGTGGAATGGGCCAGAGGTTGCCGTTCTCGCGCCAAAATTAATTTGCTTAAGATTCTCATGACGGCCTTCCGCGACTTCGTCGAGTACATCGGCTCTACTTTCCGAGATTAAATCGCTTTTGTTCGTAGCATGGCCGCAATTGAAGATTTTCGACAACTTCTCAAACTTTACCACGACGCTTTTCCAGACTGAGTCCTTGCATTGATTTGCTGAATATTTGCTGGATGAAATTGTTCTGTTTAATACGCACTGAACGTATCCATATAAATTATTGCTCTAAATTCACAGCACTTCATCGAAGAAATATTTCAAGTGTGGTTATACAAGCCTAAAGAGTACATTTACATATTGATGAGCTATGTAGTGGATTTGTTGGCTAAAGTGTAAAAGTGTAAAAAAATTCAGAACAAAATATTTATCTCTGCACTTTTTAGCAGCCTCCAGAACTCCAAAATTCGTTATCGCCTAAGAAAATTCGGATTCAATATGCTACTGGAGTCAGTAAAATATATTATAGATATAATTGTTTTACAAGAAAGAATTCGTTGAACGTAACAGCTTATTTATCTTTACTGTCTTACTTATATTGTTTTGTCTTCACTGAACTAGTTTCAGAGTCTTCGGTCATTTTCCTGAGTTTTGTCTGTGAAGAGAGCACAAAAAGCCGCTAGAGTTACTTGGCACATCCCCAGGTGGTTTGTGCTGATAAAGAAACTGAAAAAAAAAAAACAAGGAATGAAGAGTACAAAAAGAAATAGCGGTATAAATACTCACGTTTTCACTGCGACGGCAAAATCCCCAAACTGAGGTCGCCGACGTGAGGGCGACGGCGGGAATGTTGGAAATCGCATGCGCAGTTACACTCGCCCCAATCCTAATCGGTCTTTACGTCGCCGTCGCGTCGAAAACGTCCGCATCTTAAGCTCCCTAATAACTTGAACGTGACAATAGCAATACCCAAGGGCCTCTGCGGGTAGTCCGATTTGCGACGTTGTCGATAGACTGATAGACTGATAGACTGATAGACCGAAAAGGTAAACCTAGACTCGGGCTACCTGTGGTAGTAGCCCGAGTAATTAACAGTACAAGGATGCACAACATAATATATAGATTTAGCCAAGCCTAAAAGCGGGGCTCCCGTTTAGTACTTTCATTTCACTTTAAACTGTAAAAGCATTCTAAAGTATTGCGAAGGAATTCACAAACGTTTTTAACTATAGTTAAGTGTCGAGGTCGGTTAACTTGCTATGATTTTTGTCTAACCTTTCGTCTGCCATTAGTACGGTCTTTCTACCTACAAAGTCATGGAGTATATTCTACAAAAAAACACAAATTATCAATGTACTGTATTCTATTCCTGATGAAATTAACCATTCTATTTCCGTAAATGTATTTGTATTTGTAATGTATTTGTACACGCTACTGGGAAATGCAGGACACAACTCTTGTCATTTTCGTGTTAAAACGAACACCTCGGTAAAATAAATGTTTACTCCAAGCAGGGTGCAAAGAAAATTAATTTTACACATTGCCCTTCGGGCAAGCTGTAACCAACATCTACTAGCCCGAAAAACATTTTTCAAGAGAATGAAAAAATAATTATTAATTATTCTTTTCTTAATTACATTGTAAGTTTAAAAAATTACTGCCTTCATTTATTCACTACAAGAAATAAATAACCGTAAAAGTGTGAACTATAAGTAAACCTGGTCCAACGCAACACATGAATGACTAACATACATTTGAGACATTTTACAATTTAGAAGAACATTTTTTACGAAAACAACGGCGTTGAAACCAAAGTTCTCAATCGACACACTAAATGACAACGTCGACAACGCGAAAAGCAGCCAGTGAAAGCGCTACATTCTGCAATTTGCCGCCAAGAGAAAATTCCCGCGGGAGTATTTCTTAGCCGTCGACAGGGGAGATGTTTATATGATTAAAGGACATAAAAATTTGAAATCTTTCATCAGTTTGCTTCTCATTCAAAAGTAGTGCATTCAGAAGATCATTTTTCTGAAGAAGGTTTGTTTAGAAGTCGGTTTTCCAAGTCAAGTGTCAAGTTTAAGGGAAAGTGGAAAGTGCGAGTGCTGAGTCACGCATCAGTGAGCAAATATTATGCAGACAAAACTTATGCAAATTTGTGGTCCATAGCACGGAGTCTTTCCGCTTCTCGGCATTCTTCGCTACAATTTTGTCTGTTTTCCACAGCACGGAATCTTTCCGCTTCTCGGCGTTCTTCGTTAACATTTTGTCTATTTTCTCGAGCCCGGACTCTTTCTGCTTGTCGGCGTTCTTCGCTATAATTTCGTCTCCTTTCTCTTTCCCGAGCGCACCTTCTTTGGCGATCTACTTCGCTCATTCTTCCTCAGTTAATTCTTGCTCTCTTTCCCGTTGCTCTTCACCTGAACCCTGTGTTCTGCAAATTATATTTTCTCTGCTATTGTTTGTTGACATAGCAATAGAAATTGTTTCGTTTATCCTTAAGTAAAACTTTAACAGTGTAGAGTAGTAATATTGTGTCAAAAAGACGAACTGAAAATTTCTTTTTCAGTCGTCAACGCAATTTCCCGCCAAAAATATGCGGGCTACCAGAACAGCTTCCAAATAAATCACGTCACCTCGATGAGTTGACACATGAGCCCACAATATGGTCATGCGATGCTGGTCAGTGGCTATCCCGTTTTGACAGCTGTCAATTGACCATATTGCGAATGTCCAATACAAAAGATGTGGATTTGCCAAGACAAGCTTGAGATACCCCTCCCTTCCTTTTGATAGTCTCCCCTACCCTACCCGTACAATCTGTAGACGCGTACGTACGTATGTACGGACGTACGTACGTACGTACGTACGTACGTACGCTCGGTCAGTCACGTGACAACCAAACGAAAAGAGGTTGACCATATTCCATGAGTATGGGGCTCTGCTCCACGCGCGCTTCGCGCGCGGGAGCCCCGCTATTATACTTTTAATTTCGTTTTACAAAGCGAGGTAGCAATCGATACGTTATATACAGCAAGAACAATACAGTGTTAACAAAGTATAAAATGTCAAAGGAGTCATTAAAAGTTACAGCAGCGACCGAAGAAATTACACCCAACAATCTCATCTAACAGAAACTTAGCAAAACACGACATAGCATGTACAAAACACAAAGTAGTGTTTTAGTCCAATTTAAAAACGCGGAGGAGATAAAAATACCAATTATGCACCAGACTTGGTAACTCAGGGAGTGGGTGAGAAGGACTGCTTACGAGCCGTGTGACTGTATCTGGTGTAGAGGTGGAAAGAGCAGTTCAACAGACAGGTTTACGTCGCTCTCTTCACAGAGGCATAATGCTTCGTCACTCTATCCAGGCTACAACATTCTGGTGTAATCGTGTCTTAAAGTCATCTACAAGCTCCCTCCAGTAATGGTATGTATATCTTAATCGACATCAGCTTCACAACAGGAAAGGTCTACAGCCTGAAACGTTATATTTCACACTCACAACACTGGGGAAAGTGTTTTATGTTGGAGAATAAGGGAACAACAAAGGAAAAATTCCTACACGAACAACAATGGTAACAATAAAGGCTAAAAAGAAATATATTAATGGCCACTTCAGTGTAAACAACCAAACACTGTTCTACATGAAAACAACTCCACAGTAAATTCTGTTTCATGTTCGGTGAAACTGGGTAAAGCTCTTGACGAACGTGTTTTACCAAAAAAGGAGTAACTAGGTGGTGTAGCCTTCAGACATCCTGGACAGAGATAATGCGTCCCTGAGCATGTGATCCCTCAATGCCCACAGTGCATCTACTGCGTTGTCATGGTCCCCGTACCCACCACCCAGCCAATGAACGGGCAACTGGGCCAACTGTTGAGGGGTCATACTGGACGCATCAGGTTTATGGGCCTGATTCCAGTTGCTCATGTGAGGACTACCATCGCGGAGACCCTCAATGTACCTGAGATACGCGTCAGAGTGTTGGAGTCTTTGGGGCTTTGGAGGAGGTGCCACGAAAATGGGTGCAGGCTGTAAGATAAAACACACTCAGTGGTGAAACCCAGACACACAGCTCTGTTTTCACCGTTATCATTCTTGAATTTGGGAGTGAAAGGTTAAGGCGTCATCTACCGTGGTCAACAAAAGCCACTAATCCACTGTTACGTCAAAGGAGGGAGTAGTGCACTAAAGGTCATTTAACGCTTACGTTAACAAAGCCCAATATGAGAATATATATATCCATTTGCCAGAAACATTGTCACCCTCCTGAATGAATATTTAAAAATACAGTTGAAATAGCAAGGCTGCAAATAATTTCCTACCTGCGCCGGTCAAACCTATTTTTGCCCGGACATATCCCATTTTTGGCCGGACAAACATCGATTACGTCTTATCGCTATAAAAGTGCGATTCACACGATGTGTATGAAACACACAGACTAATACTAAAGTAATTCACACCCGTGACCGATACATAACTGTAAGACCCGCTTGTATTTGCGATGACGAATTGGTGAATGACAAAGCGAAAATGTGCAACGACAGCCGGAAATTTTATGACCACCACGAATCATTTATAAAAAGTTCTTGGTCTGGTAGTTAAGTATCCGTATTTTCCCCTCCTTTTTCACAAACGCCAATAATATTGAACCTTTAAATATTTAAAGCTTGAAACTCTAAGGTTTTTCCTTACCAGCGTAAACGACTGGACAAATTGTCCGACCATCTTAGGATTTGAACGGACAAAACCTATTTTTGACCGGACATTGTCCGTTGACCGGCCGTTATTTGCAGCCCTGAATAGTCATTTTCAAATGCTTATTCTGTACGCTGTGGGACAACAATGACAATCTAAACAAATTTCTCAAAAGAACTAAGGCAGATGATATAGAAATCCCTACCAATTCAGTCTGAGGTTGGACCGGAGCCACCTGTGCTGTGGTAGGGTGGGCTGCTGGAATGACTTGTTGCTGCTGTTGAGGTGGCTGTTGTTGTTGCTGTATCTGCTGCTGACCTGGAGGCTGCTGTGGTATAGTATTCACCTGATTCAAATGGTTTACCTGCTGCTGGAAGCTGAACTGTTGCTGCTGTGCGGGGCTGTACTGCTGCTGTTGCTGCTGTCCATAGCTTCCAGGTTGGCCTAACAACACACAAGAATTTCAGTCATTACTCACAACCACAGAAAATATAAATACCGACAGAAAAACCACCATCAAACGGAACATTAAAGATGTTACAAGGCAGACTGACTTCTTGTCTGTGGTGGAAATTTTGTTTTGCTTCAAGTCTTAACTTTCCAAAATTTTAAGAGGGGTCACCAGGAATTCGCAATGATAGGAATAAAAAATCTTAGGGATAGTCTGACCCTATAACCAGGGTAGTAAGAAGTTTTCAACCAGTATCATTACCAAAACAACTGACTGACTATTATTACCAAAACTAACCGCCAACCGGTTAGCTCAGTTGGTAGAGCACCGGACTACTGTGCGGGAGGCGCGGGTTCAAAACTCGACCGGACCAACAGCACATCGGGCCGCTAAATTCTGTGTCTATTGGAGAGGATCGGATAGAGTGGGTGAAACACTCGCGTCTTTTGGGCGTTTCTATCGATGAGAGGCTTTCCTGGTCACGTCACCTTACAGATGTAAAAAAGAATTTCGTAAACAAACTGAACTTCCTGAAAAGGAGTTCGTTCTTGAGCAGAAACGCCCTATTGGACTTGTACTTCAAGATAATATTACCATCAGTTCTATATGGACTAGTCGTTTGGGGCGGCTGCCCTAATGCAGAGCTTCTACATTCTCTGGAAGTACTTCACCGTAGGGCAGCCAGAATTATATACAACTTACCCCGAGATATGCCTACCGCGGATGTTTACCGACATTCGAACTGGAATACTTTAACCCTCTATTATAAACTTCGATTAATTAAACTACTCCATAGCGTGTTTATAGGTGAAGCACCTACGGCTCTTTCATACTTGACAAATAAACCCTGCACTGCATACAATTTGAGAAGGAGTAATAACATAATCGTCCCGCGTTTTAACTCGCAGTTTCTAAAAAACTCAGTTAGCTATAGAGGCGCTATTCTTTGGAACGCTGTCTCGAGTCATTTTACAGACCAGTTTACTGTTTTTTATCGCAAAGTGAAGAAGGACCGTTATTTTAAGGAACTTGATTTTAGTGCAGAGTCGGTCCAGTCGCTGCCCAGGCACTACCAAGATTTTAAATGCTTTTAACTATAGTCAATTTACTCAGAGGTATATAGCTAATGTAAATTAATTTTATTTCTTGGTGAAAATCTTACTGCATATTTGCATAATTGTAGTTGTATTTTGTAAGTGTTGCTATTCTTTATTTTTATACAGTTTTATCCATTTGTAATCATTTTTACACGACCCCACAAGCTTTGAGCTTTAAATCTTATCGTGTTTAAATAAAGGATATGTATGTATGTATGTATGTATGTAACTGGGGAGAAAGTGCTGCCTTTGTAATGACATCTGCAAATGGTAACACTTTCTAGTCTTCTCGGATAAGGACGATAAACCGAGGGTTCCGTTTCACAACTCTTGTTCATGATAACTTAATGGGACGTTAAAGAATCCATACACTGTTCGTAAAGAGTAGGGGACGTAGTTCCCGGTGTTGTGGTCTGGCCCTTGGGTTGGCGCTTCACATAGGGATAACCTCATTGTGCCTTTTTCCCTTGGACAGAATTGTCCAAGAAAAATAAGTATGTTCAAAGATCTAAGACTTTCAGAGGAGATATACAAATTCAAAGTTTACTTTTGCCAACATTGATTTAGCGATATAGGCAAGATACGTATGCTGCAAACATAGGCTTCGCACTTGCCAGCAGTGGTTGCGTTCAGCTCTTGTTCCTCTCCGAGAAGAGACAGACTATCTTGATGGTCAGTACTACGGGAAAAACTATCCCACGCCTTTTTCTTCCCAATACCCGCCAAAGAACTGGTCGAATCACAGCCTGTGATTGCATGGAATCCAGGGAGAGAACTGCATATCTTTTCACCCAAAGCATGGGCGATGTCATGCACTGGAACGAAACGTTGTCGATCCTTCACACCGGTGCGAAACCACAATTCTGGACAGTCCAAACTTGTGAAGTGGGTAACGCTTAGGACGAGGACATCAGTATCCGGCGACTGGATAACGAGTCGTCTATCTGCCCGTGCTGCGTGTTTGGCGTGCAAGATCATCCTAGTGTCAGCCTCTTCATGGTTTGATCTGAGTGCTTGGACCTCCCTGTACCGACTTCTTGTCACAGCCACCGCTTTCTCGCCGTCTCTGAAGCCACCACCGATCACAAGCTTCTTCTGTGGAGGGAGCTGGTCTTGACTGAGTCAACAGAGCGCAGCCGACAGGAAATCACACAGGTTTACCTGGCGTTTAAAATATGTAGCACAAATATGAAAATCTGAATCTATTATGAAAGGTCATGTTCAGATGAAACACAGCTTCAAACTGTCGGTAATGAAACAGGATGTTAGTGTTTAAGAGTAAAACTTCTTAAAGTAAAGTAATTTAAGCCCTACCTTATTCTTAGGATTGGCGATGTACTTCCCCCATTGCCTGGGTACTGGAGTGGCAGGACCTCAAATCTCGACTTCGAGACCAACGGATGCTCCCCGTCGTTGACGCTCACCTCCTTTAATGGAGTTATCCCAGTATTGGTCGAGGACCACATGGACTTGCACACAGTTGTTGGAAAAGAGCGGGGCACTGAAGATGTTGTAGTACTTTTCGGAAAGCTCACCAAAGGTACTTGCTCCGGCAGACTTTGACATCTGTACAACAGCCATGCCGTCGATGATTACAACAGTTGGGTTTGGTGATGCTGCAAGTCGCTGAACCATGTTAACGTCTTTCTCCATAAGAGAGCACAGGACGCTCTTTGCCCCTTTTCTAAGACTTCCGTCTGCGTTTGTGAGTGAACATGGGACTGGAGACAGTTCAAAGCTCAGCACATCTTTCAGACAGATCTGGCGCGTGTTTGATACGATTAGCAGCCTACCAAACAAGTGTCTGTCCGCGTTAACAGTCACTAGCTTGTCGTTGGATTTGACACGGATCTTCTTATTTGCGCTGCTGAACGTCTTGATGTTTATGTTGGGAATTGGGTCCCAGAAGTTCACGGTGTTGCTGTTAATGCGCTTCTCGACGAAGACATTCATTTGCTGCCGGCCTTTCTCGGTACTGCAGAATAGGTTTTGGGCCACATCTTCCGGCAGAACTACTCCGGTGGCGATATTAACAAGGGCATCCGAATCGTGAGTAAAAGGATCTAACATCAAGCCTGAAGAAAAGCAACCCATCATCTTCTTGATGTCTTCCTCGTCTCGTTTAACTCGCCTGGGAGCTTCTTCCTTGTGCGATGCTTGTTCGCTATCTTGGAGCCCGTACATGGCCTTTAGAGCTGATGTAATATATGCTCTTTCATGGATAGTTAAAAACCACCGTTCAAGAGCTGACGGGCTCTGCGATATGCCAATCACTTCTCCGCTTGACTTTGAGTCGGCATTGATCGACTGCTCCAGGGCCATGTCGGTAGAAACTTGTAAAAAGGGCTGCCCTGTACGACTTATTGAATGGTTCCCTGCAGCAAACTCGTTGTAAACATTTGGATGTATTAGTTCCAGTCGCTCCATGTCCGCGAGGTAAACAGTTAAGTAGCGGGCATAGTTCTGCCTGTCCATAGCAAAGAAATGAGGTAACATTGCTGCAATGCTGGATAAATGCAATTCCCAGTTCCCGGTCCTCTCCACCTTAAGAAACTGTAAAAGGGAAGTGACCATGGAACCGTACTCATCCCAAAATGCGAAGAGCTTGGACCTTGCTCGATTCTCCGATTTAAAGACCCCGAATAGAGACGTAAGTTTCGTCAGATTATCTTCTATCCTTCTCACACTCTCGCGCGTGTTCTCCTTCCCCTTCTCCACCGCTCGAACGCAATCCACAATCTTGCGTAATACGGGTTCCTCTGGGATCAGACGGAAGAACACTTCTAGACAGAGCTTGTGAGCCCTAATTCCTCGGTTGTAAGATTTCCCCTTCATTAAGGCGGACGTCGAACCAGCAGCGTATACACCTGACTCGATCAAGAGATCATCAAGTCCAGAATCTGCAAACGTCTTCCCTAGCAGGGAGAGAAAGTTCAGAGCAATGTGAAAGCCACCCATGCGTACCACTACGTTAGAGAACTCGTCAGGAAATCTCCACTGAATTTCCTTTGCCTTGCTATATATTGCAAGGTCAAAGGTAATCACAGTGTTGGCTTGACCAATCGCGGCGCTTATCTTCTGTGCATGTTTTAGTACTGTGTAGATGGTGGAATAGTCATTGGATGATCCATCTACCATTGGACAGTAGCCGATATTGCTGACTGTGGGCATCTCGGGATATAGAATGGCGTTGAATCCAGCCCAGCTTGGAATCACTTGCTTGTCCAACACTTCTGCAGTGACAGCTTCTCCAAATTTCTTGGGATAAAGTCGAAGAAGAGCCCAGATGAAATCAGCGTTACGAGCAGTGCTTATTTCATCGTTGGTATCCTTGTACCACTCCATGTCAACAGAACCAACGTGATCAGGAACAGCTGGACGACTTCCTCGAACAGGACACTCTTCAATGTCGTACACCGTGCCAGTTGCCTGTAATGAACGCCGCTTGGCTCTCTGCTCTACCCTATTGGGGGGTGGATCTGGACCAAACGTTTTCTTCTGATAGATCACCATTGTAGTGGCATGCGTGGTATTCTTGCCGTCGAGAGTCTCCTCATTCAAATCATAATTATCAGCGGCAATCAGAACAAATGTACCAGGCTTGATGTTAGTTGGTATTACAGTTCCAAATTCTTCTACCTTAGCGAGAACCTCCTCTGCAATATTCGTATTTACTGCACGCATCTCATCGTAGGAAACGCAATGTCCCATTCTGTTTAGTAGTTCGATAAGGCGCTTGGACGATGTGAGATGATGAACACACATAGCAAGGCTAGTATGCTTAGGAAGCTTAACACGTCCCTTTGTATTGCAATGAATAATATCTTGTGCGATACTAAGGATTTGTTTCGTTCGTCTTCCTTGTTTGTAGATTGGCTCAGCACATCAGTTGGTCTACTGCGCTTATCCGCTGTAACTAGCAGCTTGATTAGCCGATACAGGCAGTCTGGAATGAGTTTTCTGGCGGTCTCCATGCTGACATCTTGAGTGTTAAGAGGTTTGCTCGGAATACCTGTGCATTTCTTTATCTCTTGTTTGATCAAACTTGCCACGCGATGTATTTCACTAGACTGGAGAGTTTCGTCGTCAACGCTTACGTCTCCATTTGCGGGGGGCTGGAATACTGCCCATGCGTTAAGAATATCCCGTATATTAACGCTACTCGAGTAAACCAGTTCAGACTTACTCCGGTCGGCTGGTTGATGGAAAACAATCGTAGTGGAGAAGTGCTTCTGCAAGCGTATCTTGAGATTTTGGGTGGTGTAGCTTTCTGCATTAGCAGCGCCTTTCTCTGTGAGAATATCCCGGTATTTGCTCAGTAGTGACATCATATTGTATGCTCTGCCTTGGTCGATACCAGCGGCTAGATCAATTACAAGTTAATGGAAAGCCCTTTCGTGGGGTGAACCTACAGCTTCTCCCTTTGCCAGACAAGACGTGCTTTTCTTACTGACATATGTCGCGAAACAGTTCTTGTGATACTTAGCCTCGGCTGCGATAAGATCTCCGTTTATGCCTTATGCCATTCAAAATGTGTAACATGGAGGCATCTCCTTTCCTTTCTGCCGCTAATCGGATGGTTTGACAGGCCTCAAATGTGCGCACGTTAGTAAGATCTCTATTCTTTATAAGTCTTGCTCTTACATATCAAACACTTAGACCAATCCATCGGGGCCACCTCTGACCGAAATGTTCTACTAGAGAAGTCGTCATCTTTGTCTTACCGGTTTGTCTGCTTTAAAGGATCACTAGGAGTTGTATACCGGATATTTTGCTCGCTTGTATATGATGCATAACAATTTGAGTGTCAATGTACTCCGGTATCGGCGTTATAATTTACAAACCTGGCCCGTACTTCCTCATCACGACGTTGCTCAGACGCTCTGATCGCTTTTTCAATAGATTGTTCCTTTCCTTTTCTTAATGGTTCGCCTGGGCGGTCAGCCTGACAAATGACACATATTTTGCTATCGGAGATTACCTTTCGTTTCTTTGGTTTTGGAGGTAATGGAATGGCGAAGCCATCAGGAAACGAATCTTCATCTTCACTAGCCATTCTTCCATCTAACAACGAATTACATAGTGACAGATGAAAGTGAAATTTAAGGCAAATATAAATAAGAACTGAAAAGTCAACAAAAATAATATGAAAAGAAAACAAAAATAACATGGCGAGCAATTCTAAACATTGTTTAGAATTGTATCCTTTTGGGAATCGTTCACACCCTAAATATGACTATAAAATGTTTGAAAAGAAGGGCAAAAATGTTGTTTGTTGGGTAATAAAAGTTTGAATTAAGGTTACGGAACAGGTTCGCAGGTCAAATTTTTACAAAATTGAGATTTTTGGCATACATAAACTATGTGGTCCAGGCTTTCTTTAGCAGAAAAAATAAATTCGAAATCTCTCTTCGCTCCAGAGATATCGCAAATTTCCTTTTTTGCGTGACTCATTACGTCACAGTTGACTAAACCTTCTACGCCGTATTTCTCGGCTAATTTTTTTTTTGAATTTGCCATCTTTGAGCTGATACTTCGCATGCAGGAATTTATCGTAGAATCATGAAATTTCGCCCAACGGTGCACGAAACCCTCATCTTCAAAAGTGTGTCGGGCTTTTGCCGATTTCTTTTTCGTTTAGAAGATATAAGTCCTAATGCTGTCTCCATCCAAGAAGAGCTCGACAACCAACTTTAAATTATAATAACTTTGTTTTGAAAGCTGATCTAAAAAATCCCCGACACACTTTTGAAGACAAACATCTGCTGAGTATCATGCAGTCATTGTTTTCTTGATAAGGTCAAAATCCGACGCGAGTTTGCCGCATTTATAAGCATCGGTCGATTTGCACTTGACTGATCGCAGCTCGTTTAATATTGAATTTCGCAAGTTAAAAACATTTTATCACCGTTCTAGGTTTTATAAGCTTTAAAATGATGTATAGGTTTAGGCAGTTTCCTAAAATTACGCGCCCGTGAGGATGGTTTTGCGCAACGCACCCGCGAACCTGTTCCGTAACCTTAAGCTCAACTGGAAATAGAGTTTAGTTAAAGTACTTACAGAAATTGCAGAGCATCAACCATGGAGGCAGCCATGTTGGATGAAATAGCCTCGTTTTGGAGATTCTTGACAACGAGGCTAGAACCTCTTCCTGGTTCCCTGAGAAAACATGTAACAATGTACTTGTAACAATGAGTTACCGCACTCCAGTTCAGAAACTTCAAAAGGAGACAATTTCTTACAACGAAATCTTTAATTTCATCATGAAAATCAAATTGAAAACCGGGTGCCGATGGACTCCTGTTGACAACCTCGTCCCCAGGGCTTTTCCCTTTGAGTGATGGAATTCAACAATGTTCAAGTACCTAAGGGGGCATCGTTTGATGTCAGGAAAGCTGCCATGGCATCTTCCAGGCACTTTTTGGAAAGGATCCAATTGAACAAGATCTTCAACCATCTCCTTTTCGTCTTTGAAAGAATCCCGAGTGGTATGTTGAACAGAAGACCGGTGAATTCCAGCAGAAGCATCAAATTGTTCCTTAACCTCTGTGATGCCATTTGTAGCCTTGCAAACTTTACTGATTGACTGGAATGTCTTGTTGGGCCCCATTCTCTGGACAACAGACTTGCTCAGTCGATTGAAGATTTCCTGTGCCATGTCATCTTCCATGTTGTTTCCAGCACCACCCCTCCAGTTGACAAAGAAACCCCATTTGAATTCCTCTGACATACGTGGTGTTAACATGCATTCCATTTGAGCGATGCTTACAAACATTTCAAGGGCATACTTGCTGTAAGCACCCATTGATTTAAAAACAGACAGCAGCAACTTCTGATTTATGAGGTTTCTTTCACCATCTGCCTCTGCTGCAGTGTCTTTCAGTTGCAAAATTAGGATGGTGAGAAAGATGTAGCATAGGGAATAATTGGAGACATAATCCTCCTCCTCCCCATTTGTAGTGGCATTTTTTTGCAAAAGATACTCATCAATAAAGTTTTGAAAAACACTGTCAAAATATCTTTTCTTGTCTTCTTCAGTTTGATGCGCAATGTTTGAAGGGAACTTGTTGTGGGATGGAACTTCCTCGAGACTTGCCATTCCAAAGAAACTAAGAGCTGCAGTGACAATGTAAGCTCGGCCAACACTAAGAAATAGTTCCTCACTCCCTTCAAACGAATCCAGTACTTTGGCTGGGGTGGCATTCCGGCGATTAAATTTTTCTCTAAAGTATTTCAGAGTTCCAATTTGGTTAACTGATTCTGCCTTGCACAGGAACGCATAAGAGTACTGCAGCAATGAAGCTTTTGTGTGCCACATGACTGGCTTAAATGGGTAGCAATGCTCAAAACGATCTGATGGAGTGTGGGAGCCTGAAAGCAGATCTTTAGCACCAGCAATTCTAACTCGGGTCAAGTGGTCACCAGCAAAAACTACCTTCATTTCCCTCATAGGATCATCAGGTGAATCCTCCTTGTGAGCATTTGTTTGGCCAGGTGCTGCTGATCCCTCTGGTACTTCAGGGTTGACAACATGAGGTACTTCATCAAGTAAGCCTGCTTTGACATAAATCTCTGCAATCCACTGCTCGTAAGATCTCAAAATGCTGACACAATCTTCATATTTAGCTTCATTGGCATTAAGAAGTGGCAAGCTCACAATGGTGGATTTTTGAGCCATTTCTTCACTGTAAACATGAGGAATATGTGTAGGGATGACTGACTTCAGCCACTTGAACTTTGGGAAAAAGTCAACAATTATCCTTCCTGTTAGAACCTTTGCACAGTTTATATACACTTTCCACTCATTAACATTTAATGAGAAATGGTGGCGTGGAAAATTTACAATGTCCCCCTTAGGATGCACATTAAGCAAGTGTGAAAAGTTGACCCGGTTTTCAATAAGGTTGGATGCAAATAAATGAAGATCTTCATTCTGCACATCCTTTCTCATATGGCCCTTTAGGACTTTCAAGTCCCAGTTATCTCCAGTGCCACGGAAAACAGAACCACCCTTTACTTTCTGAACAACTTTGTCTGCAAAGTGCCCACCAAGAAGTTTCAATAGAATGTCCCGTCTTCCATGGGAGAGACAAACACCAAGCTTGTTCAGTCGCTCCTGCAGCTGAGTTAAAAAAAGAAACTAAAATTAGAGTATTCTCAGACTGGGAGTTTTTCCTTGAGAAATGTCATTACATGTCCTATTTATTTTTAAAATCATTTACTCATTTTATGCAAATTTTCTATAGGCAGGTTTCCGAGCTTAGCTCTGAACCTTCAAATGTAATAAAGGTCTACCAACTTAAGACCAAAATTACTTTGCATCAGGTACCAACACTCAGGGTTAGTTTTGAATGAGGTCATTATGATCTTTTTCAATAAAAATATTCACATAAATTTCTACTAGAAATTCTTATTTCTACTTGAAAGCTGATGCAGCCTACTAATGCTAAAAATGTAAACTATATGTGGCTTAATAACCTCAAAAATCGATTCAAGTATGTATTTTGTTAACAAACAAGTATCAAAATTCATAACATGTGATTCTTTCAGGCAATAGCTTGCACCTACAGTTACATGTATAATTCACTGGATTACAGATCATGAAGGGACCCAGCTCTGCAATTATTTGATCGAAATTGTCAGTCCTGTACTTCAGGTATTTTAGAAAAAAGTCAGCTAAAACTGACTTAAGCTTACGAGAGTGGAACTAATTAGCTCATAAGAGAGATGCTCACCTTCTTGGTACATCCACCCTCTATAATTAAAACTGTGTTTACGCGCTTCAAGAGACTTAGTTCGTGCCATCTTTCGCTCATAAGAATCGAGTAAATGAAGCCATATTTTACTCGTAAATCAGCAGATGTACAGCTTCTCCCACAGACAGCATTCAGGATATCAACGACAAAGGGAATGTTGCTTTCTATTTCATTCCAAACACTGTCAAAGTTGAAATCCTTTAAGCTATCGTAGCTGTGGCCATACAACACAGAGCCATCCAAACGTCTGCACAGCTTCTGACAGGCCGTGTTGATCTCCTCGCTGATGAGCAATCTTAGCGAAGAAAGCACTTTTGGGCAATGTTCTCTTATAATTTCTGCCACATAGGAGGCCGGCTTTGAATTCAATGTTCCAATAATTTGGTTGTCGTTTACTTGGAGCTCATGGTCACAAACAACTTTAGGTAGCGTGTTTGAATCTTCGACCTCTTCGGCATTGTTGAACCCAAGTGCGGACGAATTTTCCTCTTCCATTGATTCCTCATTGTCACCATCGTTAGACTGGACCAGTTTATGTCCGAACATAAGTTGTTTTGCAGAAATTTTTCCGAGGATCTCGGTAGCTGCGCGCTTTGAGGGTTGTTTACAAGTTGGCGATAATTCCGTGCAACGCTTCACCGAACAGCTTTGTTCCTGTACAAGTTCACTTTGAATATCTGCACTCTTTTGTTTGAAGTCGCTGACCTTGAAAACAAATGCTTCACACTTCCTGCAGACTAACTTTGGAAGGCAATCAGACTCGCTTATAGTAATTCCACAGACATGATGAATTTTCGCAAGAAGGTTTTTTTCGATGCCGCTTTTGCCTAAAATCCGAAGCATGTGACGGCTTTCATACGCACCACCACAGAGGCGACACACCGGATTTCGAGGATGTAGCTTTTTCGGAGTCGACGGCTCCATACAAGAGATTTTTAACACAGAAAACGTATTCGATTGTACAGACTTGATTGATTACTTCCCAACACTAGCGTCACCAGCCCGCCGAAATTACTATGACTTTTTGTATTTTTGCGGGGAATTCCAACCACCAATAACAATTGGAGAGGTTGCATAAATTAGAGCCTTGGAATATTTATGAAGGATCACGTGACCAGCCGATGCCAGGGTCTTTTCCCGCCTATCCCAATTTCAAAGGGAAAAGCCCTGGGGACGAGGTTGTCCTGTTGAAAACCTAATATGGACGGCCAAGAATCAAAATTCAAAAGTCCTGCCAAAAATGTAGTTGTAGTTGAAAGCTTTGGATTAGCCACAACTTACAATAATTAATTGCAATGGGGTCATTTACCGAAGGAGACTTACTGTACAATAAAACCTATTGTAAAAACCTACATTTCAAACAAATTCCAGAGCAGGCAAATGATCAAATCACATCGTAGGGGCCAAAAATTGTTAAAATCCCGTCTATTTTAGCCTAAAAATGTATCGTACGGACCTACAATGCGGTTTAAAGAAGAGATTTTGTGAGATAACATGCATAAATACATAATTTAAACGTTCATGGCAGTGAGGGCGATTTAATAGGCTATTTCTAGCACTGAAATAGAATTTTTGGCCTCTCAGAGGTCACGTGCTCAGTCACGTGACCTTAGGTTGCATGACTTGAGCATAACTGGGCCTTGTATCATTAAGAGGTAATGATATCCAGAAGTTTTTCTTCATAAACAACTTAAGAAACAGCCGAAAACAGTAGTTACCTGACTGAGCCTCGTTTTCATGTTGACCTGTAAATGAGACAAAAATGGTAATTATTTCATTATTTCAGGCAGAATAAGCTAGAATTATTTGAAATTGTGGAATGTACAATCCGTTCATAGAAAATAGCAGAATATCTACCGATAATTCATAAAGTTATGGCATTGAAGACGTTTAAATGTGCTATCTATGGCTCTAAAAGGCTATTTTTGGCCTCTTGGTTGTCACGTGCTCGATCACGTGACCTAAATTTGCCAATTTTTAAGCAATATTGGTATTCGCATCTTAAAGATGTAACTATATTTGAAGATTCCTGTCACAATAAACGTCACGTTTAAGCATTATCAGTGGTCAAATGGCTGAGCCTCATTTCCATGAATTTTATGGGTGGCGTATGAAAATACCCCCTTAATTCATAACCTATACCATAACTCAACTCTACAAACTACCTGACATTGATCAGCAGGTCTTATTCTATCAAAATCCGCTATCAAACCTTTTCTGACCCGATCATTGTACGAAACCCTACTTTTGAGGCCTTGGCTTCCGGACTATCCGAAGAAAGTTACGAAGATTGGGACTGACGTCACGTCATTCTGAGATACGGAGATGAGTGCTAACCGTCTAGACGATGAACATGAAGGATTTGTATGTACTGTTGCTTTCATCTGTTCCAAGCAAGGTAAGCTATACTTTTCACACGGTTCTAATCACAGTTGTGGGGTAATGATTCTTGTAAGAGATGTTTTAGACTTCAAGCTAAATTTGGTTCGCTCCGACGATAATGGGCGTTATATTATAATGGAAGCTGAAGTTCAAGGATCTTCGTTTTTGTTTGTAAATATCTACGCTCCGAATAGTGTGCAAGATCAATGTTGTTTCTACGATAACTTGAATAAGAATATTGAAGAGAATATAATCGAAAAGGATAATAGGATAATCCTTGGAGGTGATTTTAATGTCACATTAAACCCGGTCTGGGACTGCTCTGGCGGGAATCAGTCAAAGAAAGCTTCAGCTAAATTCATTGAAGATCTATGTCTGGATTTTGATTTAATAGATATTTGGAGAATAAGAAACCCGGAGATCAAACGTTTTACTTGGAGACAAAAGAAACCTCTTATCCAGAGAAGACTCGATTTTTGGTTAATAAGCGATGTTTGTCAAGAAGATATTGAAAAATCCGATATCATATCCTCGATAAACTCTGATCACTCGGCCATTATTTTGCATTTTAGTAGCATTGGTAAACAAAAATACGGCCCGTCGTTTTGGAAATTCAACGCTAGTCTTGCTGATGATATGAATTACGTATCATTATTAACTGAAAGTATACCAGCGTGGCTAGCCGAATTCAACGCAGTTACTGATAAGAGGGTCTTGTGGGACTTAATTAAATACAGAATTAGACAATTTTCCATAAAATATAGCAAAGAAAAGGCTCGTGAAAAAAGAGAAAAAGTTTCTAAGATCGAAAAAATGTTTCAGACTTGCGAGGACAGTGTAGCAAATGCCCTTCTGATGAAAACTTTGAACAGCTTGAAAACCTTCAAATTGAATCTGATGATTTATATGAAGACCTGGTTAAAGGTGCGATAATTCGTTCGAAGGCTACTTGGTATGAAAAAGGAGAGAGAAGCAATAAATACTTCTTAAATCTTGAAAGTCATAATAAAAGCAAAAGTTCAGTTCGGAAAATCTTCAATGGCGAAGGTGTGTTGATCACAGACCCTCAAAAAGTGCAACAAGAAATTGAAAGATTCTACTCTGATCTCTGTAAAAGCGATACTCTCTCACCATCTGAGAATATGCTAAATTCTTTTCTGAAAAATCCTGCCGTACCAAAACTTTCTCAAGTTGATGCTCAAGTCTGTGAAGGAAAACTAACAGTCTCTGAATGTTTTAAAAGTCTTCAGCTCTTTCAGAATAATAAGTCTCCAGGGAATGATGGACTAACTGTAGAATTCTATAAAGCTTTTTGGCATGTCTTGGGCGAGTTTGTGGTGGACAGTTTAAATGACTCTTACGATCGTGGCGAATTATCCAATTCTCAAAAGGAAGCTATCATCACTTTAATTGAGAAAAAAGATAAAGATAAGAGGTACTTATCAAATTGGAGACCAATCTCGCTAATTAATGTAGATGTTAAAATAGGTTCAAAAGCCATAGCCAAAAGATTAGAGACAGTCTTGCCGAACATGATACATAATAACCAATGTGCGTATGTGAAAGGCAGAACGATTTGTGATGCAATTAGAACAGTTGAAGATATTATGGAATTTACGAAAAGATACTGTATTAATGGTAAAATGATTTGTATTGATTTTAAGAAAGCCTTTGATACTGTAAGTCGAAACTTTTTGTTTAAAACCCTTCAAGCTTTCGGCTTTGGATACTCATTTATTCAGTGGATTCGCACATCAGTATAAAAACATATCAAGCTGTGTCCTTAATAACGGCTTTTCTACTGCACCTTTTTCAGTTGAACGTGGAGTAAGGCAGGGAGACCCGCTCTCTGCTTACTTATTTATTATTGTGTTAGAAACTTTATGTATTTGTATACGAAGGAGCAAAGATATTCAAGGAATTACAGTAGATACCGAGGAGATAAAACTGGGGCTGTTTGCTGATGATTTGACCGGCTTTTTAAAGAACGACATTTCTCTTCAAAAATTTTTAGAACTTGTGGAAGCTTTTGGAGAATGTTCAGGCCTCAGGATTAATCATGATAAGTCTGAGGTGATGTTACTCGGAAACAGTGTGCGCTCCTCTTTAAGAAATGACACCGAAATTAAAAACCTTGAAATTAAACACTCAGTAAAAATTTTGGGAGTTCACTTCACCTACGACTCACGTGCCAAAAGAAAGTTGAATTTTGATGAAATTGTTACCTCTATCAAACAGAAACTACACATCTGGAGATGGCGTGATCTTACAATATTTGGCCGAATTCAAATTGTCAAGACATTCATAATTCCTATTTTCTTGTATAGGGCGAGTATGGTATGTTGCGATCAAGAATTTGTAAAGGAGGTGAATAAAATTATTTTCGATTTCATTTGGAAGGGTAAAGACAAAGTTAAGCGTTCTGTTCTTGTCGGCGATATTGAGGATGGTGGTCTTAAAGCTCCTCATTTGAATTCCATGATTGAGACACAGAGAATTATGTGCTGTAAGAAATTAGTTAGTGACGAACCAAGTAGCTGGAAAATTATTCTATTGCATTATTTAAGACCAGTTGGAGGTAAATTTATTCTTTGCTGCAATTTCGACGTTAAAAGGTTACCGATAAAAGTTCCACTTTTCTACGAGGATTGCTTAAAGAGCTTCGCAAAATGCTCTGTGGCAAATAATCAATGCGAAGAAATCACTGATGATATAAATGAAATTCTCCAAATTATTCTTTGGAATAATAGACATATTCGCATCGATGGGAAACCTGTATTTTATAAGACATTGGCGGAAAAGGGGATCTTAAGAATTGGAGACCTCATTTCTGAAAACAATGAGTTAATAACTAAATGCAGTTTAAGGGAGCTGAACCTTACTCCTTTGGAGCAATTTAGACTTTTTTCTGTGTTAAACGCCCTTCCAAGCCAATGGCGAGATTCATTAAATGGACCTTTTTACTCTGTTAAAAAGGCATTTAATTTGGAGAAGCAAATTGTTTTACGTTTAAACGGGCAAAACACCTCGATCAGTAAAGCTGTGTCAAAAACTATTTATAAAGAACTCAGAAACAGAGTTATAACCGTTCCTTCCGCTCAAGAGAAATATAGGAGCTCCTTTATAAATGATACTCTTGATTGGCCAGAAATCTATAGCTTGCCTCATCGTGTCACCTCGGACACAAAGATGCGTGAATTTCAATTCAAACTGTTAAACAAATACCTAGTGACAAATGTATTTTTGTATAAAATTGGTGTTGTGTCTTCTCCAGTTTGTTCTTTCTGCGGAAAGGAGAACGAATCCCTCGAATATATTTTAATCAATTGCAATTATACCAAAGAATCAGTTTTGGGCAGAAGTTATTAAGTGGCTTCGCTCTTTAAAGGTAAATATAAATAACCTCAACAACAAAGAAATTATGCTTTGAATGCCAAATTGCGAAGACGAGTTATTTGTCAATCATGTATTACTAATCGCTAAACAATATTTGTACTCTTGTCGTTGGAGAAAAACGTTTCCTATATTTAAAGTTTTTACGTCTAGATTAAGGAAGATTCAAAATCTTGAATTAGTTATTGCAAAATCAAAAAATAAGTTGTCGCTTCGTAAAGCGAAATGGGCCAAATTTGACTCATAACTTATGCACCGAGATACTGCTACGTTTTATATTATCTCTGCTATTTAGATCTGAAAAACATGAGGGTCAGTTGTATGTTGTATTGTCATGTAAATGTAGGTGTGTGTGTGTGTATAATGAAATATAACTTTTTTCTGTATTATAAGGGATGTAGCGTAGTGTGTAATGTAAGTAGTTTAATAATAATGTTTAAAACTTGTAAAGTCTTGTAAATTACTAGCAGTATGCTGAAAAAAAAAATACAAAAAAAAAAATCTGTTCCTCCGTTTCAGGGGTTCCCAAGGACAGTGTAGGTAGGCAACCCGATGGATTGAGGGGTGAAAACATTGTATTTCATCAAATTTGCAATGCGAGACTATTAGGGGAGATACAAAGTATGCTGAAGAAGGAAATCGGCATCTTAAAAGATAAATAGCTATTCTCAGAAGGAATTTAAGCAACACAGAAGATAAAAAGCCGTTTCTGTATTTGCCAATCGCTAGAAAGATATACTTAAGTCCTCGTTTTGTTATCTCGTGAATAGCTAAAGCTATGAGGGTTACAGTAGCTGGAGGAAGTTTCGCTTGGTCGGTAGATCGATTCCTGTAAACAATTTTCGCATATTAGGATATGTTTTGGGGGGTGCGAGAATGGCGTCCTTGTCTTATCACACAGTGAAGATCGGCTGAGAATGAGGATGATTGGCTCGCTGAGAACGAGGATGATTGGCTCGCTGAGAATGAGGATGATTGGCTCGCTGAGAACGAGGTTGATTGGCTTGCTGAGAACGAGGTTGATTGGCTCGCTGAGAATGAGGATGATTGACTCCGAGAGTGTGTCTTACCATGATAGATGCAAACTTTCTGACGATTTCAGACTCTGACTCGCTGAGGATATCGGACTCGGACTCGCCGAGGATATCAACACTCTGACTCGCTGAGGATTTCAGACTCTGACTCGCTGAGGATATCAGACTCTGACTCGCTGAGGATTTCAGACTCTTACTCGCTGAGGATTTCAGACTCTGACTCGCTGAGGATTTCAGACTCTGACTCGCTGAGGATTTCAGACTCTGACTCGCTGAGGATTTCAGACTCTGACTCGCTGAGGATTTCAGACTCTGACTCGCTGAGGATTTCAGACTCTGACTCGCTGAGGATATCAGACTCTGACTCGCTGAGGATATCAGACTCTGACTCGCTGAGGATATCAGACTCTGACTCGCTGAGGATTTCAGACTCTGACTCGCTGAGGATTTCAGACTCTGACTCGCCTATGATTTAATTTCAGACTCTGACTCGCTGATGATTTAACGTCAGACTCTGACTCACTAAGAATTTCAGATCTGACTCTGTTGGGATTTTGTGTTATTTTGGCATTTAAAAATCTGGCTGTGGAATTATTGAGTTTTGATGGTTTGAAGCCCTACAATTTTGGTGGGAGTGTGCCTCTCCTTAACTGGAAAGGCATACTCCCACTTTCTTGTTTTTTTTTTTATTATAGAATGTGGGGCAAGGCTGCTCATCCCATAGGGATACAAGCACTAGCTCAGGTATCGTCTGCAGTATTTTGTTATGTATTTTGAAATGGGCACTGTTCTGATTCTTTTTGTGCCCAGAATCAGATATATGCTGCTGGTTTTGTTTATTTTTGTGGTAATGGTTTAGCGACAAAATTTCAGTGAATATTGTACTCCACAGCATAACGACGGAAAGTGGCATATAAAGGGAGGATATGCTTGTACACGATGCCAGTGCAATACCGTGATATCAAGAACAGGATTTTCTTTGCTGCACAGAAACTTTGGAAGGCCTGGATGAAATTAAAGAGAACTGTCGGAAATTTCGCGTTTATGTTAGAGTTTTAGTTATCATTAAGTTAATTTCCATTAAATTTCAGAAATTAACTCATTTATACGTTTGGGTTCACATTACTTTCTTCAAGTAAACATGTCAATCATCTAATCGGGGGAAACAATGATCGGAACTGACCAGTGACAGACTAACCAATCAGATGTAAGTAATACTCCATTAGGGAGAAAATAACCTTTGTCCTGTACCTTTTTTTGTTACAATACCTGAGTGTACACAATGAACAACATGAAGGAGGAATTATACTCGTGATTTCATACAATCGTGTGTGGTTTGTAAGGTGAGTTGATCGTGACATAACGTAGAGTTGGAAGCAACCTCAAGATTCCCGACAAGAACTGATCCTTTACAAAAGAAAGTCAGAATGGCGGAATTGTTGAGTGTGCTGTTATGGACTTTCTAATATGCAACTAAAAGTATTGTCCGCTTTTTGTACAAGTGGGGCTTAATATGCTTATGTGACGTAATAAACTTAGATTATTTGTGACAGGTCATTATATAACGAAAGATACAATCCAGATTCTTTGGATCTAACAATGGAGGTGAATAGTTTCATGTTTAAGGCTTCACACAACTTACTTTAGTTAGTTTCTACAGTGATACGTAGTTTTTGAAGGACGGTCCTAAGAGAGCACGGGTACTAGCCTTCGACCATATTAAATTTGGGTAAGCTAAGCCCACCCAAGTGCAAATCACGCGAGAGCTCAACAAAAACATTATTCAGACGGACCGAAAGCTCTAAGTAAGTTGCCCAAAGTACTAAATTGCATGCAGGTCAGTTCATTTGCAGATTTAAGCAAATTATTTGAAAATCCTGCCAAACTGGCAAAATGACCATTACTCTGACCCTTACTGAATTTCAGCCTTTTTTATTGGGATGACGCAGGCGCTTTCTGCCGTCAAGCCCGTGATTTATTCAGTTATTCTTTCCATGCTGAACGCTTTATACTTCTTGTTCTTCATTCGCACAATACACGAAGTTTATCGTCCCTCTACAGTAGGCTAATGAACTGAATTTGCGAGGAAGTACCAAACCTTTTTCAATGAACCATAATAATAAAAAAAGCAAAAAAAAAACACCCAAATCACAAAAGGTTGGATATCAACCCCCATGGAGCAAAGGCCAGGTGCCAATACTGAACAAGGTACTGTAGGTGAGAGCCATTTGAGCGCGAGTCTGCAAGCAAAAAGGTCATCAGACATTTCACAGCGGGAAAGCTCAAAATTGTTATGAACCTCCAATTTTTTACGAATTTGAAAGAAAGCTCAGTTGATATAGCCATGTTATGGTTTCAAAATCATGGGCTGCTCGCGAATCCTTTGCACTGTATGCCATGAAACACCGACCTGACCTTACTGAAGCGGGAGGCCGACCACGTCGACGGAATCCAGTGGTAAGTGTTTCACTGAGTTAGCCCTCGATTTTATGTTTTCTTCAAATAGAAGAATTAGAGAGTAAACCAATGAACATACCAAATCATACCACTGTTTGTGTACACATCTGGCGCTATTCTGAAATTCTGCTTAGTGGCCCACGTTGGTATAGGCCGCCGGTGGTTCTACATTTCAGACAAATTATGTAGAAAATGAATTTTCTTTAGTCAGCGCTGTCTGCATGATTTCTTTAATTAAACCAAAATGTCGACTAAGCTAAAATGAGTGTTGTCTTTTTTATTTCATTTTTGGAAGAGATGCAGAGAAGCTTGCGTTTGAACAGCTTCTTCGACCTATTTCCTAAAGTACCTCTCGCCGATCTGTTGCATGTTACTTGTGGTCCATTTATCAGAGCCAAAAACAAACGGCACACATGACGTCCGTAAAAATCAACCATGTCTCCTCGATATTCTGGAGTCTGAAAGATATTCACTCCGCTGATCTGCGTACAAACCCGATTACTCCGTTTGTTGGGATAGCAGTTGTTAAATGCGATGAGAGCAAATTTAATCAAAAGGTAAACTAGTGTTACCGTATAATAGATTATATGAGAATCACACCGCAGTGACTAGGTCTTGTTTACAACCGACATAGACCCCACCATACTGTCATTGGTTTTACGGGCAAAACATAAGACATTTCTTACATAGCGATGTCGCAGAGTGTCCGTGGTTTAGAGTCTCTAGTCACCATACCAAACACGATAATCCAAATAATGAGAAAGTGACGTCATATGGTCGACAACAACAGAAAACGGTTACAAGCTTAAGAATATAGTTGTTTACAAGCTCAAGTAATGTACAGTGACCAATGAGTTTTCTTTTCTTCTTTTGGCACGGTACCATCTTATCAAGCAATCAGGTGTATGCATAATTATAATGTAGATAGGACCCTCCGAGCGCTCTGATTGGTCAAAAACCCATGTTTTATCAGAGTATAAGACAAAAAAGGGTGTTTTATTGTTTTTAGCCACGCTACCTCTAATCGACATTTAGAGGACGAAAAACATTTTCTATAAAGAAATTCATAATGAAGCAGCAGAAAGTTTTGAAGCTGAGATTAATATACTGAAAAAATAAAGAGGAAGATGCAAAAACATCTTAAGGTTAGTTTTAAATGGCATCAGTTTGTCGACTCCGGATCTGAATGCTTTGTTGTTTCTAATCGTGGCCTGCAAAATCCATATCATAAAGCAAATAAAGAAGCCCAAGCCCGACCTCGCTCCCAGGGTCTGTCTTCTTCCCACCCCTCTCTCGCTCCAGGGGGTTGGAAGAAGAGAGACCCTGGGAACGAGGTTGGCCTAAGCGTGTAATATACTGTGATAAAACACTCCGGACCTTTGGGAACACGAGTGAAGTGCAGAAAACACGAGCCGAAGGCGAGTGTTTTATACGTTTCTCGAGTCTTCTCAAGACTCGGAGTATTTCATCTCAGTATAATACACGGCTTAGGCTTCTTTATTTGTTAATTAATTGTAAAAAAATTCTTGGATTGGGTTTTTGCATAATTGCGGGAATTATCAAGGCCTTGGTTTGTTTTATCGTCCAACTCAAAAATGTGACTCTTTCGGCTTAGGTAGCTTTCTAGAAATGAATTTGTCATTTATATCTACGTAGCTAGGGATTTATAATTTGACTTGTATATTTTAGTTTTCTTTCTTTGAGGGCCGCGTGTATATTATCTGTAGATATTTAGTGTCACCCTCATTAAAAAACGTTTATAATAATGATGATTCTCGCTATCACGCTCAACCACATACAATATTTGTTCAATATACAATGAAAGTAGTATTTCTTAACACCTCCATTAAAAAAATGATTTTTAGCGTGGCAAACCTACATTATCAACTTCTTGTAACATCCACCATTCCTTATATCAGAATAAAGGACAACATAGGATTACTGAAAATGGATAACCCTTATAAAATAGTCTTCTGAAAACCAGTCAACTTATTCAGTTATTTGCTATTGCAGTACCACGGAGGAAGACGAACCAATGATCTGTCGGTGTTTGAAATATTCTATACAGACACAGTGCCTTCAAGGGGCTACTTTGAGATAGTACTAAAAAGGGACCAAGAAACTTAAGTGCCAATTATTGCTGAGTGCCTGAGACCTGGAGGACGTATGTATATATATATAATTTTGGAGCGTGACCTTCCCAATCTTGTTTCAAGGAACGAAGTGGTTGTGCACGCACAGAATTTTGTGGACCGTAATACTGGTGTGCACACCTCGGAAGCGGAATCAGCATGGGGAAAGTTGAAGGACAAGCTAAGAGAGAGAAGGGGGATATCAAAGGAAGCTGTTCAGTCCTTCCTGGATGATCGAATATGGAGGCAATGGAGAGGACTGAACTACATCATAGGAAACTTTTTGCCAGTATTGGCCTCTCTTAATATTGTAACTTTGTTGTGTAATGAAGGGAAATGAAGAAAAAGAGAAAGGGAATACAGAAGAAAAGGTATTACACAGACAAGAACATAGAAAACAATTAAAGAAGTACGCAAACAAGGAATGGAAGAGATGACTATTCAGCATAAAAAAACAACTTTTAACTTTTATAAAGAGAAAATAACAGAGTTCATAAAACATATCTAAACGTCAACACAAGTACAATCTCGTACAATTTATGACATAATGCCTTACGTTATGGCATGATTAGGTGCGGGGTGGTGGAGGGGGGGGGAGGGGGGGCTTTCTTTCGTTCCATTGCGACAATGGTCTTATTCTGGGAAAACACAAATTCTACTAATGTGAGAGAAGTTCGAGATAAACGATATTTCAAGGTAAATGTATTCATTTTTTTGCTGTTACCACGCGTTCTTAACTTCCCTGGATTGAGAACCATTGTTTGTCGTTACAAATGAATCAGTTAAAAAAATGAACGTTCATTTGGACATAGACTGGTGCCACGATGACTTGGTAAAAGAAAGAAGAAATACAATTAATCGATGGCTTATTACAAGAACTGGGATATTTGTTTAAAGAATAAAAGTTTAGTGGACTAACTATTCTTACAAGCCGTATTAGTAAAATCTTGTAGCTTGCCAGTTATTCTCAGCCATCAAAGTAGATCAAGTGAACTAGGAAAGAGTCCATTTTTTCCACTTGATAAAAATATCAATAGATGCAGGTGTTACATACATTTCTGGCCCTGTCTCAACTGTGGAATTTGCCTCCCTTAACTTCAACGAGGGTATGCCGCTTAAAAGTATTCACTGAGAAATGTTAATTAATTGCCTTAAATGTTCATCTTCAACCCTCCCTCCGATCCCTTCCCAATGCCCCTCATCCCCCCTTTCCTCCCCATACTCGTTTTATGTATCGAGACTCGTTTTGGGAATCGAGACTCGTTTTGTAAATCAAGACTCGTTTTCTAAATCGAGTCTCGATTTATGAATCGAGACTCGTTTTTTGAATCGAGACTCGTTTTGTAAATCGTGAGTCGTTTTTAGTATCGAGTCTCGATTTATGAATCGAGACTCGTTTTTTGAATCGAGTACCGAGACTGGTTTGAAACAGTACTCGTTTCCCAGAAACGATGAGTGATCCGAGAATAGTAGATGAAATAGTAATCTGAAAAAGGGGAAAACTAAAAAGGAGACATTGAGTCTCAAAATTACAGTGATGAACGGATCGATTGCCAATTTTATCTGCAGATTATAGCGTGTGCATGCGATTAACTGCAATTATAAAACACAACTTTGTCCAATATATAACATCAAACACATTTTTTTCACAAGTTTGCTCACAAGAGTCCTATGATTATCATATCAGTCATTTCATTCGGAACTGTTGAAATTTCTGACTCTGCAACTTAATAAGACACATTGAAGGTAACAATATAAGGCTGCTTTTACGTAAATATATCAACTTTAGCAATAAAGTTTTTGTTGTGTCCTGGTAACACAGGGAACTCAACTGCATGTTCCGAACTGAAGAAACAAGTCGCTCTCTTAAGAGACGAACTCAGTCATTTACAAAGCAAAGGTAAGAAACAACTTGTTTTTCATTGTTTTTGAGACTTGAACCTGAATGTCTTAGTGAACAAGCAAATCCCATCCTTGTTAAACTTAGTGATTGAAGCGGAGGATGTTTTCTCTCTACATAATAGAGTGTGGTTGTATGGGATTTTTAGGCGGGATGCCAAAGGCGAGCGCGTCAAGAATTCGGGGAAGTTCCGTATGTACTTTGGCTCCAGTCCACGTTGGAATCACGTACAAGATCAGAGGTTGATCCGTGTGAATAAACTCTAATAGGCCAGATTACGTCCACTTACATTTAACTCAAAGGGCTGCAACTGTGCAGTCCCACAGTTAGTGGATCTTTGTTTTCTTGAGAGATTATAAATGTTATTGTGCAACTTTCAGCTGTTTCTGCTGGAACAAGAGCTAGACTAAAATTTACAACACCGAAGACTGGATATGGCGATTTCCAGCAGTCAGATTACATATCCTCAATTGGATCACCCTTTGGGGCCCTGATCAGTTTCTTGATTTAGTTCATGTGAAAAAATTCCAAGTGTCCAATCGCTCGTTACATTTTTGAGCAGGGAAGTCCTGCCTCAAGCTCGTTTTTTAGTGTAAACAAACTGTTTATGTACTCACACCGATCCATCCCGCATAAACGCCTCCAGGCGTCTTGCTACTTGAAGTGAAAGATCACTGGAATTATAACGCACATTAAAGGGTTGCAATTTAATTTTACAGTGTCTAAGACAAGAACGAAAAGCTTCCCAAAATATTTTCGTAACGTTGCAATTAAAAAATAAATGTTCAATGGATTCGATTTTTGTTTCGCAAAAAGAACAGAAAGGTGAATCAATCACTTTAGTCTATACAGCTTCTCATTTGTAAACATTATATTATTCAGAATTTTATACTGGAATTCTCGAATTCTGTTCTCTATTGTAACAGTGAAGGCAAAGAGTATCTTTGTTTCCAATCAATTTGTAGTTGAGGAAATTTCTCCAGAATTCTATTTTGTGCGGTTGGAATGAATTCTTTTCTATCCTTAAATGCAATGTTAAATGATTTGGATGAGACTACCTCAGAGTTCTCCATCTTCAGATAAATGATTTAATAATAGTAAAATATATAGAAATAATAAAATATCGTAATACTGTCTTCCAAGAACTTCCGTTTTCTTCATCTACAAATCTTTTTAACACCATCACCCTCTGTGAGAGAATCATTGATCGGATGTCTACCATCTTAAGTCCACAATCCTGGATGAGAGCGGAACGTTTAATTTTGTCATTGCCTTTCCAAATGAAACGAGAGATTAAACTGTTAATTTTCTTAACCAGATCCTCTGTAATAGCAATCAATGCCGCTCTACTTAAGACCTTGGGTACAATAAAGGATTTAACAATTTGTATTCTTCCTAACAATGTGAGCCCTCTCCATTTCCACATTTTCATTGCGTCTTTGATAGATTTAAGGACAGAATTATTAGTTAGCTTTCATCCTTGATGATGTATGATAATCAAACACGATATCCAGGATTTTAATTGATTTCCGTACTTTGTGAGGATACTTACTTTGATCCAGTTGATATTTACCAATGGCAAAGATCTCAGTTTTATCATTGTTTACTCGGAGGTTGGAGAATTTCAACCTCGTTCCCAGGGCTTTTCCCTAGAAAGAAAAATGGCGGACGGGAAAAGGCCCGGGCCTTTTCCCGTCCGCCATTTTTCTTTATAGGGAAAAGCCCTGGGAACGAGGTTGGGAGAATTTAGCAAAAAGCTGAAGAGTTGCCAGTAAGCGGTGACATGGTGTAGTGTCTCTGAGAAAGCAAGTCATACCATCAGCAAATAGTGACAACTTGATTTCTTCAACCTTAATTAATATGCCTTTAATTTCTTTATCAATTTTCTTTATTTATTGCAACCCTTTTCGTTAATGGATATTTTGTTTGGAGTTTTCAATGTAGGAGATGATTTTAATCAGTATTGTAAATCACCTGATACTTGAAGCCAAATTTCATATCTGTAAGTGTAAGTTAAATAGAGCCCATCCATCTTTGCGTGCTTATAAGGTCAAGATCAAGGCTGTTTACCAAGTTGAACATAAAATAGCAAGAAGGGAAAAAAATTAACGAAACATGTAATTAAGTGGGAAAGGCTTTTGCTGTGCATGAGCTCTTAGGGCGGGCGTCCTCCACATTCGTCCCCTCATTTTCTTTTTCCTTTTCCATTTCCTTTTCTTTTTTTGTATTTCGAGTTGTATATTTTACACAGTCCAGTTTTAGTTTTACACAGTCCAGTTTTAGTTTTACACAGTCCAGTTTGAATTATACCGCAAACTGTATGGAAGGAACTACGACGTTCCAGTTCTTTTCCACCGGAAAATGTGACCGGGGTTGGTAACGTTACGTTACATCTACGGCGCCTTACATATAGGGGCAAATCGTGCAAACATTCAGTGAACACAAAATTATTCTTGGGCAAAACACGTGGGCACACCGTAAAAATTACTTGTAATGGCACTTGGAAAACTTTGCTTCTTCTGATGGCAGCAGTATTCGCCTCTAATTTGATCGATTCTGCTAACCCATGTCCTCCACTTTGGGAGGTTCTGCGTTACACCATTGTCCCAAGTAGCGAGAGACACAGTTTCCAGTGGAAAAAAACTGGAACGTCGTAGTTGCTCCCGTACAGTTTGCCGTATAATCGGGTCATGCCCGGTGTAATTTAATTGCGTTCGACGAAGGAGAACGCAATCTATTCTTCAAGGCGCGGTTATCAATTTTGCTTACGTCCCAAGAATGGAGAGGCACTTTATACCAATTTCTTCACCTTCCTTTGGTTGTTCACACATATTTGTGCCGTTTTCGTCGCCATTTTGAATTCATTGCCTCGAGGTCTCGTTGATTTCGACTGCTTCAAGTACGTCAACTGCTTCATCAGTTGACTGGAACGTTTTCGTGTACAAAGTTGTTTGAAGGATTCATGGCAGCTATTTGTCAAAGCCTCAGAACGTTTTGCATCACTACTAAGACGCGAAGAAACGACATCTTTGGCGTTGATTTCCTTGGACGAAACTTGTCTCTGTCCGTTTACGGCATTTCGTCGCCTTGCAAATGTTTCAGCCGTCACTGTTGTCATAGTTACAGAACTGTCTGTACCAATTAGTATTGTAGCATCATTTATTAGCTAGCAAATCATAATGTCACATTTGACAGTAAATCTAAATCAAAGTAGGACTATGGTGAACTCGTGGATATGTTTACAAAACAGAGAAAAAAGAAATAATTTAAAAATTACCGAGGTGTTTTTCAGAGTTGTGATTGAATGAACTTGAAGATAATTTTAATAATCTATAATCACAACATAAAAGTGACCAGGGAGCTGAGTAGCTTTTTGAAATAAACATACAGTGAGTACATGACGCCAATCATTTGACTACACTAGGCATCAGTTATAAGGCAGGTGGCAAGCATAGAGTTGTTAAAAAATTTGATAACTTAACATAAGGGTACAGGATTAAATGGCACCGAAACCAAATGTAGTTCTGGTATCCTCCTGCTCACTGTCTGTGAGTTCAAAGTTTCTAACACATGTAACAGGGTCCTTCTGAATAAGGTCTGAATTTTGTTGCCATGACATTGTCAATTTTATCATCATTATAGTTCTTGTTGCCTACAAGTCTATTCAATGTATTCAACAGAAATATCCACCTTGATTCTGCAGCTGATAATGAACAAAACCATGTAGGATAGCCCAGCTGACGAATCATACCAAACAAGTCTTTCTTGCATTTTTGCAAAGTATGTTAGTGATGATCTTAAAATCCTTAAGACTCTCAATCCTTTATCAAGTTGAATTAGTTTATTTACATTACCATCTCATTTTAGGTTATCAGTGGTATATATATTCAGCGTTGCACTTAAAAAAAATCACACTTGCCATCATTAATACAGCAATACATATTTGTTTTTATCCTTATAACTTCTTGTTTTTACAATGTAAATATGAGTCACACAACAGTAAATATGAGTCACACAACAGTAAGCAAAACAGGGAAGCCTATTTTTCCAACATGTCTACTTCAACACAATCTAGTTCACTTCAAGGTAAATTCGGAAATCAATAGACAGAAAACTTTTCATTGTAACGGCTTGTGGTGTATTGTATATAACATAACGCTTAATACATTTTCTACATGACTTACTGTTTTCGAACCCTTTAATGACTTTCTTACATTGTAACTTTCGTGGTTCTCCGTCACGGCAGCCGCCTCCATATTTACAAGTAAATGTTGACATACTTCTTGGCCGTCCCAATACTTCTACAACTCCATTCCTGTTAGTACTAACACTTAAATCAGTAGAAAAGTCCTACATGCGATGTTTCTTATCCAGGTTGGCCACAGAAGTTCTTCGGTTTCACATCATGGATTCGTCAATTTATAGTAGTTTCGTTCAATAACGAGTACTCATTTCGCTCATATAAGTTCTCATTCAAGTGCTAATTTCGCTCTATGAGTTCTCACCAAAGCTTACTACATTAGCAAGAGATTTTCTCATCTTCAGATCACTTTCGAGCCAACTGAAATTCATATACTGCTTGTAATCTTGGGGGCGGTCGATGTCGGTCGATGTCGGAAAAGCGAATAGTTATCATCTGTTCACGTTTAGCGCCTGGCCGAGCATAGTTAAAAGGCTCATGAAATTCAGTCTCCAAGTTGGTCATTGTCCTAACTGGAAACATTTAAACTCCTTTTGATTTTAGTAAGACCGCTAATGAGGCCCTGTTAGTGAGGTTCTTTATGTCGCGCGTCTGAGTTTCAAACCTTTTCACGTCGCAATTTCGGAAGGTCGAAGGTCGCTGTCGTAATTTCCCGTGAGCGGCTCGTCGTTCGTCGCCATTTCAGGTCCTTTATGTCGCCGTTTCAAGGCCATGTTGCTTGTCGAAATTTACCCCTAACAGGGCCTCGCTAATCGTCCTCTTAAGCTACAAAATCATTACAAACTCTGGCAACGGTACGATACACTTTCAGCGTGAACTTTCATCAACAGACTTCCGTGACTTCGGTCACGACAATTGTCGTCTTCATATCGGTGCCCCCGAGTTCTATCCGACTAATTACGAAGTGTGTCTACACTGGAGTGAGTGAGTGAGTGAGTGAGTGAGCGAGTGAGCGAGTGAGTGAGTGAGTGAGTGACAATTTGCATATCGGAGTCCCCACAAAAACTCGCAAATACGCTTCGCGTATCCACGAGTTAAAAAGCTCGAACGCACCTCCTAATCAGCGATTACTACTAGTTTATTCATTTTCTTTGTTAGTTAGGGTTAGGTAGATTGCTAAGAATGTTTTATGTCCTTTTTTCGTCATTTGTGTGAATAAAATATATTACACCGGATATGAGCCGTAAAATGGATCCATCAGACAAGATGGCCGACACGAGAAACAAACATAGCCACCAAGACACCAAGACTCGAGAGAGACCTGGTACCCAATCACAAACTGGACTGTGTAAAATTAAAACTGGATTGTGTAAAATTAAAACTGAATTGTGTAAAATTAAAACTGGACTGTGTAAAACTAAAACTGGACTGTGAGCCATGTGTGCCGTCTTAAATATGGAATTCTAGTCTATTATAGTTTTGGGCTCATGGTAACTGGAGCATTATTTATCACAACGTGGTTTTCTCCTTAAAGAAACTCCTTCGGGAATTGAATGGGTTACAATTTCCAAATCACCAACTTGGCAAGGAATGAGGGACACGCATGCGCAGTACGTTGCGAGACTTGGAAAAAACACGCTTAAAATATGTCTGGCATAAATAATAATAATAATAAAGATATTTTAACAGGGAGCCCACATCACAAAAAGGTGGTTTTTAGTGGGGCCCTGCTTAAAATAAATAACAAATACGATAAAATTATTTAAAAAGTGAAAGTTAAAAATAGAAGATGTAAAAAGTTAAATTTAAAAATGAATATAAGAAATTAAAAAAAAAAGTTATTAAATACTTCTGATAAGTCTTTTAAAAGTTAAAATGTCAAAAGTGCTTTTTGCTTTGTCGGGTAAAATGTTCCATTCGTGAGCAGCTTGATTAATAAATCGGTTTTGGCCCCAGGAGCGACATGACTTGGGTCTACAAATGTCATTTCTTCCACGAGTATTATAATTATGAATGTCTTTAAAGCTATAAAGATTAAAATCCCAGTCAATCAAGCCATTCAAGGCCTTAAAAAACAAATTTAATCTATGAAGTCTTCTTCTTTCCATTAAATTATCCCAGCCAAGCTGATGGAGCGCCTCAGTAGGAGATGAATGCCTTGGCATATCGAGTACGAATTTGGCAGCTAAATTTTGCAAAACTTGGACTTTCTTCATAAGAGTCAAATTAGCTTGGTATTATAGTTGATTTAACCAAAAGTTGTCTGATATCTCTTGGAAGAAAATACTTCATTCTTCGTAGTAATCCCAACCTTTGCAAAACCTTGCTACGGAGGTTTTCTATATGATCTGTCCAAGTCAGGTTCTCGTTGATGATTACACCCAGATACTTATAAGAATTTACTCGATCCAGTCTTCTGTCTTTGATTGACAATGCCACCTCGCTGAAATAAGAAAGCTTCTTGGGGCCACCGATGAGCATGAATTTAGATTTCGAAACATTTAATGTCAGTTTGTATTCGTGAAGCCACTCTGCTAGTCTGACAAGGTCTTCATTTAGCATGGTCTATAAACCAAAAGCTGATTCTGAGGAGCAGTGAAGGTCCGTATCATCAGCGAATAATGTAACAGTACTGTTCCGAAGGACGGTAGGTAGATCATTGATGTAAATGGTAAACAATAGCGGCCCTAGAATTGACCCTTGAGGAACACCAACAGACACCTTTCTAGTAGAAGACGAGGCCTGTCCAATAACTGTTTTCTAACATCGGGAAGAAAGATAAGAGTCAAACCAGGCCAGATGAGTGCTAGTTACTCCTATGTTCTTGAGCTTTCCTAACATAATGCCATGATCCACAGTGTCAAAAGCTTTCTTTAAATCAACAAGACGATCTAAGATCGTAAGTCGGACAACAGGTAGACGTGCTGTTATGAGTGTTGACCACTTATGGTGCGGAGTGGTCCAAAAAAGAAATGCTAAGGGTACCAAGGTCCTGGTTTCCAACGTGGCATCTTTGTTGTCGTTTCCCCGAGTTTCATCGCGAGGCACCTTGCCTTTATCAGCAAATACTCTTCTGTCACTCTGTCCACATTTTCTGTTCACTGGTAACTCGTTTAATTTCTGGTTTGATTCTAGTGAGACATTCGCTAAATCATTTGATTCTTTTGCTATTTTCAGTTCGCGGAACGACCCGTTTCGAAATATACGCTCATTACACACGCCATGTTTTAGAGTGGGTCTACCGCGAACGGTTTGTGGGTCTGTATGTTTGAGCGTAGAAAAGATGACACCATTTGTTTTCAACATATTCGCCATCGACTTCGACATCGTAGAAAGAAGTTTGCGTCCGTATTCCGTGCCTGCGGTATTCCCCATTGCACGTGACTGCGATTTGCGATGAAACTCGAGGGTAAACCTATAGTCGGTTGCCCGACTAATAAACACTACACCATTCACTAATCCATTATCCATGTTACTTAGTACCTCGTCCGTAAACTGAGTTAGAGCTAGACTGGTAGATCTCCCACGCCTAAAACCAAATTGATTAACGGCGAGCAGGTTATTTATAGAAAGGTAGTCATAAAGTTGGGAATGCACAGCTCTTTCAATTACTTTGCTAACGGTGGGGAGGGTGGAAATCGGACGATAGTTATCTTTATCAGTTCCGTCACCTTGCTTAAAAAGAGAAGTTACTTTGGCGCACTTCCACGAAGATGGAAATCTACCACTTTCCAGAGATAAGTTTATGATGTATCGCAGAGAAGGAGCAAGTACATTTGCTGCATCTCGAAGTAAGCGAGCGCTGATGTTGTCCAAGTCAATGGCTTTATTGATCTTCAACTGGCTCAGCTCCTTTTCGACGAAAAATAGTGTGACAGGTTGGAGGGAAAATCTTGCACTACACGTAAGACAAATAAAGAAATAAAACAATTTTTTTCTACAGACCTCTTCAAGCTTTTGACTTTTTCACTGGTATCAACTTCATCCTGTTACTTGACATCGACAGCCTTTCTTTGACTCAAAAATTACTCACTTTCCAGCTTTATCCGCCACGGTTTTAAACTATGAAGTTGAGCTTCTTCTTTAGTAAAAAAAGTATGGGGGAATGCATTTTCCAGCTGAATCACCTTCGAAAAATCTAGCTCTGCAAGCCCGTGTGGGAACGAATTCCGTTGTATCAGTCAGAATTATTTTTCCAAACAATGTCTTTCACGTCTGTTTTTCTATCAAAGTTTCTGTCTTTGAAGTTAAACATTTTTCACGCCTAATTGACGAAGATAAGTGCGCAATGGGTGCTGCCATGGATGTTCCGCCTCCCTCCGTTACGCAAGTTTCATGCATCGCCTTTTTGTTTTATAGCCTTTCTTCTCTTTTCCAGGCTTTTACGGATAGAAATCGTCGCTAAAAGGCTGAGAATGACTGTCAATCCTTGCGTTGACATCGCGGGAAAATTAAACAGAAGATCAAATTTTCAAGACGTCAGTGTGATCGCTCAAAATATAGTACTCTTTCATACGCTAAGAATGTCCGACATTTCGCCTAAACGGACAATAATCGATTTATTTATTAGTGGAAATACTGCACATAACAAAGTTAGAAAACTGAGGGCTCTTCACCGTTGTAGATAACCGTAGACTCAAAGCAGCCGCCATGTTTTTACTCGGACTACTACCAGAGGTAGCCCGAGTCTAGGTTTACCTTTTCGGTCTATCAGTCTATCAGTCTATCGACAACGTCGCAAATCGGACTACCCACAGAGGCCCTTGGGTATTGCTATTGTAAAAACGAAACTTCATCAAGTTATTGCACCATCGATGTTGGATGCGAAAGATGTGTACTCTGAACTATCTTTGAAAGCCAATGTTATGCACATGAATACTACTAACTCTTGTATTGTCAGCTACTGTTGTCATTGGGATCCAAAAGCTGAAGTTAATACACGAATTTTGTACAGCGACCAGACATGCGTCGTTGGATGCCTCGAGTCAACAATTTGTGCTAGACATCAATACGCGAATAAAGGAGCTTATAAGGATTTTTTCATCTAATTTAAATTTTGGTAGCATTTTTGGATGAAGTATTCTTAATTGCGGTCTCATGCGTGGTCGCGTAGAAGGTAGTTGCAAGACAAACTGACTTGACAACAAAAGCGCGGTGATAACGCTCAAAGTTTGATTGCGCTTGCAGGTGAAACGGTTGACGTTACAAAGGATTGCTAGAGACTGTTTCTAAAATCTATTGAACTTGTTGTTTGTTTATAATAAAGTTCTTGGTAATTATGACCGCAAAACGGCTAACAAAGCTATTATAGCCCGAATTCCCTCGGGCCTCTTTTCAAAATCATCTCTGGATCTTTTCTTATTCAAACTCAAGTTTTTTTTTTACGTGGTCGTGTGGAAAGACATTAGCGGGAACAGGGCCAATAAGGCTAAATCGGAAGAAAAGTATATCCGATTGAGGAGTAATATTGTTGTTTTTCCCACATATCGCTTCTTCGCCTTCGATAACTTGGAATCAGATGAATGGCATCAAGTTGCACAACTGTTTTCTTACCGTGGGAACCAAGAAAGCTGATTGATCAACATTAATGCGATTGGTAAACAAACCCAATTATCACTGGAATTTCTGTAAAACCTTTCTGATAACTGAAAACTTTCTGAAAACTTTCTGATAAAATCGTTCAGCTTAAACACGACGTCGACAAGAATTGCGGTGCGATATACAGTCTGGTAGGTTTTTTGCGGTCGTGGAACCGGCCAAAGAGTATACAATATATACAAAACTTAGGCCTAAACTGACATTCACGTTTGTTCGAAGCCGTATTATCAACTGTAGCCCGAGTGAACGCTCCCGAGAGCGTCTAGTTATTACATGAGGTGCTGTCCTTTCCCCAGACCATCAAGCGTTCATTCGGAATACACTAAACTGGGTAAATCAAACGAGTTGATTAAGTAAGTTATACCACCGTAAGGTAAAAGGGAGGTGCTGACGTTTCGAGCGTTAGCCCTTCGTCGGAGCGAATGAGAGGATTGTGGGTTACGTTCAATTTATATAGAGAAGTTTGGAGCCATGCTATTGGTGGAACCATAGTAGTGTGTGAATGGAAGTGAATAAGTTAGATGAATGATTAAATGAATGAGAAACGTTCGTTGATACCGTGGGGATTAAGAGAACCGAATTGGAAGATAAATTTCTGTTCTAGGTTTTTACGGCTTTCCGTGTTGCCCTGATGCACGGAAAGGCCACATACCGTCATGTTGTAAGTTGAGTGGTTAGGTAGATTAAAGTGTCGCGCTACAGGTTTCGATGCATCTTTGTCATTTCGTTCGACGTCACGCAGATGTTCGCGGAAACGGTCACCTAATCTTCTTCCGGTCTCGCCGATGTATATCTTCTTGCATGAGGTGCATTTTATGCAATAGTTAACATTGGCGGAAATGCATGTGAAGCGGTCGGTGATTTGAAACGATCGTTTAGGTCCTGCTATTTTGTTTGTGTTGTGGATGAAAGGGCAAGTTTTGCATCTTTTTCGTGTAGAGTTGAAAGTGCCGGGTGATTTGTCTGATTTTACTGCACTTCTAACTAAAAATTCGCTTACGTTTTTGTTACGTTTGAATGAAATGAGTGGTGGTAGTGAGAAGATGCTGCCTGTTTCATTGTCATTCTGAAGTAACTTGAAGTTCTTCAGAATGATGTTCTTAACAGGTAGGTTGAGTGGGTGAAAAGTGAGTGTGAACGGTATTCTCTGGTTCTCTTCCTTTTGTGACGTTTGTAGTGCTGAGTGTTGGTCAGTTGTTTGAGCGCGTTGTTGAGCTGTCTTCACAACTGAGTCAGGGTTCTTGAAGAACTGAAGCATTTCTTCTGATTTGCTGGAAAAGTCCAACTCATCGCTACATAAACGTCGAAGTCTGAGGAATTGAGAATATGGAATGGAATTTTTAACATGGGTGGGGTGAGAAGACGAGTGCAACAAATAACTATGGAAGTCTGTAGGTTTGTAGTACACACTAGTTGATAGGCCGTTGTTGTGGATTGAAACCTTGATATCGAGTAAAGCTATTGAGATTTCTGAAATTTGCCAAAATGGCAGGGTATTCTGCAGTTACTCCCTGGGTGGAACGAATTGACAGAATTAATGAAATGCTCAAGTTCTTCCCTGGTGGATGAAGTTGCGCCAACGCAGTCGTCAAGGCTTAACTGCAGAATACCCTGCCACTCGAACAATATTCTGCGTAGCCGGCTACGCGGTACGCAGAAACTACATTAATATTCAATTCCCTATATACAAGCACGCTAAACATGGCGTAATATACTTCGTTCTTTAGCCATGAGTCGCCAAAACCAACACGCTACAACACACTTTGAATTAATTTCTCTCCGCGTACCGCGTAGCCAGCTTCTAAGATAGCTTCACACTTTGAATAAATTTCTTTCCACGTACCGCGTACCGCGTAGCCAGCTTCTAACATAGTTTGAGACTTTGAATTTCTTTCATTCCGCGCACCGCGTACCGCGTAGCCAGCTTCTAACATACTTTGAGACTTTGAATTTCTTTCATTCCGCGTACCGCGTAGCCAGCTTATGACATAGTTTGACACTTTACATTAATTTCAGTCCGCGTACCGCGTAGCCACCGTTTTCAGTAACGAAGTCAAAATGGCAGGGTATTCTGCAGTTACTCCAACGACAACGTAGCGGCGATATAGGTTAGGTTTAGGTCCGTTGTATTGGCTGAAAAATTGGTTTTCAATGTAGCCTACGAAGAGATTGGCATAGCTAGGTCCCATTTTAGTGCCCATAGCGACGCCATTGATTTGTTGGTAGTAGTTGTCGGAGAATGAGAAACAGTTGAGTGTTAAAACTAGTTCGGCTAGGCGAAGTAATGTTTCTGAGCTGGGCTCTTTTGTTGAGCGCTGGTCTAAATAAAATTTAAGTGCTAGAAGTCCTTCGTTGTTCGGTATGACAGTGTATAAAGAAGTGATGTCCATAGTGAAAATAAACTTGTTTTCGCCGGAGAAGTTAAAGTCGCGGAAGATTTTTAGTGCGTGGTTGGTGTCTTTAATGTAGGATGGTAAAGATTTGACAATGGGTACCATGATTTTGTCTAAATAGCTGGAGATAAGTTCGGTTGGGCAACTGCATGCAGAAACAATGGGTCGGCCGGGATTGTTCGGTTTGTGGATTTTAGGTTTGAAGTAGATTCGTGAAGACTTCTAGGAGTTGTGATAAACAGATTCTTAGCCGTGACTGGTAATTCTTGTTTTGAAATGAGATCTTGAATAGTTTCCTTGACGAGTTTTTGGTTGGTTAAGGTGAGGTCTTTGTCCACTATGGCATAAAAAGATTTGTCGGAAAGTTGCCGAAAAGCTTCTTCATGGTTGGTAAAGGTCGGACCGCCAAACGACTACCGCACCGCCTTTGTTGGCAGGTTTAATGACAACATCTTTCCGCTTGCTAAGATTTTTTAGGGCCGCCCATTCTTCAGTGGAAAGGTTGAAACATTTTGTGTTACGATTGTATTTTAGTTGTTTAACATCATAACGGCATTTTTGGACGAAGAAGTCTACAGAGGTGAATTGGCCCTCTGGGGGAGTCCATTTAGATTTCCGAATGTTAATTGTTTCAAAAATGTCTTTTTCTGAGGTGTGAGAATTGTTCTCTGTGTTATGGAAAAAAAGCTTTCAATTGGAAGCGGCGAAGGAATTTTTCGACTCTTGTTTGATTGCGAATTCATCGGTTCGTATAGTTATGGGAATTGCGAATTCATCGGAATAGTTCGTTTTGTGCACCCATGCTGCGACCGATCGATTACTCGTCGTCCAAATTGGAGACATCGTCACTTTTAAGACTTTAAAACCCATTTCTTTTCCCAAGAGCATTCTTAAACACATTTTCCCGGCCTTGACAATCTTTGCGTCGGGCTCGACACAACAGACGCCAGTTTGTAAACATGTGCTGCCGATTTGTCTCACCCCCTCCCCCACATATGTGAACATAAAACAATTGCACGACAAAGTGGACAAAACCAAACCCAGTAGGGGAGACAGGGGTAAATCTGTTTAATTCACCGTTAATGCAGATTTAATGCATAAATTAATTGTCTAACGGGAATGGAGTGACCAATCCAACCATCACTATACCTCATGGTATGACGTTCATACCATGAGGTAAAAATGAACAAGGAATCAAAATATCAAGTAAAACAAAATACGCCTACCCACTCTCGATGATTCGCTGTTGGACCCTGTTGAAATTAATTTCCCCTTTGCTTTGGATTTGCTTTGCTACAGTAAATGATGGAAATAACCTCTCGTCTCTTTTTCAAACCAATCAGAAGTAAGGCTTAAGCCGATCGTGAATGGTTCGCACGCGTTTCCGTCTCATTTTTAAGGCTGACGTCATGCTTTTGCTTTGAGCTCTAATTGGTTCACTGAACTGTGGTGTGTATCAGGTGTGATTTGGTAGAGTAGTTACTTATGTTCTGGATTAACGACGGTCAACTGAAAACGGCTCAATAGACATTATAACATAGCTTTGGGAAAACGCGCGCTATGTTTGGCTAATACGCAGGATCCATTTTTCCATGGGTTGCATGCTGACGTCAGTTTTTAAGTCTTATGTTATAAACGAAATGGTAAACGCAGGGAGGTTTGCTAAGCACTCAAGAAGCTAAAGATGCTATTGGCTGCGCCTCGAGCATCCCTTACGCTTCTTTCGTGCTTAGCAACCTCCGCGTCCGTCCATAACTCGATGGATACACGCTGCAAGTTTACCATTTCTTCAAACACGGATGGCAATCGTTGAAAGCGAAACAAAAACACAGAAATGATGAAGAGCATAGGATCCGTCGAATGGTGAAACTGGACTGACTTTTGATGACTTTTAGTCGAAAACGTTCGGTTTTATATTTTTAATTTGTATATATAATATCCCTTGAACTTTTAAATAAAGATTTTATCCTTTTAGCGAACATTATTTTTGACAAAATTGATACGACAACTTGATCCTAGAGAGACTCCTTCGCCAATGAGCACTTCATGTGTAAATAGTCACGCACAGAAGGCCTCAAAGTTACCTGTCACACCACAACCGTTTCTGGTGTTGTTCATCTCCATAGTGGTGGACACATTATTTCAGTAATTTAAAGGAAAAGTAAGGCCCATTTTCTTGGAAACTCCTCATCCCGCCTGAATGCCCTAAGCCGTGCAGTTGTGTCTCTTAACTGCAGGTCGATGCTATGAAACGTGGAGCAGGTGTTCACGATGGAGTAGTTTTGCTACTGGCATACTTTGGCAGAGTTGCAATGATCGGTGAGTTGTTTGCTCTTGTTTCTTTACAATGAATTGATTTGTTAAAAGTATTACATGAAACAAGAATGGCCAAATGAGAGGATAGAGGAGTTTGAACTGTTTTTTGTTGATGAAGACATGATGGAGACATGAGGTGTCACTATTCCTTGGAAAATTACTGCACAGTACTGTACTGCGCAGTAACTGTACAGTGTGGTTTGTGGGTCTCAATGGGATTAACCGTTAGCCGTAAAACGGGTAAAAAAATTAGCCGTTAAGCGTAAATATTTCAAAATTTTAGCCGTTGGCCGTAAAAAATATTAACCGTTAGCCGTAAAACAGTCAAAAATATTAACCGTTATCTGTAAAAGTCATCACCCCATTGAGACCTTCTGGTTTTAACGTCCTCATCTGTTTATCAAATCATGCAGTGTGACCATCCTATGCATATATGGAAAGCAGTTAAATAGTGCCATACTGTGGTACTGTTTGTTTTACTGTACTTTGTGGTTCTAATTTTTTCATCTGTGGATCAAACCATGCAGTGTGACCATTCGTTGGAAAGCTTCTGAACAGTATTGTACTGCCAGTGGTACTGTTTGTTTTACCATGCAGTGTGGTTCTAACGTTTTCTTCTGTGGATGATTTCATGTAGTGCCACCATTTGTCGGAAAGCTACTGAGCAGTACTGGACACTTCTATTGCTTGTTTTACCATACCGATGGTTCTAACTACAGTCTGAAACCCTTTGAAAAGTCATTGAGCCTAGTACCAATTTGAATTTGATTTCTACAAGGATATCTTGATTTTTAGACTGTCTTCATAGATTCCAAATTATAAGATGATTTTTTGTTTCAAAACAGTTGTAAATGCCTCGGTCACAGTGGAGGAGACTGTGTGTTGACCCCAAGCCAATGTCCGCTGAGTAGCCACGCCTACCAGTGCCAGTGTTATGGTTCCGGGGGGAAACCAGCTTGGTGGTGTGGCTTCTGATTGGCGCTTTCGATTCACGGTAGAAAAGGCATGAAAAAGTAATACAATGTAATGTAATGCGCTTGACTAAGTAAGAACACAGTATTTTAGCTGCTATGATCAAGAAATGATAAGTGGTAACAGGAGCCGATTACTATCACCGGCTCCTGGTAGTAACGAGAAGTAGTTTTTCAATAAAGGGTACAATATGGTGGAACAAAGAATTTTAATGATCTGAGCTGTGCCTTCCCGATTTTTTAACAATCGTCGCAATTTTTGATGAAAAAAATCTGTCGTAATATGTAACAACTTATCATCGCACTTTGCAAAGGATGGACAAATTTTATTCTTGAGGAGGGGAGGGGGGGGTTGGGCCATTCCACTGTGCATGGATTTTTTTCCACACTTTTGCTGTGCAGGAATATTTTTTGGTAATTGCCCAACCCCCCTCCCTCTCAGAAAATAAAATGGTCCATCCCTAATAAGGTACTGAGCTATGGTACTTAGTTTGTTGTGGAAGTCCTAGATTTTATTCCCGCAGAAATCAAAAAAATTCTTGTTTGCCCTCGTGTGGTCGTTCCTGTTCTCAACACTAGATCTAACGTTCTGCGGAAATTTTAGGAGTGATTCGCAGTACTAAAGTTCACCTCAGAAATGATTATCACACGGTTCCACAATTTTCGTTTCACTGAAGGTTGCGAGTTTGCTAGAGTGATCTTTTCAAATAGGGACTGCAAGAATGTAATTAACCACTGAAAAATTGCTTAGTTCAAGATGAGCGCCTCGATGATTTTTCAGTTTACAATATTATTCAGTTTATACTACTACATGAGAAATTTCTGTCATTTGATTGGCTAAGAGCAGTGGTATTTCTGCTTGATTTGAAATACCTACATATGAAAATTACAAACCTTTTGTGAGGAATAGTATAAAAAAATAATAGCATGATTTGTACGTGATATTTGGCATAAATACCACTCGAGATATTTCAAAATTGTCTCAAATTTCACTCGCCTAACGGCTCTTGAAATTACGTACAACAATTTTGAAATATCCCTCGTGGTATTTATACCAGATATCACTACAAACCATGCTATTACCTATACAATATTAAATCCGACGCTAGTGATGTATGGTAGTTACCCTGAAATATGCCTTACTTCAAAATTTCTGTCAGTTTAGGTTTACATGTGGGCTATATGCTTGAAAACTACTGATCTTGAGCAAAATTATTAAAGAATATGTTTTACTTGTTTAAAAGTGTCTTGATTTTTTTTTTGTTAAATGGGAAAATATAGGGCGTTTACTGTTTTTTCTTTTTTCCTTTTTTTCACCGTTAAAGCTTTTGCGAGTTTTATTTTTGATTTATTTTTCAAACATTGAACGCAACACTTGTAACGATAGGAGAATTGCTTACCAGCTCCAAGCTTAGTCGGTTTGTTTAGCTCAGTTGAGCCATTGCTCGAAGATAGTTCGTCAAAAAATGACTCGTTTTCCAAGGTCAAAACGCCTGCCGTAATACAGTGGTGAACTGAAAAGGCGGGAAAACGAGTTAACTCCTTCATAAACTACTGACAATTATCAACTAAGTTTTTAGTAGCGTTCATAGGAGTTCTAAAAAAAGTTTCCTCTTGAACGTCCCTTGAGAAAGTGTCACTGAGCCAGTTTGATCCGGCGATCAGACAAAATAAAATGTCGTGTATTTTTTCATGCTATCAACCAAATGGACCGTCGTAAATGGGAAGCAGTCATGACAGTCATCTAAAATTTTGCCACAAAAAAAGAGAAAATTAATTTAAGAAAAGAAAAAATAATAACGCATTTGGTGCGAAACCTCGGAGCTACGGGGTAGAACCGGAAATAATCGGTATAATCGGTAGAAGCTAATCGGTAGAACCGGAAATAGCTTTGGTGTTTGTTGTACGATTCACAGTGACCTTGGACTGAACGTATAACAATTCTCAGACTGTACTTACATTTTACTGTAAAAAAAAAAAAAAAAAACGGATACATTAATAACCAAAACTGAAACCAAATGCCCCATAATACTTTTACCACAATAGACATATTACAAACCTTTTTTTAAAAAATAGACACAATTCGTATGGCACCACGAATCCTGCAATCTGATTGGCTAACGCACATGCTCTATTTAAACAATAGAGTGTTTCTGTTGAGGAACTATCGGTTGATAGTTGCCCCGCGGAAATTTGATGTTCTTAAAACAAATATTTGCCCGAGAAGCGAAGCTAGGAGGGAAAATATGCTAGTTTTAAGAATTTCCAAGGGGCAACTATCAGAAAGATAGTTCCGAGACATAAATGACATAAAGACTCTATTGTCTTTATTGTTAACCACTAAATTTTCTTCCACGGGACAGTGAAAAAACAGTCAAAACCCGCTAAATGCAGATCAAATCAAGTACAGCATTTATTCATGTGTACCTTGTTTTTTGGGGGGTATAACGTCATTGACAAGGATAGATACAATCTTCTTCGCTGACCTCGGCGAAGCAAGTAGCCGTACTTATCAAAATTTTCACGGACGAGTAATATTCATCTGAGTATTTTCCTCGGAGAGGCACTATGAGCCAATAGGACGAACACTATGTCATCACGTGATCGATTTAAAGCAATAAGAAGAAAAATTGGAAGTGAACTTTAATCTGTGATAGATAAAGAATAGCGAGATAGAAGAAGACAATGTATTTTAAAAGTTAGAAAAAACCACTAAATATTGTGATGAAATTGATAGTTGTGTGCCAGATGATTTCAGTAGTCTTCGTTTTCTGTGAGTTAAATATTCCATTCATAGACTCATAGAAGCAAGCTCATTGTCTCGAATCACTAGCCAACACCGATAGACAAACACAGACAAAACCATTAATGACAACTATTGTTCAGTGGTTGAAACTGTTGTTAGTTAGGCAAAACAACTTAAACTCATCTTGGGAACTGTCGGGCTAAGGTATCAAAATATTCTCATAGTTGCTTCAAGTTGATAAACAGTTGATGACGAACCAAAAATACGATGGACGTATCGCTCAAAGCGATACTGTAAACTTCACAACTATTTAGACTGCAGGCTGGAAACAACAGTAACAAAACACTTCTCACCTTCATTTTTGGCATGTTTTAGTCGGGACCTTTTCTCTATAAAAAGAAGTCGCTCCAAACTTAAGCCACCAGACCGATCTGGACGACCTAGGTGACAAGCTTCAGCTTGGTAAAACCGTGGAGTCGAAGAAAAAGAAGTTTCGTTTTCTCTCCTAAAGAAAACCATGGTGTGTATTAATCCACACAAAGTTGTTACTCTAGATATGAGATGGCGAAATGTCTTTGGTTGGGGCACTGGTTTTGGGGCGCGATTGCAAAATGCACTTGCTCTGCAGCCTAGTTCACCGGCGATGAGGTTGCAGTTTTATTCTAAAAACGAATATAACTGTTGATCATTGACTTTAATTCTTTTTCACAGGCTTTCCGAGTTTCGTCCATCCTATTTGCTATTTTGTTGTTGTCTGTCTTCCTGAGTAATTCTGAGGCTAAGAAAGAAAATGTTCTCGGTAAGTATACTTAACGTATATTATTTCTGATTAAAGCGATTGTAATAGCACACCGCTATCTCGTTTCTGCACGTGACAGGTTATCTTGACGTTCAAACATACACACCCTGTACAGTAAACAAACCCTAATATCTTGGCTTGGACTGTGAAGAGGAAAGTTTACAAGCAAGAAATCAGTCGACAATGGCGACTGCAGTTTTGATTTGTTTCAAGAAGAGCGCTTGAGTTCAAGTTGGCGAGCCATACCAGTGCATCTCAGTAATCTATGTGATTAAGGTGTTCGTAACAAAAAGCGTTGCTTAAAGGCTCTGTTAAAAACCAAAACAAATATGGTCTAAAACAGCTCTACTCAGATGTTCTTTTTTAAACTATAACTTTTCAGGAGACCCATTAGTGGAATCCTGAACCTGCGACATACTGATTGGTTTGCGTGTTTCTGAATAGATCTGCTCTCATCTACTCCGTAACGTCTGTTTAAAACAAAACAGGAGAAAAAAAGGATACGGGAAAGGAAAGGTTTTTATCTTTGTGCCTCATGTCTGAGACAAAGAAAAACAAAAATTAAACTAAAATTCAATAGAAGGAATGGAGGGAAAAATTATTCATCCCCCGATCGAGCCCGACTCCTACGAAACTTGAAAAACTCGAAACTTAAAAAATGCCAATGGGATGGATGGCTTGGTCCCCAGTAGTGGAGACGTGGGTTACGGCTAACCTGCGTGGCAGGCGTTAAAAGAGGAAGGGGAAGGGGGAATTTCGGCGCACGAGAGCACCCGAGGGAGCCCAAATTCTGGGCTCTCGCGCGTCCAAATTCCTCCTTCCCCTTTTCCTTTTAACGCATGCCACGCAGGCTAAGTTACAGCCCGATATTTAAACTCGAAAAATAACAATACCATTTAAATAGAACAGCGCTATGAGGCGGATTCCAAGGCCGCGTAGACTAGCGCTATTAAGGTGACAAAATAACATGAGCGCGAACTGCAATTTTTAAATAATTATTGCTGTTAACTTCTTCAGTTAAGTGCTGGAAAACGTGGAGTAGGTGCTCTGGATGGAGCAGTTGGGGGTCTGGGAAATTATGGAAGGGCTGCAATGATTAGTAAGTAACCTTAAAACTCCCCTACTTCCATGTATAGATGTAACTTTCCTGTGTAAAAAATAGTGTTATAACATAGCGCGCGCTATGCTCCTACCAAATTCCTATTGAGCAATCATGGTAAAAATCCGGCTTTATGTTATAAGATGACGTGTACAAATAGTCTTCTTCCACAGGTATAACTGTTCGTTAAAATAACAGTGTGGTGGTCGCTCACGACAAAGCTGCGAATTTCGTAGAGTCCTTCTTCAACAACTGCACATGTACACGACGATGTGAACGTCGTCCTCAACAATTCAAAGTCTACTTCAGTAGTATAATAGAGGATCTATTCCCGGATTTTTTAATTATCAGGAAATTATCAGAAAATTTATCAATGATTTTGTTCTGGTTAAAAAAGGATCCGCAAAAATTACAAAAAATATCAGGAAATTATCAGAAAATTTATCAATGATTTTTACCAAGAAAAAAAAATTAAATTTTAATGTTAATTTAAAGATAAGACATGAAAGTAAAAAAATATGGATAGACTCAATGTCAAACAATTAAAAGAAATTGCTAAACAAAATGGTATTGAAAGATATTATCTAATGATTAGGTCACAACTTGTGGAAGTGTTGAATAATTTACCTGGTCTCAGAATTAATGTCACAGAAATACTTACTGATAGACAATTAAAAAAAGCAGGAAAAGACTTTGGTATTATGAATTATTTAAATATGAATAGACAACAACTTATTGAAGCTTTGGGTAATAGACCAGAACTTATAATTAATATACCAAACCAACCCCAACCCACACCTACTCCTAGAAAAAATATTCCAAAAAAAGCTTTTAATTGGGGAAATCATACATTTAAAGTGTTAGATCAAGATGAGTTTTATAAAAAGCTAGAGGATCTAACCAATAAAAATATATTAAAACTTACTGATAACAAAAAACCACAACCTAAAAGACAGGTAAATATATCTGAGAGTGTGAGAGATGAATTGAAAGAAAAAGCTGAAATGAAAAAACGATACCGCACAACAACTCTTAGAATGCTTCCAATAAAACCACATATAAACAGAAATGAAAACGAAACAAATGAAAATGTTAATGAAGTTAGGGCAGATCTAAATAATAACTTATCAGAAATGATTTTTAATGAACTGAGACCACACATAGAAATGCGTTCGAGAATTATTTTTGGTTTCACTGCTTTGGTTTATAGAGGAGGTGGAGAAATAGCCCCGCACAACCACACATTTAGAGGAGAGGGGACTTTTACAAGTTTATCTGAAATAAAAAATTATATAGAAAGGTGTGAAGCAAAAAGGTTAGATTTAGAGAATGTTGAAGCATGGGGTAAAGCATACTTACCAGCAGCAGAGATCGTTAAAACCCCTGGTGTTTTCGAAGGTAAAGTTGAGTTTGTTAATGTAACAGTAAAAGTTATTCACACAAACGAGCCATTAATGGGGTGTGGACCATTACCAAATTGGCTACGTGACAAGAAATCTATTCATGCCCTTGATGATAAGAAAGACAATCTATGTGTTTGGAGGTGTATAGCTGTTTACATGAACTATCGTGATGATAAAAATAGACCTGCTGAGGACACCACAAGAAAAGCACTGAAAATGGCCCGAGATTTTTATAATAATCAAAAATTGAAAACTTCAGACGTTAGGGTGACGAAACTTGTTGATTTAGAGGGTATTGCTAAGATGTTTTCTATTAACATACGAGTGTACGAGCCAAAAAAGGAAAATCAAAATGTTTGGGTGTTAGTTTATGGTAAAGGACAAATCAAAAAGAATTTACCGTGTGTAGATATTGGACTTTATGAAGGTCACTGTTTTTACATCAAGGATATAGAGATGCTAACCAAACTCTGGGAATGTTCTGGATGCCACCAAAGGTTTACCAGACACGACAATTACAAGAGGCATTTTACAGAAAAAAGTTGTTCAGGAGGAAAAACACAATTAATATGTAAAGGTGAAAAGTTTAAACACATCATGAACAGCTCTGAAAAAGTGTTTTATGGAGGTAATACCCAATTTAGTTATACAGGGTGCCAATGGATAGAAGCACAGTCTAAGATTATGGGTAAACATATTCATCATGCTCTCTGTGGTCATGGAGGTGAGCGGTTTGTGCTGATAGATGGAAAGGAGATTTTAGTAGATGGTTACGAGCCTGAAACTAATACAGTTTACCAATTCTACGGGTGTAAATGGCACGGATGTCCCTGTTCGAGTGATAACAAAATTGAATATAATAAAACCCTACAAACGGAAAAGATGATAAAAGATTTGGGGTATAATGTTGTATCAGTTTGGGAGCATGAAAAACCTAAATTAAGTGCTATACGGTTTGAAAGGGAATTTATACCATATCCATATTTTATTGTTTTCGATTTTGAAGCAAGGCTACAAAAAGATTATCAAAAGATTACTGATGATTTAACTTTCACTCATAAACATATTCCAGCTAGTGTTGCAATAACCGATAGTTTTACAAACGAACCTACCTTTCTTGTAAATTCAAACCCTGATGAACTTATAAAAGACTTTGTTGCAAATTTAGAAAAACTTTGGAAAATGATTGTAGAAAAAGTTGAAAAAGAATACCAATTACCTGATAAAGATTCTATTCCAAAAAAAGTTTTAGAGGACCACAAAAAATGGTGTAATCAAGTTCCTGTTTTAGGGTTCAATAGCGGAAAGTATGATATTAATATGATTAAAATACATTTTATAAAACACATGACTGATCAAACCAAAGATATGTTTGTTGCAAAGAAAGAGAATAACTATATGTTTTTAACAACCCCACATTTCAAATTCTTGGATGTAATGTCCTACTTGGGCCCCGGACTATCTTTTGATAAGTGGTGTAAAGCAAACAAATGTGAAACACAAAAACTTGTATTTCCTTATGGATGGTTTGATAGTTATGATAAACTTTTTCACGTAGGTCCTGTGAAATATGAAGACTTTTACTCAGACTTACACCAGAAAATAACAATATCTTTTGAAGAATATGAAGATTTTAAGATTGAATTCAAAAAGAGGGGTTGTGTTAACATGATGGATTGGTTGAGAGAGTATAATCTACATGACGTTATTCCTTTCAAAGAAGCTTTAGAAAAAACACGAGAGATATATTATCCAGATAAAATTGATATATTAAAAGATGCTGTTTCTATCCCTGGTGTCTCAATGAACTATGTTCTAAACAAATCCCTAAAAATGAAGAAGATAGATGAGCCTTCATTATATGCCCCCGGTAAACCCTGCTTTCATAAATGTTCTAAGATTTGTAATAAAAAGTACTGTAAAAAATGCCACAAGAAAAAGGAAGAATGTACCACATGCCCTAAAAACAAGATTTATGAACTCCTGAAAACGGGTATGGTTGGAGGGCCTAGTATTGTGTTTATCCGATATGCAGAGAAAGGTAAAACAAAGATTCGCCCCCACAAATATAAATTTCCTAAAAATTGTGTGTGTATCGTTGGTTATGATGCAAACGGGTTATATCTTTTCGCATCTGGTCAAGAAATGCCATGCGGTAAAGAAGAATATATTGAGGTTGAAAATCCAACAGATCCTGAATATGTTAAGAAGATTTGTGACGATATTCTCGCTAACAACCTTTTTGGATTTTGTCAAGTTGATATCAATGTACCTGAAAATCTTAAAGAAAAATTTGAAGAGTTCTCACCGCTATTTGTTGTGGACAGTGTTCCAGAAGATCTAGTACCTGAACATATGAAAGAATATCAAAAAGATACAGGAAGAAAAACTCTAAAAGATACCAAAAAATTGCTTGGGGTTACTAAGGCAAAGAAGATATTGTTATATACACCCCTGATCAAATGGTATCTTAATCATGGTTTGGAGGTGACAACCATACATAAGATTTTGAAATATGAATCAGGAAGACCTTTTAAATGGTTTCCGGGAGAAGTTAGTAAGGCAAGAAGAGAGGGCGATATCGAGGTTATGATCGAAAAGTTAAGTAAAGCTGTTAATGAAAACGAGATGGATGATGTCGACACTATTATGAATGAATTAAAACAATTCCCTGATTTAGTACCACTGATTGAAGAGAACAAAGACCTTAAAGTGTTGATTGAAAAACTTAATTCTAAGTATAAAGGTTGCAAAGAATTGGGTGATACTTACAAACTAAAAGGAAATTCATTCTATGGAAAAATGATAGAAGATCTGGAAAAACACAAGAAAACAAGATACACTCAAGATGAGAAGAAGGTTGATAAGGCTATTAGAAGTCCTTTCTTTGAAGATTTAGATGTCATCAATGAAACATATGAAATAAAAGAACGAAAACGAAAGGTAAACATAACACGTCCTTATCAATGCGGTATCGCGGTTTATCAATTGGCTAAACTTCAGATGCTGGAATTTTACTATGATTTTCTTGATAAATATGTAGATAGAAAGGATTTTGAACTGATCCAAATGGACACGGATTCTATGTACATAGCACTGTCGGATGAAAACTTGGATAATATCATAAAACCTGAAATGTTAAAAGAATACTTTAGTGGAGGAAAAGAAAAATTCCTTTCAACCTCAAAATACCACGACAAAACCCCTGGATTGTTCAAGAAAGAGTTTGAAGGAACTAAAATGATTGCCCTTTCACCAAAATGTTATTATGCCGAAGATGAGAACGGAAAAACAAAGTTTAGTTGCAAAGGAACCATCCAAAAACAAAACGATATGACATGGAATCGATACTATGAAGCTTTGAATGGGTCAATGGATATGGCACAAAATACTGGCTTTAGAGTTAACAAAAATCAAATTGTGACATATAACCAAATTAAAAAGGGATTGAACGCCTATTATGATAAACGTATTGTTGCAGATGATGGAATTCACACATACCCTTTGTATTAATTCAAAACAGAATCAGGCGGTAACTGAGTATCATAAGGTACAACTTGAAGTTCTTCCTTTACAAAACCTCGTCTCGGACCATCTGATAAATAATACAAAATTGGTTGAATGGGTGAAACAACACTCCTGGAAATATCATAAACCTGAATACTCCATATAGGATCAGTAGCTCTTCTTCGTTCTCCACCCTCAAGTTCACCAGGAGCAAGTAAGTATCTAACCCTAGCCTCAATCGGAAGTCTCACCTCGTCAAGACCAACAACTCGCTTATACTTTTTTGGTACAATATCAACCTCTTTCATTTTTATAGCTTTATCAGGTTCTTTACCGGTTAATCTCGTTGGTGTATTATTCAAAGTTTTCAAAATAGCTGGTAATCGCTTCACCCATACTCTAGACCTTTCATAACTAATCATTTCTTGTGCATATTGATGACTAAATAATCGTTCACTTAATGTTCTATTTGCTCTTTCAACAAACGCTTGTGCTCTATGGTTTCTAGCTTCACTTCTCTGGATTTTTACATTGTGGTAATTCATAAGTTTTGTAACATCACCCATAAATTCTCTTCCTGGATCAATAATTAATGTTTTAGGATATTTTAATTTTCTAGAATATATTTTTTCAAAAGCTTTGGTTATCTCATGACTTTCTTTTGAGGTCAATGGTTCCGCATCTTTGTATCTTGAAGCAACATCAACCACAACCAGAGCATATCGATAAGTCTTTCTTCCAACTCTATCATGCGGTAAAAATAATAAATCTGCTTGGTGAATCATATTTGGTTTATCCACAGTCCAGTGAGGCCTAGGTATATACTTTGGAGCTGGTAAATATATTTGCCATATTGCCTGTTTCTCAAGCCATTGTTTAGCCGCATCTTCACTTACTTTTGCTTTTTCAGCTAATTTAGGAATTGCAGAATATCCTTTCCAATAGCCAAAAGTTGAATAATATATTTTTGATAAGTAACTCATTTAAAGATTAATCCAAGTATCTTATAAATCAATATGACGTCTGAAAAAATTAATCCAAACAGAATTCCACGAGAGCCATTTGGTTTGAAAGCAGAATCAACACTGAATCGAATTACTCTCAATCCATCCTCCGCTAATCCCGGAGAAAACTTATATATAATTATTCCAAAACTTTCTGAGAATTTAGTGATTGTACCTGGAAGTGTATCTCTACTATTTGACTTGGATGTTAGTGGTCATGCAAACAACACACTCGTGAATAATGTAGGTAGTAATCTTGTATCTAGACTTAGGGTTCTTTTTGGTGGTGAAACATTACAGGATACTCGAAGATACGACCTATTTCAAACCTATCATGACTTATTCTTACCATCTGAAGATCGTGAAGATGGATTAAAACGAGGTATTTCTTCTGAAAACATGAGAAAACTTAGAACAAAAGCAGGTGATGGTGTAACCTCGGATGTTAGGGAAGTAGCTCTTTCAAAAGTACACAACACCAAGTACTGTATCCCACTAAACCACCCAATTCTCAACGATCACGGGGTTTTCTATCCAAAGGCATTAGATCATCAAATAATCTTTGAAATTACACTAGCTCCAGTTTCTGATATTGTTATTTTTTCTGATACAACCAAGACTCCAACATATTCAATCAAAAACCTTGAGTTGGAATATTCTTGCATATCAAGCGAATACTTAGCTCGTGAGGCACAGGCAGCTTATCAGGTTGGTAAAGGATTCTTTTACGAGAATGTCACTCTACACAAAACTTTCACCATATCCATGGGTGGTGATAGTGTTATAAATCAACATATTAATCTACCTAGAAGATCAATGACGGGGATATTATGTTTGTTTACATTACCAACCGCTGCAGGAGCACGTAACTCTGAGAATTTTTACAATCCAGGTATCACCTCGATTAATATAGATGTTGATGGTGTACCAAATCGTTTATACTCTAAGGGAATGATACCATCAGACCTCTGGGAGTCGGTAAAGAAACGATTCAGTCAGTCGTTTCACTCGGTAAAGGAAAAGGATTTTTATGCTGATAAGTTTGCTTTGTGGGTTGATATGAGAACTCACCCTGATAATGGTATTCATGGAGGTGGTCTGGCCTTAAACAATACACAAGATGGTGTAAAACTAGAAATTAAAAGAAAACAAAGTGGATCTGGTACTATAACCTGTTATATGTTTGTTGTAGCTGATGCGATGATGGAGATTATGAATTCAAACTTACATTCGATAAAGTACTAGTTTACATGAAATTTAACTTAAAAAACGTAATGTTATAATACAAAAATCATGGAAGAATTAAGAGAAAAAGTGCCATTCCATTGTATTATAACTGGACCAACAAATTGTGGAAAGACAAAGTACATCATAGATCAGCTCCGAGGTCCATTCCGAAAAGTTTTTGAATACATTGTTCTAATATGTCCAACTTTTTCTAAAAATAAAACCTATCATAATTTTGGTAGTAAAGATAAACATTTCTATGTATTATCACCCGATGCAAGTAATATAGATGAGATTAACGAGTTATTAACTGATTGTCAAACTTTATTCTCTGGAACAAATACACTAATAATTTTAGACGATTGTGCTGTTTCGAATGATTTGAAAAAACGTTCAAACAAGTTTATAGATCTGGCATTTTCTGGAAGACATCATGGTTTATCAGTTTGGGTTCTCACTCAGCAATTAACATCGATTGCAAAACCATTCCGTGAAAATGTGGCTTGTGTTGTCTCATTCCATAATCCATCACAGAAAGGTATGAAGATGCTTTTCGAAGATTATGGAGGTGATTTAGACTCTGAAACTAGTAAAAAGTTTGTACAACTCCTGAAAACTGAAAAATATTCTAGGCTTTGTTTATGTTTACGATATCCATTCCAATGTTATTTAGAGATTCCCGCGGTGATTTAAAAGAATCTATGTTTTATTACAAAATATGACAGAAGTTGAAGATTATATTGAAGAAACAAAAGATGAGGTAAAAGATAAGGTAAAATACCGAGGAACCGAGGAAGATGATATCCCGAAGGGGGCCGGCTACGCCGAAGTTGAAATAAAACAAGAATCACTGGCTATTCTCGCATCTCTTGGGACTACAAAGGAATATTTAGGTGTAGATATGAGTCTAGGTGATATAAAGAAACTCACAGAAAAAGATGTTGAAAAATATTATAATAGATATCAGGCAGTATTAGGTAAGAAAATTAGTGGTGGATTAGTAGATTCATCTCTTCAATTAGTTTCTCAAGTCATTTCTTACATGGTTCCTGTAGATGACATTGATGCTCTTTGTAAAGATTTGAAAAATGATGAGTTGGTTAATCGTGAACTGACAAACTTTGTAGGTCTCTTAGCATTAAAAGGTGGAAGGTTGGTAGCACTTGCCAGCGGACTATTCCAGGTTGCTAAACACATTAAAATCAACAAAATACAACAAGTTTCAAGTAAAAATATAGATGATTCCAACAAAACCGAGCATGCTACTAAGCAAACTGCTGGTGGGTATGATACTGTCTACTAAGCATGATGTTATTTAAAGATTCTTTACTATGGGAAATAAATAGTCATGTCTTATGAAATGAAATTTGCAGAGAAACAATTCAAGAGAGCTTTACTGAATCACATAAGAAAATCCTTTTTAGATTCCTTGATTGATGCTGAAGGGGCTTATAACGAGGAAAACGAGTCTTATGAATACGAAGCTCTTGAAGTACCTTCCATGGATGATATGGTTAAATGGTATTATAAAGATTATACAAATAACATATATACTGAAGATGAGCCTAAATTTGAGGATTTTATGATGAAGATGTTGAACAAAGTATAATTAACAAAATACTGAGCAATCTGCTGATGTGATTTAAAGATTTCTTAATGATATGTAAAAATAATGTCTGAAGAAGTTGTTGAGCAAATTACAAAAGATCCACCAAAAGATAATGTTTCTAAAAAGAAAGAGAAAGATCCTAAAAAGGTTGCTGCCGGTAAGAAATTAGCTGAATATAATAAAAAAGCAAAAGAAGCATTAGCCAGAGAAATGAAACGTGAAGAAGAAACTAAAAATGAAGAAGAAGAAAATGAAAATAAAAATACAAAGGCTTGGATTCCAGAGTTATCTTTTACTACTGTTTTATCCATTGTAGGAATAGGGTTTACAGCATTTGACATGTTTATGAGATATTATAAAAATAGAATACCTGATTTATCACAAGTTCCAACTAATGTTCAAAAAATACCACCACCTCAAAATATTCCTGTACCACAACCACCAAAAATAGGAATGTTATAAGTAAAGTAGTTTAAAGATTTCTTACTGATACAGTAAAAAATTATGTCAAATGAAAACAAACTTGTGAAAACTGTTACTGATTCAGCAGTCCTTATCGGATTAGCAGCCGGAGTTGGATATGTAGCTAAAAAGGCTATGAAAGAATCATTTATGAACGATCCATCCTCAAGTATTACAAATTATGCTAAATGGGTAGCTGTATTGTCAGGTAGTATGTACCTAAAAACATATTTAGAGGATCAACCACCAGTACCACAACCACCAAAAATAGGAATGTTATAAGTAAAGTAGTTTAAAGATTTCTTACTGATACAGTAAAAAATTATGTCAAATGAAAACAAACTTGTGAAAACTGTTACTGATTCAGCAGTCCTTATCGGATTAGCAGCCGGAGTTGGATATGTAGCTAAAAAGGCTATGAAAGAATCATTTATGAACGATCCATCCTCAAGTATTACAAATTATGCTAAATGGGTAGCTGTATTGTCAGGTAGTATGTACCTAAAAACATATTTAGAGGATCAAAAGATTTTGCCAACTTAAAGATTTTACATATTGACTAACAAAGTCTAAAGACCTGAGCGAAGCGAAGAAATGGCAGCAATAGCAATGATGCTTGGTGGAGCTATTTTGAATGCAACTACCTTTGTTGGTGGATCATATCTTGCAAAATATCTCTCAGGTGATAAAACAGATGCAGAACGAATACGACATGATAAGGCATTAGAAAAATATCAAAAAGATTATGCTACATATCAGGAAAAAAGACAGAATCTCATTGATTGGCACTCTCAACAGAAGGATGATAAATACCAGGCTTCAAAAAATATTTCTAATACCGATGAAGCTTTGAAATTGTATAGTGAGACACATGAACCAAAATTCTCTGATTATTATAGACCTAGTGACAATCAAAAGATGGGAGAAATGGCATATGTAGGCGGTGGTATGTTGGCATTGGGTTATATGGCTAGTAAATTATTTTAGAGAAAAGTGTGTGATCAGTTTAAAGATTTCTTACTGATGAGTAAAAAATCATGACAGAAGGAGGATATTTACCAGAAGATATTGATCCAACTAAACTAAATGATCCCAATAATGTCGGTACTGATGAGGGTAATGAATCATTATCATTATATACAACTCCAAAGACATCCACCACTCGCCCAACTTACCCTGGTGATTATGAACAAGAAACTTCATTTGGTGGTATTAATGAAAAACATTCCTTGTTAGATGAAGCGGAACGCGATCAAGATTATGCTTGGGGTGAGGTTAGACGTAATTTTCCTAAAGTTAATATTAATAAAGTAACAGCTGGACTGGACAAATTAAAACGAGTATTTGTAAGATTGAAAAGGCAAGGAGCTCACCCATACACTTTATTAACCAATGGTGAATTTGAAGAAAAACCTCCCCCAACTTTAATAGGATATTTAGGTAAAAGAGCACAAGAAGTTGTTGAAGATAATGATCGCGAGATCACTAAGATAAAAGAATCACAAAACAAAAAGAAGGATGAGAAAAAATTCCTTGAGGATAAACCGCTGAAGACACCAGAGGAAAGTAACCGAATAGAGACTTTAGATAGAGAAATTGCTGAGGATGATAATGAGATAGCTAACCTGGAGCGTGATACTGAGCAAATCCAGGAAAAAATGTCATTAAGAGAACGGGTAAAGGCCATCTTCAAAAAGTATGGTTTTACAGTCTTTGCTGTTGTGAGTGCTGTTGGTGTGGTCATTGGTGTTATCGTTTCTAATCTTTCAAAAGGTCTAACCAAATTGGGTAAAGGTGTTGGTAATGGTTTGAAAACTATTGGTAAGAAACTCGGTGAAATATTGCCTGGAATGGTTGGTGCTATCGTTAGCTTTCTATTCAAAACAGCAGGTGAGGTTATTGGATTTTTAGGTAAGAATGCTTGGTTGTTGATAATGGCTGTGGTTCTATATTTTGTGGAAAGTGTAAAGAAGAGACGATAACAAAACCTTTCCGAATTTATTTAAAGATATCGTGTTGATCAGTAAAATACAATATGGAAGACTACAATAGAATTTATCCGAATGTGCCTATTAATTCAGACCCACTTAATTTCAGACTACAAAAGTCATGTGAAGTATTAAAAAATCTTGAGAATGAAATTAAACATTATGAGGATGTAAGGAAAAAATACAATAGAGCAAGAGGAATATTTACTAAAATCAGCGTTGGCTGTGGGGTGTTTTCGGTTATCCTATCTGCAAGTGGATTGGGGACCTCTCTTACTGGTTTTGGTGCTGTTGTTGGTATCCCATTAGGTGTGGTCGGAGGTGTTTGTGGTGGGATATCGGTTGGATTCGGTGCGGCTTCTAAAAGACTTTCAAATAAAGTTAGTAAACATGAACAGACTGTTTCTCTAGCAAAAGCAAAAGTAAACACCATTAACGATTTGGTTTCAAAGGCTCTGAAAGATAATGCTATATCCGACCAAGAATTTTCCATAATTTTAGCAGAGGTTGACAAGTTTGAAAAACTAAAACTCGAAATCCGCCAAAAAAACCGGAAAGATACAGAAAAAAACTTAAATATGAATCAGATAAAAACAGAGGTTCGAGCGGAAATATTAAAGGAGTTAACAGCTCCCGTACGTTGAAAATGTCATTTGAGAGAACTCCTGTAGGATGGAATTGTTATGCTGGTATTAGAAAAGAACGGTATTGATTTAAAAACATATTCATCTTATTCTAAACATAAGGAATAAAATGGTATTATTCAATGATTTTAGAAATATGTATCCAAGGGCTGATATAAGCCATTTCACATTTGTATCTGATCCGTATGGCGGATATATTAAGTGGAAAGTTGATGGTACAACAATAATGTCTAATGATGATCCTACTGGAAAAACATGGACTGAAGATCTATCACCTCGTATGAAAAGACTTTTATGGAAAGATTTGGGACTGAGCGAAGCGAAGAACTTGGATAATGGTGATTTGAGTTCATTCCCAAAGAGTTTAACTATAACTAATCGAAGCTATCCTATACCAGCTATTAACTTTGATGACTTTACAAGCGATATAACAAAAATGTTAACCTTTCTAGATATACACGTGTCAGATACGAAGAAATTTACAGCAAAGATGCGTGATGTTTTTACCAATCAAGTTGTGACTTTCAAATTTGGAAAACAGAGTAGAAAATGGCTGAACTCTCCTGATATGAATTATTGGCCACAACAACTTAACTTTGCAGTATGGTGTGCAACATCTGGTTGTGGTATAAGTCCTTTTGAAAGTCTAAATTATCCCAAAGTAGTGAGTAGCTTCATTAAGTTTCATGTGTATTTTACAATAAGGCGGATATTATATGAATTAAGCCTTCCCTTACCTGATGAGCAGCCCTTTGTAATAAACAACAATCCATATAATAAAGTAGCATATCAACGATTGTGCGCTGAATTTGGGGTTAGTAATAATTCCGATTTTAGATGGAAAGGTGGTAGAAACGGAGGATTAGGAGATATATTCCTTGATTATGGTGCAGGGTACAATGGAAAAGGTGGAGGATATCAAAATGTGAATATTGTAAGAAATTACGATCATGAAGCAGATCAATGGCCTGGTGAAGGTGGTAAATTTGCTGATGAAAGTGGTAAGAAAGAAAAGGGTGACCTAATCTCATTTATCCGTAATGATGACTTTGCTGATTTCAAATATGCTTGGTTTATCCCAACAAGTGGGTATGGACTCACTAAAGCTGGACTTGGTAGATTGAATCGATCTGCAGAAGCTTTTGTTTACTGTATATTGGGAGCGCAAGTTAACACCAGAAACTCAATTTACGGTAATGGCGGTGGAGCGATTGAGACGCAACAAGAATTCTTAGCTTTATTTGAAAGTAGTGTGATTGAGAATGACATTTCTAGTTCCATCCAAAGATATCAATTAGCTGTACAGGAGGCGAAATTACGGCTTGATTTAGCTATTGCTCCTGGTGTATGGTTAATGCCAAGTAATATGATAATCAAAACTGAAAGCGTGACTGGTTTTAATAACAAACTTATGAAAGCGAGTAATATGAATTTTGGAGTGAATAATTCCCTAAACACTGAATCAAAACAGGTTGGAATAAGCCATAACATGAGATCTTCAAAGGTAAAGTTACTACATAGAACTGAAACGAAACCAAAACCAATAATGAAAACAGACTCAACGCAAACATACCCAACGAAACAGGAAAATAATATTGACTCAACACAGCATGAAAAGAATATATTAGCATTTATAATTGTCTCTAGTGTATTTGCGTGGTATCTATTTCGGTAGATGACTGTTTTTTTTCAGCTTACGCGTAAGTCGTTTTTTTATAGAAATTTAAAAAGATGAATATGGAGTAATCAAACAAAAATGTTGAGTATAACCATGTATGAGTCAGAAACTAGGATTTATTTAGATCCTCCGCTTAAAAATCTTCGAGAGATACAGCTACTGGATTGTAATATACAAACTAAAAGGTTGATTAATTTCAAGGACCAACAGATATTGTTCAATGATAAGAATCAGCCCCTAATAATAATACGACCGGGTACATATTCGCTGCGTAATATTCAATCGATCTTTCTTAATGATACTGATAGAGCAAAGATAACAATAATTGAGACTGATACTGTTGACTATCTATATTCAAATAAGAACTTCAACATTAAACTTACGAGAGGGCTGCAAGTTGGTTTAGGGATTCCTGAAGTTATAAATCCTGGTAAATTATACCCCATAAATATACAGATTAAAGAACCACTGAGACTTATGTGTAGTATAGTGGATAATAAGTCTTCATATATGAATAACACTAAATATGGAGAACTTGTAAAACTCTCACCATCACACCTACTTGCTAACATACCCTCACAAGAATATCCAATAATTCCAGTTCAAAAATATGAGAGTCTCATAAACCACTTCGATTTAAGCATCTTAGACATTGAATGGAAAAAACTTGATCTGAAGGGTTCTCCCATAACTTTTATTTTAAGATTTAGATAAATTTTTTTGTTATGTAACACAGATAAGCGTTATATAACTTAATTTTCTCCCCATAACTCTTTCAAAAACTTTAACTCCTCGATATCAGTACACCAATCTATAACTCTAGATGGATGCCATGCTATAGGCATTAGATCATCATACAAGTCTTTGTAGAAATTACGTTTATGTGATATCTTATAAGGATCTGTATTTATTATAACATAAAATGAATCAATAATAAAATTATCAATATTTAAATCATCTTCATCATCTTCATCATCATCATCATAATCATAATAATCAATAAGATCACCATCACCATAAAATAATCCCATCTCATCATCATTATAATAATCTTCCTTAACAAGATCTATTAAATCTCTAACAGAATCTTCAGTGCATATATAATCCATATCAAAATTTTTTATATTATCAGAAAAATCAAAAGAACATTCATAGCCATTATTATTATGATACAAAATTTGAAAATCAATCTCTTCATTATCTTCATCAATAAAACAAAGATTTTTTGAAATATTGTGTAACAAATCCATCTTTATTGACTTTAAAAAATCATGAATACGAAGTTTTTTCTCATTAAAATATTTAAACTCAATCATTCTATCTTTATTAAGATTATATATATATTCTATATCCATCTTTTTATTAATTTATATCTAAATCTTTAAATTAACATTAAAATTCAAATTTTATTTTTTTGTTATGTAACACTTACTTATGTTTTTCGACACTCTTTACAACTCGCCTTCTGTTTTTTGTGTTCACATATTCCTTTACCTTTACACTCTTTACATAAATACCTTTGTATGTTGTGTTCACATATTTGAGAGCCTTTACATTCTTTACAGTACGGCTTAATTTTATTATGTTCACATATTTGTGTACCTCCACACTCTCTACAGAAATATTTACACTTTCCATGAATACAAATATAATTTTTATTGATAGTATCTTTTGGTATTAATTTAATAATCTCCTCAACTGAAAATTTTTCAAACTCTTTAATAAAATCTGCTTTACGCATTCTAGATCGTCCTTTAATTTTCAACTCTTTAGCAATTTTTTTCAATTCAACAAGTTTTAATTGATTGACATTGAGTCTATCCATATTTTTTTACTTTCATGTCTTATCTTTAAATTAACATTAAAATTTAATTTTTTTTTCTTGGTAAAAATCATTGATAAATTTTCTGATAATTTCCTGATATTTTTTGTAATTTTTGCGGATCCTTTTTTAACCAGAACAAAATCATTGATAAATTTTCTGATAATTTCCTGATAATTAAAAAATCCGGGAATAGATCCTCTATTATACTACTACTTCGGCCGTTTGACTTTTAC
>OX453274.1:32980213-33077713 GCA_949710005.1 Ricordea florida | reverse complement strand
CGAATTGCTTTATTGAATTATACGAGAAACGAGTGTTAACGACATGGCGCCCAACGTGGGGCAAGGACACACGAGTGGTGTTGGATGCAAACCCAACTTACATAAAGCGGAAGTATTTACGTACAGGAAATGTCATTCAAGTTAACATTAAATCGAGGCTGTATTGCATCAGCCACCATGTATATATTTCATAGCCACGTGTAACTTCTAGTTAGTGCGAATGTCAGTGAAAGAAGAACAATAAATGTTTGGTTACAGTTGATCTTGGAGTCTTCAATCCACCGAAGAACAAATGGCCACGCTTGCAACAGGTTATGGGCCCAGCAGAAGGCTCATGTTCGACGGTGATGTTACGAAATACGAACTTTGGGAAGTAAAATTCCTGGGACTTATGAGACTTCACAAGTTGTACGATGTTCTCCTAGCCGAAGGTGAGCTAGATGACACAGAAACGGAAAAGAACATTGATGCCTTCGCTCAACTGATCCAGTACCTGGACGATCGAAGCCTGTCCTTAATTATGAGGGATGCGAGGGACGATGGCAGAAGAGCCCTCCAAATATTGAGGAACCATTACATGGGAAAAAGCAAACCACGTGTTCTTGCATTGTATACAGAACTAACTTCACTGCAGAAAGCCCAAGACGAATGCATAACAGATTATGTTCTACGTGCTGAAACAGCAGCTGCATCGCTCAAATCCGCCGGGGAGACAGTGAGCGACAGCCTTTTGATTGCCATGGTACTGAAAGGATTACCTGTGGAATACAAAACCTTTTCCGCCATTGTTTCGCAGCGCGACGACAAGATTCAGTTTCAAGAATTCAAAGTAGCCCTTAGGAGTTATGAAGAGACCGAAAGATCTCATATGCCGCCACAAATTGGAGAGGACAATGTTATGAACTGTAAACAGAAACATTCAGCATCGAACGGACATATAACATGTTACTCCTGCGGTCAACCTGGTCACAAATCAAGTGAATGTCGCATAAAGGAACAAAGGAAGAAGATTAATCACCGATGGTGCAGACACTGCAAGTCCAAGACACACAACACAGATGTTTGTCGCAAGAAGGACACAGCGAAAACCGTGAGTGACGATAAGAGGGGCGCTTCATTTGCGTTCAAAGTGACTGTAGACTCTCTTAACGTAACAAGAGAAAATTCCTTATTAGTAGATACAGGAGCTACTGCTCATATTCTCAATGATAAGTCCAAGTTTTTACATTTTGATGATGATTTCAAACCCGAAAATCATTACATAGAGTTAGCTGATGGCAGTAGGGCATGTGGTGTTGTGTCTGCCAGGGGCAGGGCACAAGTTACTCTGCATGATGTAGGGGGTGTTCCCTATGAAGTCTTTCTTGAAGACGCTTTATATATACCTAGTTATAAACAGAACATATTTTCTGTTCAATCTGCCGTTTATAGGGGAAATTCCATACACTTGACACCAGATTCTGCTGAGCTAAGTACACCAGGTGACACCAAATTTGCTATGAAGAAATATGGGAAGTTGTATTACCTCAACTATGCTGATTCCAGTAATGGTGCGCACAGTGCGGAAACTTGGCACAAAATATTGGGGCATTGCAACGTGCATGATGTTTTTAAACTAGAAAATGTTGTTGAGGGGATGAAAATAACAACAAAGCCCAAGGGTAAGCCTGAATGTGACACTTGTGTAAAGGGAAAGATGTCACAGTTTCGAAATAGAGAGCCAGATAGTCGTGCAACTGCACCTCTCGAGTTAGTACACACTGACTTAGCAGGTCCTGTCACACCAGGGTCAAGGGATGGTCACAATTATGCAATGGTTTTTGTGGACGATTTTTCTGGTGCCTTTGGGGTATATTTCCTAAAGAACAAGAGTGATGCCATCACAGCAATGAAGCAGTTCTTGGCTGATACTGCACCCTTTGGTACAGTCAAACGATTACGATCTGACAATGGGGGTGAATACGTTAGTGATCAATTCAAATCCTTATTGTTAGATAACCACATCAAACATGAGCTTACAGCTCCCTATTCACCCCACCAAAACGGGACAGCTGAGAGAGCATGGCGATCGCTTTTTGATATGGCAAGGTGTCTGTTAATCGAAGCAGAGTTACCTAAACAGTTATGGACCTATGCTGTCATGACATCAGCACATATCCGCAACAGGTGTTATAATTCCAGAACAGGTAAAACACCTTATGAGTGCTTGACAGGTACCAAACCAAATTTGTCCAACATGCATGTATTTGGTTCATTGTGTCACGCTTATGTACAGAACAAAACCAAATTAGATGCTCGAGCTAAGGAAGGCATTTTTATAGGTTATGATAGGTCCAGTCCTGCATTTCTTGTTTATTACCCTGATCAAAACACCATCAAGAAAGCCAGATGTGTCAAATTCAGTGAGAGATTCGACCATAAAGAGGAAAGTGTTGAATTGTTATCTGATTCAGCCAAGTCCAAAGAACCCGAAATGCAAAAGCCTGAGATTAAGGTAGAAAGTGTTAAGCGTTACCCCACTAGGGAGCATGTCAGACCAAAATACCTTGATGACTATGCAACAGGGGAGGAACTTGATCATGCAATTGATGATTTTGCAAATTTTACAGTTGACTACTGTTACACAGCTAGAAATGTTCCACAGTCATATGAATGTGCCATCACATCCCCAGAGTCTGGGAAGTGGAAAGTTGCTATGGATGAAGAGTTAAATTCACTATGGGATAATGACACATTTGAACTCACCTCCCTACCAGAGGGTCGGACTTCAGTGGGGGGAAAGTGGGTTTATACTATCAAATTAGGTCCCAATGGAGAGGAAAAGTACAAAGCCCGTTTTGTTGCAAAGGGTTACTCCCAGGCCCCAGGTATAGACTATCACGAGACATTTTCTCCAACTGCTCGTTTAACTTCGGTTCGAATGTTAATGCAATTAGCTGTTCAAAAAGGTATGGTTATCCATCAAATGGATGTTAAGACTGCTTATTTGAATGCACCTATTGACTGTGAGTTGTACGTTGAGCAACCTGAAGGTTATGAACAAAAAGGGCCCAATGGACAAAAACTTGTTTGCAAGCTAAAGAAATCATTGTATGGCTTGAAACAAAGTGGGAGAAACTGGAACAGTATGTTACATGACTATCTAACACAAGAAGAGTTTGTACAATCCTTAGTGGATCCTTGTGTTTATGTCAGGACTACTGAAAGTGGTCAAGTAATTTTAATTGTATGGGTTGATGACATAATTATTGCAGGTAGCAACACAGATGTGTTGAAAGAATTTAAAGAATGTCTTATGATGAAATTCAAAATGAAAGATCTGGGTATTCTATCATGGTTTCTAGGCATCCAGTTCAAGTGTGGAAATGGGTATGTTGAAATGAACCAAACCCAGTACATAGAAAAGATTTTGTCTCGGTTCAACATGTCAGAATGCAAGCCAAAGGCAATCCCATGTGAGCTGGGTGTAACTAAGGGCAGTACAGTTAATGAAAGCAATTTTGAAAATGTAGGTTTGTATCGTGAGATTGTTGGAAGTTTGATTTACCTCATGACATGCACAAGACCTGATTTGTGTTATGTAGTCACATATCTTTCTCAGCATCTATCAAAGCCAATGAAGGCACATTATGCCATATCAAAACAAGTGCTGAGGTATCTAAAGGGTACTCAAGATAGATGCTTAAAGTTTGTAAAAGGGCCTGAAGTGAAACTAGAGGGGTACAGTGATTCAGACTGGGCAACATCCAGTGATAGACGAAGCATCAGTGGATATGCTTTTAAGTTATGTAGTGCAAGCTCACTGATATCGTGGAAGAGTGCAAAGCAGTCAGTGGTAGCACTGTCTTCTTGTGAAGCTGAGTATGTAGCATTAGCCATGGCTACCCAGGAAGCTAAATTTCTTAGGCAACTATTAGCTGATCTAGTGGGTCCCCCTTGTGAGGTTATTCGCATGTATGTAGATAATCAAGGGGCAATAGCACTGGCTAATAATCCTGTGCATCATAAGAGATCAAAGCATATTGATGTTAAATACCACTTCTTAAGATTAGAGATCCAGAATGGAAACCTCAAGCTGACATATGTACCAACAGAAAATAATGTTGCAGACATTTTTACTAAGCCTGTAACTAGGGTTAAACTTAATAGACTACTTCCATAAATGTTGTAAAGTTGTGATTGAGTGGGGGTGTTGGATGCAAACCCAACTTACATAAAGCGGAAGTATTTACGTACAGGAAATGTCATTCAAGTTAACATTAAATCGAGGCTGTATTGCATCAGCCACCATGTATATATTTCATAGCCACGTGTAACTTCTAGTTAGTGCGAATGTCAGTGAAAGAAGAACAATAAATGTTTGGTTACAGTTGATCTTGGAGTCTTCAATCCACCGAAGAACAAATGGCCACGCTTGCAACAAGTGGAACGCAGTGAAGACTCATAACGATCAGTATCATGGGAGACAAAGAAGATATGGAGAAACTGGAGAGACTGAAGGCAATACGAAGAGCAAATCGTGGTGTGATCACGAAGAAGATTTTTGAGGCCGATGAGATACTTGCAAGGGGAGGTACGTTAAATGATGACGATGTTACTTTATTAGACGTTTTGAATCGCTTACTTAAGAACAAACTTAACAACGAATCAAATGCGCTAGAGAACCAAGTAAGCCCTACTCAACTTACGTCTGGATTTCATCAACCTATGCAATTACCTTCGTTCGGCGCGTTTCAAACCAAAGCGAAATTACCAAAGTTAATTCTGCCAAAATTCCGAGGTGATGTCACAAAGTGGACTAACTTCTGGGACTCCTTCAAGTCAGCTGTTCATGAAAATCCTGCACTTTCACCTATCGATAAATTCAACTATCTTAATTCCCTCCTCGAGGGTCCCGCGTGTCGAGCAATTCAAGGTTTGCCGTTAACCGAAGCGAATTATAATTCCGCTATTGAAATTTTACAAGAAAGGTTTGGAAAGCCACAACATATCATTTCGGCCCATATGGACGAACTGTTAAAAATTCCAAGTTGCACGGGAACTGAACGTTCGAACCACTTAAGATTTGTCTATGACAAAATCAGTGTGCATGTGCGTGGTTTGTCTTCGTTGGGCGTAGCGTCAGATCAGTATGGCGGTTTGTTAGTTTTGTCGTGACTGCTTACACGGCAAATAAATCACAAGTTCGCAAATTTTCCTTCTTTAATGACTCCCGATCAAAGACAACACTATCTTCTTTTTTCTCACGCTGCCGTACGCATTCCCACGCTTACTCGCATTCTTACATGATGATTAGGTGCGGTTACACTCGCCTTCTGCTCGAGGTAACCCTGTGGGTAATTGCCTTGGGTTGGGATCGGTTTGGGTTTCCGGTCAGGTTTAGTCCGCGGTTTCATTGCAAACAATCACCCAAGGTCAACTTTTGACCTGGCAGTGTCTGGCGGAAATTTAATTTATCATGGAGATCGCAAACCGCGAAGCGTATGGCTTGCTTGCGATCGTTCTTCTGCTTCTTGTACGGCGATACCCGGTCGATTTACAAAACACTAGATGCGTGACGCTGTTCCAGTCGAGAAGTGAGTGGCTGTGAGTTTGTGGCACTTGGCAACTGGTGAGTGTTATCGCTCATGCGGACTGATGATCGGACTAGCAAAACCCACAGTGGCTAAGTGCTACCATGCGTTTTTAGAAGCAACTAGCCGTCTCCAGGATGACTTCGTAAAGTTTCCTTCTACAAGGGCGGAAATAAGCAGGAAAATTAAAGGTTTCTCTGAGAAGAGCAAGTCTCCGTATGTTGTTGCATCTTGCTCCCGATTTCTTTGGAATAAAAAACCTGTACAACGGCGTATCTCGTTCAGAATCGTTTGGTTTAAAGCCGCTGTGGAAAAAAAAAACAAACAAAAAAAAAACAATTACAATCATATGCCGCACTAAAGGAAATCGACTTAATGAGTCTTTAGAGCAAAGACAAGTAAAATATACTCACTGTGAACCTCGAAAGCTGGCCACGTTTGATGCCACGTGTATTTAATTTCGTACGTGCCAGGATATTTGCCGCAGTTTCAGCGCATCACCACAAAAATGTGTCCTGCACGTGCTGCGGTTTCCGGATTTACTTTTTTCTTCCACCCGATTGGTTAAACTACTCTTGCGGTTAGATAAACCAAGGCTAAACCCTACAACTTGGTTCGGGAAATGTCATGGGTAATTCTTTTGTTCTTTTTGATGTATCCATAGTGATTTCCCTTGGGCAGTTTCACTGTGGGAATAGAGGTCACACACAAAACACAGACTTCCCATGGGTAAAAACGATTCGTGGTGAATTTGGTCCCACCGCAATCAACAGTACGTTTGGATGGCTTATCTCTGGACCTACTAACGCGACCAGTGTTCCACAAGATTCCTCTGTTGTTTCAAATTTAGTCATCTCGGGTGAAATGTATTTTAATGAAGCGGAAGAAAACGACGAAATTGTGAACATGCTGAAAACCTTCTGGGAAACCGAAAGCATTGGGATTAAGGACGACCTCATCACTGAACGACAACTGCCACTAAAGATTGATCGAACCGACGAAATATCCTTCAATGGTCGGCGCTATGAGGTTTCTTTGCCCTGGAAGGAGGACTGTGAGCCAACTTCAAACAACTATCCAATGTGTGAAAACCGTCTGCGTTCGTTACATCACAAGCTAAAGAATGAGCATAATCTGCTTGCTGAATACGACAAGATCATTCAAGAACAAAACCAAAGGGGAATCATCGAAAGAGTTCCAAGTTTAAAGGGCTCAAGTCAGTTTGATACAAAGTGTGTTCATTATTCACCACACCACGCAGTAGTGCGAAGAGAGCGAGAAACAACTAAGGTTCGCATCGTTTACGATGGATCTTCAAAACGCACAAAGGAAGAACGATCCCTGAACGACTGCCTAGATGTTGGGGAGAATTATATACCTCATATTTTTGATATGTTGGCTAGATTTCGCTGGAATGCTGTTGGCCTAACTGCAGACATCGAGAAAGCTTTCCTCATGGTATGCATCAGGGAGCAAGACCGAAATATGCTTCGTTTCCTTTGGTATGACGACCCTTTCGCTTCCAAACCTAAAATCGCCGAGTTTCGATTCAATCGTCTTGTTTTTGGTCTGCGACCCTCACCTTCAATTCTAGGAGCGACAATCACTCATCATTTGACTTTGTACAAACAAAGCGAGCCTGAGATCGCTGAGCTACTGGAGAAATCGCTGTACGTTGACGATTTAATCACTGGGGAGAACGATGACGAGAAGGCTTTTATTGTTTATAAGAAATCGAAACAAATTATGTCCGAAGGCGGATTCAACCTCCGGAAATGGAATTCGAACTCCCGCGACTTGTTGAAAACCATTGAAGACTGTGAAAGTTCACAAGATCAAACCAAACCACAACAGAATACCACAAATGAAGATGACGAGTCATACGCCAAATTGTTCACTACGCCAGGAAACTCTGAATCAAAGAGCCACATTGTTAAAGTTCTGGGACTAAACTGGGACACTTCATCTGACGAGTTTTTCTTCGACCTAACAGAATTGTACAATTATGGCAGAGCACTTCCGGAAACAAAGAGGTCGATTCTGAAACTTTCGTCAAAGATATTCGATTCTATTGGAGTTCTAACGCCTTTCACTGTTGAAATGAAAATTTTATTCCAAGAACTTTGTCAAACCAAAGTCGAATGGGATGGCAAATTGCAAGGAAATCTGACTCAAGTTTGGAAACTACTGCTCGACGAAATGAAATACCTCAACAGTGTTCGAATTCCCCGTTGCTACTTTCAGTCAGGTCCGTTGGAATTACAACTGCATGGTTTCAGCGACGCTTCAGATCGCGCGTATGCAGCCGTTATTTACATGCGCTCTTGCTACACCGATGGGAGAATCGATGTTCGTCTAGTTGCTTCAAAATCAAGAGTTGCTCCGCTGAAGAAGCAATCTACCCCACGATTAGAACTCCTGGGAGCTGTTCTTCTGGCAAGACTTGTAAACAAATTCAACTCGACCGCAAAACCGTTGAGAACCATCAACTGGATCGACTCAATGACAGCCTTGTGCTGGATCAAGAATGAGAGAATATGGAAACCGTACGTGCAGAATCGTGTGGAAGAAATTCGACGCTTGAGTCAAAGGGACACATGGAGACATTGTCCAAGTGATTTGAACCCAGCCGACATACCCTCTCGAGGGCTGAGTGCAAGGGAGCTTTCCACTAATACGACGTGGTGGAACGGCGCAGTGTTTCTTCACCTACCTGAGTCTGAATGGCCAGAAAACAGACCAACGCAATTTGAAGACGAACTCGCTTTAGAGGAAGCAGTAAAAAACCAACCATCCGTTACGCATTCGCTGATGAACAGGTCAGCAGAACAAGCAGAGAAGAGAATCGACAAATTAATTGACATAACCCGTTTTGGTAACCTGACCAAACTACTTCGTGTTACAGCGTTTGTGTTGGAATTTGTACGAAAGGTGAGGAACAGAATACAAAACACGAAGGAACTCGGAAATCAGTTTAATGATATTGGGGCCAGAGCACTGGCTGAAGCTGAAGACTTTTGGATCAAGGCAGTACAAGCCTCGTCATTTGCGGAAGAAATAAACTTTCTTCTCAAGCTAAAAGCTGAAAGTTCGCCTCCGAATTACGTCTCACAATTTGGCTTGTTCCTGGAAAATGGAGTGTTGAAATGCAAGGGCCGAATAAGCAAGTCTCCTGTACCAGAGAACTCTCGAAACCCTGTATTGTTGCCAGCAAAGCATCAATTGCCAGCAAAGCATCAATCACACGACCAAAATGTAAACCGCTTCTTGTGGCTTCTGTTTACAGACCTACTGACCTGGACGTTGTTGACTTAATTCATTCATTAAATGAAACTTTTTCTGCTATCACGGAACGATTCCTAACGATGATTCTTGGTGATTTTAATGTTGATCAACTTTCCAGAAATAATTCCAACAAGACGCTTCTTGCATCTTTTGCCATCGAAAATGATTTGAAACAGATTATTAGAGAGCCCACAAGAATAACTCAGACCTCAAGAACCTTGATTGATCTAATTTATGTAAATGACAGTCCTCGAATTGTCCAAAGTGGAGTCATTCACTCAACATTGAGTGATCACAGCCTAACATTCTGCATCATGAAATGCGGTGTACCCAAGTAGTATATTAGAGTAAATTTACCCACACCTGTGTTGTTGTTGTTTTTGTTGTTGTTTTTTTTGTTATAGTAAATTTACCCACACCTGTGTTGTTGTTTTTTTTTTTTTGTTATCACACCCTTCTGGTAAGGTTCACTCAAGATTACTACAAGATTCAGGTAAAGATTACTACAATATTACTACAAGATTAGGTAAAGATTCACTCAAAATTCCACAAGATCCGGCAAAGGCGAAGATTAGCCAAACAGCCGTAAAGTCGCCTAAAGATCTTGTAAAAATCAAGGTAAGTTCCGAAACATTTTATCAGAGTGTTAATCAGATATTGCAAAATAAAAAATGATTTAAAAAGAAGAATTAAAGTTAAAAAAATAACAAAATGGACCAATTAAATAATTTATATTTTTGTGAACTAAAAAGAATCGCGAGAGAGTTAAAAATTAAAGGAAGATCAAAAATGAGTAGAAAAGATTTTATTAATGAGTTAAAAAAATTTAAAGAGGAGGAAATTATTAATTTAATTGAAAAAGTTACTACTACTAGTGAGTATATTTGTATTCATGGAAAACTTAAATATTTTTGTAAAGAATGCGGCGGATCACAAATATGTAAACACAATAAATATAAGTATAGTTGTAAAGAATGTGGAGGATCACAAATATGTGAACATAATAAACAAAAACAACAATGTAAAGAATGTGGGGGATCACAAATATGCGAACATAATAAACAAAAACAACAATGTAAAGAATGCGGCGGATCACAAATATGTAAACATAATAAAAATAAGTATAGTTGTAAAGAATGCGGTGGATCAAAAATATGCAAACATAATAAATATAAGTATAGTTGTAAAGAATGCAGAGGATCACAAATATGTGAACATAATAAACAAAAACAACAATGTAAAGAATGCGGTGGATCGCAAATATGTGAGCATGGTAAACAAAAAGCTTCTTGTAAGGAATGTAGGATAAAATTAAAAATGAATTATGATTTAAAGATATAAAATATATAAAAAAAAGATGAGAGAATTATTTAAATACGAAAATGATAAAAAGCTTGGTATTTGTGATTTTATTGAGTTAATCAGGAAAGATTTAACAAAAAAGATCTCAAAAAATCGTGGTTTAATGAATGAAGATAAAAAAAAAAAATCATAGTTTTGAAATTTTGGTTTGAAGAAAAAAAACGTTTTTTTTCTTTTCTTGTTGATATTAAAGGTTATGGTATTGAAAGATTACCAACCGATGAATTTGTTTCAACTTTATTAATGATAGCTAGAAAAACTTATAGAAAAGATTTTGGAGTAGCTGATGATTTTATTATTGATTCAATGGTGGTTACTATATGCCTAGATTAATATAAGATAATTCATAAAAATAAATTCTACAAAAGTTTGTATGATGATTTAATGAAAGTAGCATGGCATCCAAGTAGGTATTGATGTTGAGGAATTAAAGTTATGGGGTGATGAAGATTAATTAAAACTAATTATGTTATATAACCCAAATAATGGTTACATAACAAAAAATTTATCTGAATCTTAAACTTATAGTTATGGGAGAACCCTTCAGATCGAGTTTTTTCCATTCATTGTCTAATATGGTTAAATCAAAGTGGTTTATTAGAGCCTCATATTTTCGAACTGGAATTGTTGGATAATCCTTTGAGGGTATGTTTGCAAGTAGGTGCGATGGTGAGAGATTAACAAGTTCTCCATATTTGGTTTTATTAATATATGAAGACTTATTATCAACTATACTACACATAAGTCTCAGCGGTTCCCTAATCTGTATATTTATGGGGTATAATTTACCGGGATTTATGACTTCAGGCACCCCTAAACCAAACCCCAAACCCCTTGTAAGTTTAATGTTGAAGTTCTTATTTGAATATAGATAGTCAACAGTATCAGTATGAATGATTGTTATCTTCGCCACATCAGGATCATTAAGAAAGATTGATTGAATATTACGAAGAGAATATGTACCGGGTTGAATTATTATGAAGCCCTGATTCTTATCATTGAATAATATCTGTTTATCCTTGAAATTAATCAATCTTTTGGTTTGTATATTACAATCCAGAAGTTGTATCTCCCGAAGATTTTTCAGCGGAGGATCTAAATAAATCCTAGTTTCTGACTCATACATTGTTATGCTTAACATTTTGTTTGATTATATTCATCTTTTTAAATTTTCTATAATCACAGTCTGTTATAAAAAACGACTTACGCGTAAGCTGAAAAATACAGTCATCTACCGAAATAGATACCACGCTAATCCGCCAGAGATAATTATAAATGCTAATATATTCTTTTCATGTTGCGTTGAGTTAATATTATTTTCCTGTTTCATCGAGTCTGTTTTCGTTGAGGTTTTTGGTTCCTTCGGGTTTTTCTTCGTTTCAGTTTTATCAGCGAAGCTGGCCTTGCCTTCCAGGCGAATATGAGGTAACTTTAACTTTGAAGATCCTAAGTTATGACTTATTCCAACCTGTTTTGCTTCAGTGTTTAGGGAATTATTCACTCCAAAATTCATATCATTACTCGCTTTCATAAGTTTGTTATTAAAACCTGTCACGCTTTCAGTATTGATTATCATATTACTTGGCATCAACCATACACCAGGAGCAATAGCTAAATCAAGCCGTAATTTCGCTTCTTGTACAGCTAATTGATACCTTTGGATAGAACTAGAAATGTCATTCTCGATCACACTACTTTCAAATAAAGCCAAGAATTCTTGTTGTGTCTCAATCGCACCACCGCCATTACCATAAATTGAATTTCTTGTGTTGACTTGTGCTCCCAATATACAGTAAACAAAAGCTTCAGCAGATCGATTCAATCTACCAAGTCCAGCTTTAGTGAGTCCATGTCCACTTGTTGGGATAAACCAAGCATATTTCAAATCGGCAAAGTCATCGTTACGGATAAATGAAATGAGATTACCCTTTTCTTTCTTACCTCCTTCATCAGCGAATTTACCACCTTCACTGGGCCATTGATCTGCTTCAACATCATAATTCCTTACAATATGTACATTTTGATATCCACCACCTTTTCCATTATATCCAGAACCATAATCAAGGAATATATCACCCAATCCTCCATTTCTTCCACCTTTCCATCTAAAATCGGCCAAAGGCCTCCCCGCTCCGCGGAAGTCAGAATTATTAGCAATTCCAAATTCAGCACACAATCGTTGATATGCAACTTTACTATATGGATTATTATTTATCACAAAAGGTTGCTCATCAGGTAAAGGGAGACTCAATTCATATAATATCCGCCTTATTGTGAAATATATATGAAACTTTATGAAGCTGTTCACTACTTTAGGATAATTTAAACTTTCAAAAGGACTTATCCCACAACCAGATGTTGCACACCAAACTGCAAAGTTAAGTTGTTGTGGCCAATAATTCATATCGGGCCCGTTCAACCATTTTCTACTCTGATTACCAAATTTGAAAGTAACAACTTGATTGGTAAAAATATTACGCATTTTTGCTGTGAATTTCTTCGTATTTGAAACGTATATATCTAGAAAGGTTAGCATTTTTGTTATATCAGTTGTAAAGTCATCAAATTGGATAAGATTGGTTGGTTATGGATAAACTTTTTGGAAAAGAACTCACCTCAACTGCTCCCAAGCCTAAATGTTCCCATAAAAGTTTTTTCAAATTAGAAGGAAGATTATCAGACCATGTTTTTCCAGTAGGATCATCATTTGACATTACCGTTATACCATTTGCTTTCCATTTAATGTAACCACCATACTGATCAGATACAAATTCAAATTGACTTAGATCAGCATTTGGGTACCTTTTTCTGAAATCTTTTAGTGTCATTTTATTACTTTTAGAATAAGATGAAAAGTCTTTAGATTAGATCACCTCTTTTCTAACACCAGCAAAACAATTACATCCTACATCAGTTCTCTCATATGAAATTTTCAACGTGCGGGATCGGGCGTAGCCCTCCCCAGCTAAGCTGGAGCTGTTCTTCCCCTCCCTTCGGTCAGGTCCTTTAATATTTCCGCCCGAACCTCTGTTCTTATCTGATTCATATTTAAGTTTTTTTCTGTATCTTTTCTAGTTTTTTGGCGGATTTCTTGTTTTAGTTTTTCAAACTTTTCCACCTCTGATAAAATTAGAGAAAATTCTTGGTCTGATATTGCATTATCTTTCAATGCTTTTGAAACTAAGTCGTGAATGGTGTTTACTTTTGCTTTTGCTAGAGAAACTGTTTGTTCATGTTTACTAACTTTATGTGAAAGTCGTTTAGAAGCAGCACCGAATCCAACCGATATCCCCCCACAAATACCCCCCACAGCTCCTAATGGTATACCAACAACAGCACCAAAACCAGTAAGGGAAGTTCCAAGTCCACTTGCAGATAGGATAACTGAAAACACCCCACTACTAACACTTATTTTTGTAAATATACCTCTCGCTCGATTATACTTTTTTCTAACTTCCTCATAATGTTTAATTTCCTTCTCAAGATTTTGTAGTACTTCGCATGACTTTTGTAGTCTGAAATTAACCGACTGAAATGAGGAACTCGGGTCTGAATTAACAGGCACATTAGGATAAATTCTATTGTAGTCATCCATATTGTATTTTACTGATCAACATGATATCTTTAAATGAATTCGGGGTAGTTTTGTTATCGACTCTTCTTTACCCTTTCCACAAAATATAGAACCACAGCCATTATCAACAACCATGCGTTCTTCCCCAAAAATCCAATGACCTCACCCGCTGTTTTGAACAGAAAGCTTACAATCGCTCCAACCATTCCAGGTAATATTTCACCTAGTTTTTTACCAATCGTTTTCAAACCATTACTAACACCTTTACCCAATTTGGCTAGACCTTTGGAAAGATTAGAAACTATAACACCAATAACTACACCTACAGCACTTACAACTGCAAATACTGTAAAACCATACTTTTTGAAGATAGCCTTCACACGTTCCCGTAATGGTAGATTTTTAAGTATTTCTTCATTTTTACTCTCCAGATCAGCTATTTGTTCTTGGTTGTAAATAATACTCTTTCTTGTTAGTTCTCTGAATTTATCAACTTCAGCTTGTAATCTTTCATTACTTTGTTCTAGATTTTTTAAATTGGATAGTCCATTCTTATTTTTTTCAAGTTCATCTTTGTATCGATTCAATTCAACTTTAAGTTTTTCAACCTCTGTTTTAGCTACCACCTTCTGTTTAACAGCTGCATCTAAATAGCTTTCACTTTCAGCTATTCTGGTTTGTTGTTTTTCAATTATAGCTCTCAACTCTTTTCTATCAATTGTAACATATTGTTCTATCTCCTTTTCACCTGTTTCTACAACTGAGCTTAACTCACCTATTGCATTATTTAAATCCCTAATTTTTTTATTGGCTTCATTCAACCGCAAGGCTGTATTATAATTTCTTGAAATAAGTGTTTCATAATCACCACCAATCTCTTTTAATATAGTGTTTGGTAAACCTTTAGTGTTTATTTTCCCATTTTTATCAATCAATATGTGAGGCGCAGCATTACGTCTATTACTCAACATCACCATTGTATTTCCTTCACTATCAATTAAATGCTGTAAACGTGGCTTCAAAAGGTTTAAATTCAGGTAACAAACTTTTTATATATTGCAACGCTTCCATCCTATTTTCATATTGCTCATCTTTTTCTTTCTGTTCCTCTAATTCTATTTCTTCACTTGGTAATTGTGTATATCCTGATTTTGTTTTAGGTCTAGCACCCTCATCCTCATAATTCCTATCACCTCTGGTTGTAGATGTTACTAGAACTTTTTTTTGTGATGGCTTTCTACCCAGTAGTGAACTTTTTTCATCAAAATCATCAGGATTTTCTTCTTCCCCCAATCCAATGGGATCATCGTCTGGTACTTCTGGTAATTCTGCCATGATTTTTTACTCATCAGTAAGAAATCTTTAGACCGACTATGTCTGAACCCGACAGGATTTAACTAATCACATACAATTAACTAAAAGAATTTACTAACCGCATAACCCAATACCAACATACCACCACCTACATATGTCATTTCACCTATCTTTTGATTGTCACTAGGTCTATAATAATCCGCAAAGCGGGGCTCTTTCAGAGTTTCAGCAAATTTTGGTTCATGCATTTGACTATATAATTTCAAAGCTTCATCTGTATTCGAAATATTTTTTGATGCCTGATATTTTGCATCCTTTTGTTGTAATTTCCAATCAATTAGTTTCTGTCTATTTTCCTGATATTCTGCATAATCTTTTTGATATTTTTCTAATGCCTTATCGTGTCGTATTCGTTCTGCATCTGTTTTATCACCTGAGAGATATTTTGCAAGATATGATCCGCCAACAAATGTAGTTGCATTCAAAATAGCTCCACCAACCATCATTGCTAATGCTGCCATATTTTAATTTGGTAAAATCTTTTGATCCTCTAAATATGTTTTTAGATACATACTACCTGACAATACAACCACCCATTTAGCATAATTTGTAATACTTGAGGATGGGTCGTTCATAAATGATTCTTTCATAACCTTTTTAGCTACATAACCAACAGCAGCTGCTAACCCAATAAGTACTGCTGAATCAGTAACAGTTTTCACAAGTTTGTTTTCAGTTGACATAATTTTTTTACTGTATCAGTAAGAAACCTTTAGACCCCTTTAGGGCCGCGAAGCAAATCACATCATATCATTCCCATTTTTGACGGTTGTGGTGTTTGTGATGGTTGGGTGGGGGTATTAATCGGAGCTGGTCCTACGGATCTTGTGGGTGGAACATTAGTTGGAACTTGAGATAAATCTACTATTCTATTTTTATTATCCTCCTTTTGTCGGTATCTCATAAACATGTCAAATGCTGTAAAACCTATTCCTACAATAGATAAAACGGTTGTAAAAGATAGTTCTGGAAGCCAGCTTCCGCTTCGCGGGGAGGACTCCGTCCGATTTGCTTTTGATTCACTCTCTCCATTTTCATTTTGCTCTTCTTCACGTTTCATTTGCTCCTCAGCTCGCAGGGTCTCTCTAGCTAATGCTTCTTTTGCTTTTTTATTATATTCAGCTAATTTCTTACCTGCTGCTACTTTTTTAGGATCTTTACCCCTCTTTTTAGAAGCATTACCTTCAGTTTTTTCTTTTGGTTGGTCTCTAGTAATTTGTTCAACAACTTCTTCGGACATTATTTTACATATCATTAAGAAATCTTTAAATAACATCATATCATGCTTAGTAAACAGTATCATTCCCATCAGCAGCTTGGTTAGTAGCCTGCTCAGTCATGCTTGAAACCTCTTGTATTTTATGCTCAGTTGTACTTGCAACTTGTTGAATTTTGTTGAATTTAACGTGTTTAGCAACTTGAAATAGCCCGCTAGCAAGTGCTGCCAATCTTCCTGCTTTCAATGCTAAGAGCCCTACAATGTTTGTTAGTTCACGATTAACTAAATCATCATTCTTCAAATCATCACAAAGAGATTCTATATCATCTACAGGAACCATGTAAGAAATAACTTTAGAAATTAATTGAAGAGATGAATCTACTAACCCACCGTTAATTTTCTTACCTAATACTGCTTGATATCGATTATAATATTTTTCAATGTCTTTTACTGATAATTTTTTTATATCACCCAAACTCATATCAATACCTAAATACTCTTTTGTGGTTCCAAGAGCTGCTAGAATAGCCAATGATTCTTGTTTTATTTCAAGTTCATTATCATTATTATCTTTTACCTCTGTCTTTTCTTCAATGTAATCTTCAACTTCTGTCATCTTTTGTGATAATAGATGGATTATTTTTAAATCGGATTTGCCGGTCCGAAGTAAATTACTTCAGGAATCTCTAAATAACAATTAAATGGGTGACGTAAAGATAAACACAGTCTAGAATATTTTTCTTTTTTCAGTAGTTGTACAAACTTTTTACTAGTTTCAGAGTCTAAATCAGCGCCATAATCTTCGAAAAACATCTTCATTCCTTTTTGCGATGGATTATGGAAAGTAACAACGCAGGCAACATTTTCCCGGAATGGTTTTGCTATGGATGTTAATTGCTGAGTGAGAACCCAAACTGATAATCCATGATGTCTTCCAGAGAATGCTAAATCTATAAACTTGTTTGATCGCTTCTTCAGGTCATTCGAAACAGCGCAATCATCTAAAATTATTAGTGTATTTGTTCCAGAAAATAAAGTTTGACAATCAGTTAACAATTCATTAATCTCATCAATGTTACTAGCATCAGGTGATAATACATAGAAATGTTTATCTTTATTAGCAAAATTATGATATGTTTTATTTTTAGCATAGGTTGGACATATTAAGATAATATAATCAAAAATTTTTAGGAATGGTCCTCGAAGCCGTTCAATGAGATACTTTGTTTTCCCACAATTTGTTGGTCCAGTTATAATACAATGAAATGGTACTTTATCTCTCAATTCCTCCATAATTTTGTATCATAACTAAAGGTTTTTTACTTCAGTACTTAATTGATCTTAAACCTGAATTCATAATCTCCATCATTGCGTCAGCCACAACAAACATATGACAGGTTATAGTACCAGATCCACTTTGTTTTCTTTTAATTTCTAGTTTTACTCCATCTTGTGTATTGTTTAATGCTAGACCCCCGCCATGAATACTATTATCAGGGTGAGTTCTCATATCAACCCAAAGAGCAAACTTATCAGCATAAAAATCCTTTTCCTTTACCGACCATCGAGCAAAGCTCTCCCCAGCGAAGCCGAAACGTTTCTTTACCGACTCCCATAGATCTGATGGTATCATCCCCTTAGAGTATAAACGATTTGGCACGCCATCAACATCTATATTAATCGAGGTTATACCTGGATTGTAAAAATTCTCAGAGTTGCGTGCTCCTGCTGCAATTGGCAATGTAAACAAACATAATATCCCCGTCATTGATCTTCTAGGTAGATTAATATGCTGATTTATAACACCATCGCCACCTATGGAAAAGGTAAAAGTTTTGTGTAGAGTGACATTTTCATAAAAGAATCCTTTTCCAACCTGATAAGCTGCCTGAGCCTCACGGGCTAAGTATTCACTTGAAATGGAAGAATATTCTAACTCAAGGTTTTTGATTGAATAAGATGGAGTCTTAGTAGTGTCAGAATAAACAACAACATCATTAACTGGAGCAAGTGTAATCTCAAAGATTAGATGATTATCTAGTGCCTTTGGATAAAAAACCCCATGATCGTTTAGAATAGGGTGGTTTAGTGGTATACGATACTTTGTGTTATGTACTGATGCAAGAGCCACTTCCTTAACATCTTGGGTTTTCTTATCACCTGCATTTGTCCTGAGCTTTCTCATGTTTTCAGAAGAAATACCTTGTTTTAATCTATCTTCACGTTCTTCATATGTTAAGAATAAGTCATGATAGGTTTGAAATAGATCATATCTTTGAGTATCTTGTAATGTTTCACCGCCAAAAAGAACCCTAAGTCTAGATATAAGATTACGGCCTACATTATTCACGAGTGTCTTATTAGCATGCCCATCAATATCCAAGTCAAATAGTAAAGATACACTTCCTGGTACAATCACTAAATTCTCAGAAAGTTTTGGAATATTTATATATAATGTTTCTCCGGGGCTAGCAGATGATGGATTGAGAGTAATTCGATTCATTGTTGATTCTGCTTTCAAACCAAATGGCTCTCGTGGAATTCTGTTTGGATTAATTTTTTCAGACGTCATATTTGATTTATAAGATACTTTGGTTAATCTTTAAATGAGTTCAAACTTAGTAAAAAATTTAAGTAGGATATATTATTCAACTGAAGGATATTGGAAAGGATATTCTGCGATTAATAAATTAGCTGAGAAGGCAAAAGTAAGTGAAGATGTGGCTAAACAATGGTTAGAGAAACAAGCAATTTGGCAAATATATCTACCAGCTCCAAAGTATATTCCTAGACCGCACTGGACTGTGGATAAACCTAATCAGATTCACCAAGCAGATTTATTATTTTTACCGCATGATAGAGTTGGAAGAAAAACATATAAATACGCATTAGTTGTGGTTGATGTAGCCTCGAGATATAAAGATTCCGAGCCATTAACCTCAAAAGAAAGTCATGAGATATCTAAAGCTTTTGAAAAAATATATTCTAGAAAGTTAAAATATCCTAAAACATTAATGGTTGATCCAGGAAAAGAATTTATGGGTGAGGTTACAAAACTTATGAATTACCATAATGTAAAAATCCAAAGAAGTGAAGCTGGAAACCATAGAGCTCAAGCATTTGTTGAAAGAGCAAACAGAACATTAAGCGAACGATTATTTAGTCATCAATATGCACAAGAAATGCTGCAGGATGAAAGGTCAAGAGTATGGGTAAAACGATTACCAGCTATTTTGAAAACTTTGAATAATACACCAACGAGATTAACTGGAAAAGAACCTGATGAGGCTATAAAACAAAAAGAAGTTGATATTGAACCTAAAAAATACCGACTACCAGGAGGAACTAAGCGAGTTGTTGGGCTTGATGAAGTTAGGTTGCCAGTCGATGTTAAAGTTAGATATTTATTATCTCCTGGCGAGCTTGGAGGTGGAGAACGAAGAAGAGCTACTGATCCTATTTGGAGTATACAAATTTATTATATTACGCGTAGCGTCGTTTCAGCCAACCAGCCGGTTTTATATTATTTACAAGATGGCCCAAGACGGGGGTTTGTGAGAGAAGAACTTCAAGTTGTTCCTCATGATACTGAGTTGCCGCCTAATTCTGTTTTGAAATGATCTAATACAAAGGTTTTGTGTGAATTCCATCTTCTTCAACTATTCGTTTATCATAATATGCGTTAAGCCCTAATTTATCTTGAGTATATGTTACAATTTCGTTTTTATTAACTCTAAACCCAGTGTTTTTTACCCTATCTATTTTCCCCGTTAAAGCTTCATAGTATCTACCCCACGTCATATCGTTTTGGTAATGTATTGCCCCTTTACAACTAAACTTTGTTTTTCCCTTTCCATCATCGGCGTAATAACATTTTGGTGAAAGAGCAATCATTCTTATTCCTTCAAACTCTTTCTTAAACAGTCCAGGCGTTCTATCGTGATATTTTGAGGTTGATAGAAATTTTTGTTTACCTTCTCTAAAATATTCATCTCGTAATTCAGGTTTTACAAGATTATCCAAATCTTCATCCGAATATGCAAAGTAATAGCTATCTGTGTCTGAATAAACTAACTCAAAATCACTTCTGTCAAAATAATAATCAAGAAAATCGTAGTAAAATTCTAACATTCTAAGTTTGGATAGTTGATATACAGCTATACCACACTGATAAGGTGTGCTTATTTCTACACAGCGTTTCCTTTTTGTTATTTCATATGTATCATTTATCTGTTCCATATCTAAAAAGAAGGGGCTTCTAATAGCATTATTAACCTCATCCACATTTTGAGTATAACTTGTATTCTTGTGTTCTTGTTTATTTTCAATCATTTTGCCATAGAATGCGTTTCCTTTCAGTTTGTTGGTATCAGCCAATTCTTTACAACCTTTATACTTTGTTTTTAGTTTTTCAATCAATACTTTAAAGTGATTATCGGCGTAGCTGCCCCCATTCTCGGTATGGTCTTCAATAAATTTTAATATATCAGGGAATTGATTTAATTCATTAGTAAGGGTTACGACATCATCTATTTTGTTTTTATCAAAAGCTTTACTTAACTTTTCTAGTAAAACCTCAATATCACCATCTCTTCTCGCATTGCTTACTTCACTTGGAAACCACTCAAATGGTTTGCCCGGTTGATATTCTAAAATTTTATGAACAGCTGTTATTACCAAACCATGATTAAGATACCATTTTATTTTCGGTGTATATAGTAAAATTTCATTTGCTCTTGTTACGCTTAACAATTTTAGTGCTCCTTTTATAGTTTTTCTGCCTGTAGCTTTTTGATATTCTTTCATATGATCAGGTATTAAATTTTCAGGGACAGTATCTACAACATATAAAGGCGGCATCTCCTCAAATTTTTCCAAAAGATTCTCTGGTGTGTGAATATCCACTTGACAGAAACCGAACAATTTATCTGTAAGAATATCATTACAAATTTTTTTAATATATTCAGGATCTGTTGGATTTTTTACTTCAAAATATTTCTCTTTACCACAAGGCATTTCCAACCCTGACACATATAAATATAAACTATTTGCATCATCACCGCGGATACTTTTGCAGGGTTTTGGATTTTTATAATTATGAGAACGAATAAATGTCTTACCCACCTCAGCCCAACGAACAAATACTTGAGCCTGCCCCCCGACCATGCCTGTTTTTAAAAGATCATAAGCTTTATTTTTATTACATACAGTACATTCTTTTCTTATAGTAAAACATTTTTCACATTTCCCCTTACCGCTTTTCGGTTTTTTACAATTAACATTACATTTACAATAGCAAGGATCGCCCGGAGCATACAAATCACACTTACCCTTACTATTTTTTATAGCTTTATTCAACACATATCTCATTGATATCCCCGGGATTGATACCGCGTCTTTTAGCATGTCTATATCATCACAGAAATATTTTTTGCGTGTTTTTTCAACAGCTTCTACAAAAGGAATAACATCACCTTCGTTATACTCTATCAACCAATCCTTCAAGGTTATACAACCTCTTTTTTCCATTTCATTCTTATATTCTTCATATTCTTGGCGGGATATTGTTATTTTCTTTTTAAGATCTGAGTAAAAATCTTCATATTTTACAGGGCCTATGTGAGAAAGCTTATCATAACTATCCAAAAATTGATAGGGGAAGAAAAGTTTTTGTTGTTCGCAGTTGTTTGCTTTACACCAGTCATCAAAAGAAAGCCCCGGGGCTAAGTAATTAATCATATCCAAAAATTTAAAACGAGGAGTTTTCAGGTACATATATTTATTTTCTTTCTTTGCCACATTTAGTGTACCCTCAATCTCGGTAAAACTATTTACAAAATGTATCTTAATCATATTAAAATCATACTTTCCTGAATTAAAACCTAAAACAGGAACTTGATTACACCACGCTTCATGCAGCTCTTTTACTTTTTTTGGAATACTATCTTCATCAGGAAGAGGATAATATTTTAGCACTTTTTTAACAATATCTTTTTGTCTTCTATCCAAATCTTTAACAAAATCTTTTATAAGCTCTTCTGGATTATTATTCACAACACAAGTTGCTTTTTTCGATAAATTATCAGATATAGCTATACTAATCGGAATATGTTTATTTATAAAAGTTAGATCTTCAGTAACCTTTTCAGGTTGTTTTGGTTGCATTGCTTCAGAATCCCAAACAATAAAATATGGATAGTGAAAAAATTTCTTTTTAAAGTTTACATATTTTAATTCTGGCTTTTCATGCTCCCAAATAGATACTAAATTATACCCCATGGCTTTGATTACCTGTTCCTTTCTCAGAGTTTCGTTGTATTTAATTTTATCATCGCTTGAACAGGGGCATCCATGCCATTTACACCCATAGTATTCATAGACTGTATTAGTCACAGGTTCATAACCATCCACCAAAAAAAGCTCATTTTCACCGTCCTTAACACATCGTTCACCACCATGCCCGCATAGAGCATGATGAATATGTTTACCTATAAGTTCAGACTGTTTCTCTATCCATCTGCATCCAACATAACTAAATTGGGTATTTCCACCATAAAATATTTTTTCTGAGATGCTCATTGTTGGAACACATTTTTTACCTTTACAAATTACTTGTGTTTTTCCTCCTGTACATGTATTGTCATTCAAATGTCTATCATAATTACCATGTCTGTTAAATCTTTGTTCACATCCATGACATTCCCAACTATTAGTCAACAAAGGCAAATCTTTTATGTAAAAACAATGGTCATTATAAAGTCCGGCATCCAAAGTTGGTAATTGTTTTTTGATTTTACCTTTACCGTACACCAAGACCCACGTTTTTTTGTCTTCTTTTGGCTCAAATATCCTAATGTTAATATGAAAAAACTTTGAGATATCTTCAAGTTCAATAAGATCCGTTCCTTTTATATCTTCTTCTTTCAGATTTGGTTTACCATAAAATTCTTGAGCTAGTTTTAAAGCTAATTGTTTTATTCTTTCGGCGGGTCTATTTTTCTCATCAAGATAGTTCCTAAAAACAGCCAGGGTATTCCAAAAACACATTTTGTTATCATAATTATCAAGGGCATGAATAGATTTCTTTTTGTGTAGCCAATCTGGTAAAGGTCCACAACCCATTAAAGTTTCATTTGTATGAATTAATTTTACATTAACTTCGTTAAACACAACTCTACCTTGATATACACCGGGGTTTTTTACAACTTGCGTTGGTGGAAGATACGCGTTACTCCAAACTTGGGTGTTCTCCAAATCTAGTCTTTTTATTTCACATTCTTCAATATACTCCTTAATTTCTTTTAATGTTTTTAAAGTTCCTTTTCCATGAATTGTTTTGTGGTAGCCAGCTATTTCTCCTTTTCCACGATGAATGTTGGATTTGAAACCATATACAACCCTTGTTCTCATCTGTATCTCCGGACTTATTCTATCCATAATTATTTGCGATATGTCATTATTAAGATCCGCATTTATTACAATGTTGTTTTGCCCCACCATCTCTTCTCTGGTTCTCTTCCAAAAGGAATAAATTTAAAATTTGTTGGAGGTCTTAGTTTAATTTTCTTATCTTGATTTTCAACTGTTTCAGGTTTATTTTGTGTTTGATTATTAACCTTTTTTCTAGGTGCTGGAATTGGTTTTATGATTTTTTTATTTGTTAGATTTTTTAAAGATTCATAAAACTTTTTTCTATCTTCCACTTTATAATTTTTAATTATATTCCTTTGGTTTTTATTAGGTATTTTTTTATTAGTTGTAACTGTAACCTCTTCATAAAACTTTTTTCTATCTTCCACTTTGTAGTTTTTGAATATTTTTTTGGTGGTGGGTTTTTTAGAGTGTTTGGTATCCTTAACCGATTCAAAAAACTTTATTTTTTCTACCACTTTTGAATTTTTGCCTGGAATATTTTTTCTAGGGGCTGGGATAGGTCTTTCCTTCTGTTTAGGAATATTTTTTCTAGAGGCTGGGGTAGGTCTTTCCTTCTGTTTAGGAATATTTTTATTTTCATTTTTGGTTAAAGTTGGTGGGGGGATGGATGGTGGTGATCCTGGTGGCGTGCCTGGGCGGGGTCTGGGTGTGGGGCTACCTAGTTGTGGTACCGCATTATCATACATTTCAACGAGTTCAGTAATTTTTCGCAATTCTGTTAAAAGGTCGCTTTTTCTCCTCAATTTTGACCTGCCTTTAATATTATATTCTTTTGCAAGTTGTTTCAGTTGATCAATATTAAGTCTATCCATTTTGTTATTTTTTTTAACTTTAATTCTTCTTTTTAAATCATTTTTTATTTTGCAATATCTGATTAACACTCTGATAAAATGTTTCGGAACTTACCTTGATTTTTACAAGATCTTTAGGCGACTTTACGGCTGTTTGGCTAATCTTCGCCTTTGCCGGATCTTGTGGAATTTTGAGTGAATCTTTACCTAATCTTGTAGTAATATTGTAGTAATCTTTACCTGAATCTTGTAGTAATCTTGAGTGAACCTTACCAGAAGGGTGTGATAACAAAAAAAAAAAAACAACAACACAGGTGTGGGTAAATTTACTATAACAAAAAAAACAACAACAAAAACAACAACAACACAGGTGTGGGTAAATTTACTCTAATATACTACTACCCAAGCTTCCGCCAAGAAAATTTGAATACAGTTCATTCAAAAATTATAACCAAGAGTCCTTTGTTAAAGAGCTATCTCAAGTACCATGGTCAGTCATCGATGGTGTTGATGATATTGATGATGCGGTTCTCCTCTGGGACCAGTTGTTCTCAGGTGTCGCAGATATCTATGCTCCATTAAAATTCAAACGAGCTAAAGGAATAAAGAACCCTTGGGTAACAACAAAGTTATTAGAGATCAGACGTGATAGAGATTATCACCACAAAAAGGCACGAGTTCAGAATAGTGAATATCACTGGAAAATGTACAAGAAATTGAGAAATTATTCTAACTATGAGGAAAGAAATCTCAAGTCAAAATATTTCTGCAAGTTAGTTGAGGAGGCTAAAAACGATGGGGGTGAAATGTGGAAAGCCATCAAGAATGCTCTACCAAATTCAAAGAAATCTGTTGTGTTTTCAATCTTTGACAATGGTAAAGTTTACACTGATAGTGCTTCAATAGCGAAGATCATGAATAACCATTTTATTTCCATTGGAAAAAAGTTATCCAAAGCCTTTAAACACTGTACTTCTAAGTTTTCTACAGTAAACAGTCAACAACTCCATTTCAACCTGGTTCCTGTTGATGAGGGATTTGTATCTCAAACCATTGCAAAACTTCGACCAAGTAAAGCAGTGGGACTTGACAAACTTAGCGCACGTCTATTGAGGGATGGCTGTTCTGTCATCGCACCTGTATTAACATCACTGATTAACAAGTCCATTAGTGACGGTGCATTTCCCAAGTTATGGAAATCTGCCAAAGTCTCAGCGCTCTTTAAAGGAGGTGACAAATTATCAAAGGATAATTATCGACCAATTTATATATTGCCCACTGTAAGTAAGATCATTGAAAGAGCTGTACATCTACAATTGAGTAATTACCTTGAACACAATAACTTACTATCTACGTGTCAGTTTGGATTTCGTCTGGGCAAATCAACATCTACAGCTTTGGTTAACTTTACAGACCACATCCTAAGCAATATGGACAGTGGCAAAGTTACAGGTGCAGTCTTCCTGGATCTTAAAAAGGCGTTCGACACCGTCAATCACGAATTCCTTATAAAGAAACTTAAGAACTTGGGCGTAATTGGGAAAAGTTTGTCATGGTTCAATTCCTACCTCAGTGGACGAACTCAGAAAACTGTGTGTGGTAATACCATCTCACCCGAAGCCAAAGTGTCTATTGGGGTACCACAGGGGAGTATACTCGGGCCTTTATTCTTCCTGATCTATATCAACGGAACTGAATCTACTCTCAAATTTTCTAAGATGACGATGTTTGCCGACGATATGGCTTTTTACTGTTCTGAGACCTCTGCCGCTGATTTACAACGCAAGCTTAATTATGACCTGCAGAGTATCTCTTCCTGGCTACAAGAGCACAGGCTTACCCTGAATATTAAAAAATCAAAATTCATGATCATTGGCAGCCGGGTTAAATTGAAGAATTTCCAGGAAGTGCAGCTGGTGTTGGAACAAGATAGTCTGGAAAATGTTACAGAGTTTAAATATCTTGGTATAATCATTAATCAACATCTCACATGGCATGATCACGTTGAGATGTTACACTCCAAAGTTGCACAGCGCCTTGGTGTATTAAAACGTATAAAACACTTGCTGCCTGTCTATGCTAGAAAGCTTTATGTCATGATGATGATAGTTCCTCTGCTTGACTATGCATCAGTTGTCTGGGCTGATAAAAATAACAAGAACCTAATGAATTTGCTCCAGATACTTCACAATAAAGCAGCTACATTAATTCTCAACAAACCACCTTGGTCTTCTTCTTCTGACGTGCTTAAAGAACTCAAGTGGCTGGACTTATCTCGGCGAAGAAAATTTCAACGCTGTATTTATATGTACTACCAATTATCTGAAGATGCAGCAAGCTTTCTCAAAGGCAAAGACTTCCACAAGTATAATACACGTAACAAAGATCTGTTGAGAACAGTTAAATCCAACACTAACTGGGGCGTACAAACATCTCAGAATTCCTGTGCTCTAAGTTGGAACTCTTTACCTAATGACATTAAATTGTTGTCAACGATAGATAAACTTAAAAGAGCTCTAAAATGTTACTTAAATTCAAACTAATACTTATTTTTTATTTTTGTTTGTTTTACTTGTAATCTATTATATTTATATACTTCTTAAATGCAGTTCCCTATTGTAAATCACCTTTGTGACATAGGCCTACTGTCAAAAGAAATGTATTATTATTATTATTATTATTATAATTTGTTAAACTAATCATTAACGATGTTCACGACTTGGTCAAGCATGGTGGAGTACGAGACACACTCACCACGTTGAGGGAACGATTTTGGATCTTACGGGGACGCGAATCTGTGAAACAAGCTATAAAGAAATGTGTTGTTTGCCGACGCTATGACGGAACTTCGTTCAACTCTTTACCATCTACAGACCTTCCAAGCGAAAAAGTCTCTAACGATCCACCATTTTCCCATGTAGGACTGGACTTTGCAGGACCGTTGTTTATTAACGACAGACATTCTGCCGAGAAGATAAACGAATCGAATAAAGTGTATGTATGTCTGTTCACTTGTGCATCGACTCGAGCGATACATTTGGAGTTAACCCAAACAAACGAATCGTATGGAATTTCATTATCGAGAAGGCACCTTGGTGGGGAGGATACTGGGAACGATTAGTGCGCAGCATTAAACCACCTCTGAAGAAAGTCAAAGGAAGATCTACGCTGGATTTCGATGAACTCCATACTGTGTTGGTAGAAGTTGAAGGTGTAATAAATTCAAGACCCATTACATACGTTTACGACGACCAAGATTCGATTTCATACCCGTTGACTCCTTCGGATTTGATTTATGGTCGGCGTATAGCGCCAACACCAAACGTTTCTCATCAAGAGATAATCAGCACATATCAGGCTCTGACACGCAGGTCACTTCATCACAAGAGGCTTTTGCAACAGCTGACAGATCAATGGAAGAAAGAGTACCTCACAAGTTTACTGGAACGAAAACAACGTGGCGCTAAGGGAAGTGACAAGGAGTATGTCTCGGTGGGAGATATAGTAATACTGAAGAACGATGCGACTAGCAGAAGTTATTGGAGACTTGCTAAGGTTGAAGAGCTCATTTACGGTGCTGATGGCAACGCTCGAGCTGCGATTGTCAAAGTGTCTAACAACAGGGGCTCTCCTGTTCATTTGCGACGTGTTATTCAACATTTAGTTCCTATATAAGTGAGAGCTCCACCTCAAGAACGCACGATACAGGAAGTCTCGCAACCATTGATGAGAGCAAACGATAATCAGAGACCTCTTCGTAATGCGGCTATTATTGGAGAGATTCGTCGTAGGAACAACGCTATTATGTGAATTCTACAGTTCTTTTCGTTTTCTTTTGAAAGTTTCTCATGTTGTAAAACTTTGGGGAGTGTAGAAAACATTGTAGATGCCCCCACGCGTGTTTTTGGTTACGCGATCGTTTGTAAACCTAGACTTGTTTGTTTTGTTTGTACAGTCGATCTCATGATCACACACGTGATCTTTGGTATCTCATGATTCGCACGTGATCATTGGAATGCAGTAAAATAACACAGACTTTCTAGATGCTTCGATAGAATTGCGTTAAACGAGTTCAGATGATGTTAAACTATTTCGACAGACAAATAAAACGAATTGCTTTATTGAATTATACGAGAAACGAGTGTTTACGACATAAACATTCCAGGATCAAAACATTAGAATGGTCAAATTAAATGAACAGTGAAGTTGAGTTGGAACATTCTCCATATAGCATTAAAAATTTTAGATTCCCATCTTGAACTTGTTATATTACAAGAACTATCTCTAACATGTATCCATTTACATTACTGTAAAATAATTTAACAGTAGAGCAACAATTATAAGTAGAGTATTAATTGGTGTAACACAACCTAAATCAAAAAGGTTTAAAACAACAACTGTTACAATTAATTAACTTGAATTTGAATATTACACAGTGGTTTCAAATAGTTTTGTTGTATAACACATTTGATTTGAGAGTAAACAGGGAAACAAGGTTGTGGATTAACTGTTATCCATCTAAACTCAAAGAATTTATATGTTACGGGAGGCCCCGTACCCCCTGCCAATCATACCGTGCCAACTGTTGTTGCCATGCAGCAGGCGGCATTGGAGCATGAATGGGTAGAGGTGGGGCCATTGCTCCTGCATAAACCTGCGGGTTGCTAGCAGGAGTTCTTAAGGCCCCACGTCCAGCAGGGTACACGTAGCTTTGTTGGTGTTCTATTTTGGCCAAGCTGGGAATGTTTTCATGAGGTGACTCTGTCACAAGTGCTCTACTACTCCATGGGGAAGCTGAAGAAAAAGGAACAGATTATAGTCAGACTAAAAAAAAAAAACAAATGTTTGCAGAGGTGCAATTCTGAGACCAATCACAATTTCCAAACGATGAAATCACAGTAAGTGAATGATTTCCAACAAACAAACTTGACCCACTTTGGTAACAGCAAGGGATGGCTTACAATTCAAAAAACGTCTCCTGTAACAGATAAGCAATTAAATTGTGATCTTTGCATCCAATTTTGATTTGGTAGACTGCCACAGACATTCTTTAAGAAATGAGGCCATCTTGAAATCCTGCTCTTCACATAACTTACGAAAACAAGAATTGCACTGCCATTAACCTCACCAAGAGGTGGCCACATGGAACAGAAAACAGTGATTCCATGATCAAATTTGAACAGCTGCAGGTGTCTTAAATACTTGGGGTTGCTGCAGTATACTTGAATGCATAGTACATTTACCCTGACTAGCCACGGAACCAGATGCCACACCCACATTTGGGCGTCGTAACGGCTGATTAAGGGGTACCCCTCTTCCTCTTCCACGACCCCTTCCCAAACCTGGTGCTGAGCTAGAGCTTGGCAGATGCCGAGGTTGCTGTGGTAGCTGCCACGATGGTGATTGTTGCTGCCTCCCATAATACCCTGCATCTTCGTCATCATCTGCCGTATGCTGCAAACTCTGCTCATCGTATGTTGGTCCAGACCGCGTGTACATACCATACCTTCCAGCATAACCAGCACCTTCAAATGAATCAAGTACATTGTCAATGCCTGTAGCAGCACCTGTGTACCGCTTAACATGACAGTTTTGTTCAATTACATCAAGAGCATGCATAGCATGCAGTGTTTAGTCTTTTTGGCTTATGCTCTTGTATACCCTGGACAGGCACAAGTGTCTTTAATTTTCTTTCATCCTTTTTTACCTTCCCAACACACAACTGCAGTACTTGTTTTGTTTTTGATAGTTTCTACATGTTATTGTCCGAGTCAGTAAGTTGACGCCATCTGTACAAAGTTGAATTAAACCTGTTCAAGCCAAAGGGATTTGTCAGTAATGCACAGACCAAGTAATTTGGCTGCACTTCAATGCCTGCAGCAAAAACTAATTCATGCTGGTACCATTGCAAATGAAAGACAGCTTAAAAGTGTTTACAACAAAAATAAATAACTAGATAAATGACATGAAATAAATGCACGGATAACAAAAGTGCCAATACCCTCATTGGTAGCTGGATCATTATAGTATCGATAGTCCCTTGAAGCAAAAGGCCCATTATCATCCATGGCTTCTCTGAAACCACTTGGTCTGGTCTCTTCTTGATGGAATCGGTTTTCAGGGGCCTTGAGTTCAGTACAAAATGTGCCTTCAGGTCTTTCAGGCAAGTGACTTGGAGTGAGAGGAATTCTATACACTGTGCATAAGAAGTCTGACATACAGTAGCTGAAAAAGATCACAAGAGAAACTTCCAATGAGTTGAGCCTAAAAAGAATCATTGCTGACTTGTTACTCTTATTGTGTTTTGCTCCACTGTTATAAAGGCAAAACCAAAGCAGTTACATCAACCAATCGAAATTCTCCAATGAACCAATCAGAACAGTCTGAGAACAAGCAGGAGAAAATGAATACAATTAGGAGATCACCTCTGACTGGATGATATTGTGACATGAGGTTTTTTGGCCAATCACAGCAATAGAAAACCAAGCAACCACATAATAATTACCATTTTTGATGGTCAACTAAGAATCAACGTCATCATATCATTGTGAAAAATTACTTTGTAAGGATTCAAAGGGAATCCTTGAAGAGAAGCTGCAATGGCCTGCTAATCAAATAATAGAAACACCAATTACAGTCATGGAGAGGTTTCTGTGATAATGAATAGTTTTTTTTTTCTTACCAGTAGCGTAGTACTGTTCCTAATGCACAATACTTCACTTCCTGCTTTTCGTGCCAATCACACCTAAAGAAAGCAATCATAGCTACATCATTTTGACCGCCAAAGATAGATAGATAGATCCCTTTATTTAACAACGGTATAAAAACTCCTTCAATATTACATACACATAATATTGCTATCAATGGAGGCCGTTAAAAACTAGAATGAAATATTATTATTGAGTATGGATATGTAACTATTTACAATTATTTATAATAAAATACTTATTGATAATAACTAACTAACAAAATAAAATAGACAAACAAGTAAATAAATAAATAAATATGTAAATAAACAGGTAAATAGATAATAAGTAAATAAATGAAAGAGAAAACAATATATATATATATATATTTAAGTTGAAAAAAAAAAGTCTAAGTATTACACTGATTGTTAAAAACTATACAGCCATGGTAGAAAAACGCTCTTTTTGTACTTTCAAGTTTTACTGTAGGAGTCCTGAGCATGTTGCTTAGCCTGGTCGTGCGAACACTAACATCTCTATTAAAAATAAAATAATTTCTTAAAAATTGGGGGCATTTGTTTTCAAAGTAACATTGATTAATTGACCATACTCAAAAACAGGTTTTACAGTTTCATAAATAAAAAGATAAACATTTTTTCTTCAAGAATAAACTAGCTTCTACTACCCCCAACTACACGAAAGCAGGGAAACGGTGGTACCAATACTGTGCATAAAAAGATTTTGCCGTTTAAGGTTGTGCCTTCTCTTGCAAAACCCCTGCCCCACCACCCCTCAGCTAACTCTCTTTTTCTCCCTCAAACTAACCCTTGAGCTACAGGTAGTACTGGTCTGAAGGGTGACCACTAATGTATGCTGAATATATGACAACAAATATTTTTATATCAAGCTTTGGACATCACACTTTCTAGGCTAAATAAAACTGGTGTTAAATCAAGGCATTTCTAAAAGGGATTCACAACCTAAATTTACTGTATGATATAGTGTTCTATGATGCTGTAGTAGTCACTACAGATGTTGCAGTTATTGGGACCCAAATACAGTGTATGTAACATTTTCCTCAAAAAAAGGAACAAAACCCATAAGTTACACTCATAAGTTGGCAGGAATTTGGCTTGATGTCCTTCTCTTCACTTTTTTGCCACCCTCCCCCCCCCCCCCCCACCCCCAGAAAAAAGACACTTCATCAACCCAGAAAATAAACCTAGAAAAAAAACTCAATGTGGGGTGTTTGGCTCTGAACTGAACATGCATACAGCTGACGGAAATGAGTGCATTGTGTGACATTTAGCGTGACAACAAATTACGTCAATGTTGAACTTTGATCGCCAGCGTGGTGTGAACGGAAAATGATCATGTAAGAATGCGAGTAAGCGTGGGAATGCGTACGGCAGTGTGAGAAAGAAGAAGATAGTGTTGTTTTTGATCGGGAGTCATTAAAGAAGGTAAACTGCGAACTTGTGATTTATTTGCCGTGTAAGCAGTCACGACACCTCGGGAAAATTAAGGCAAGGGCCCTGTTCCGTTTTTGGCCGGGTTACAAAGACTCTCCGAAAGCAAGAAGAGTCTGGTAACTAGCAGCGAACTGATACAAAACGAAACAAAATGGCGGGCGATGGCGACAATCGCTCACCGATCACCAGACGAAAGCTATCGAGTAGCTGTGTTTATGTATTTTTTCTGTAATATGGAATCTCGACTTCTTATAACCTGTTATTATTGGCGATCGTCGAGTGGAAAAACCTGTGTGGCTTAAGTGAATAAAGGTAAGCATTGCTTTTTATTGTTTGAACTTTTGAACTTAATTTATTCTCTAAACACCGTTTCCTTAGTTAGATGATCCTCCGTATCCGAAACTTTAGATGGGAAATTTGCCAGTTGTGGACTGTTGTGACAGTATGTCGTAAACACTCGTTTCTCGTACAATTCAATAACGCAATTCGTTTTATTTGTCTGTCGGCATAGATTAACATTAACTGAACTTGTCTTATGAAATTCTATCGAAGCATCTAGAAAGTTAGAGTTATTTTCCTGCATTCCAATGATCACGTGCGAATCATGAGATACCAAAGATCACGTGCGTGATCATGAGATCGACTGTACAAACAAAACAAACAAGTTTAGGTTTACAAACGATCGCGTAACCAAAAAACACGCGTGGGGGCATCTTCAATGTTTTCTACACTCCCCAAAGTTTTACAACATGAGAAACTTTCAAAGAAAACGAAAAGAACAATCTTCTAGAATTCACATAATAGCGCTGCACCTGCGACGAATCTCTCCAATAATAGCCGCATTGCGAAGAGGTCTCTGATTATCGTTTGCTCTCATCAATGGTTGCGAGACTTCCTGTATCGTGCGTTCTTGAGGTGGAGCTCTCACTTCTATTGGAACTAAATGTTGAATAACACGTCGGAAATGAACAGGAGAGCCCCTGTTGTTAGAAACCTTGACAATCGCAGCTCGAGCTTTGCCATCAGCACCGTAAATGAGCTCTTCAACCTTAGCAAGTCTCCAATAACTTCTGCTAGTCGCATCGTTCTTCAGTATTACTATATCTCCCACCGAGACATATTCCTTGTCACCTCCCTTAGCGCCATGTTGTTTTCGTTCCAGTAAACTTGTGAGGTACTCTTTCTTCCATTGATCTGTCAGCTGTTGCAAAAGCCTCTTGTGATGAAGTGACCTGCGTGTCAGAGCCTGATATGTGCTGATTATCTCTTGATGAGAAACGTTTGGTGTTGGCGCTATACGCCGACCATAAATCAAATCCGATGGAGTGAACGGGTATGAAATGGAATCTTGGTCGTCGTAAACGTATGTGATGGGTCTTGAATTTATTACACCTTCAACTTCTACCAACACAGTATGGAGTTCATCGAAATCCAGCGTAGATCTTCCTATGACTTTCTTTAGAGGTCGTTTAATGCTGCGCACTAATCGTTCCCAGTATCCTCCCCACCAAGGTGCCTTCTCGATAATGAAATTCCATACGATTCGTTTGTTTGTGAGAAAACGCTACACTTCAGGTGCTCGTGTAATCTTGCGGATGTCCTTGCTTGATGATTTAAAGGTTTTGGCGTTGTCTGAATTGAGCGTCGCAGGTAATCCTCGTCTACTTGCGAATCGTCTAAAGGCTAATAAGAATGCCTGAACTCCAAGACCGCGGGTTAACTCCAAATGTATCGCTCGAGTTGATGCACAAGTGAACAGACATACATACACTTTATTCCATTCGTTTATCTTCTCGGTAGAATGTCTGTCGTTAATGAACAACGGTCCTGCAAAGTCCAGTCCTACATGAGAAAATGGTGGATCGTTAGAGACTCTTTCGCTTGGAAGGTCTGTAGATGGTAAAGAGTTGAACGAAGTTCCGTCATAGCGTCGGCAAACAACACATTTCTTTATAGCCTGTTTCACAGATTCGCGTCCCCGTAAGATCCAAAATCGTTCCCTAAGCGTGGTGAGTGTGTCTCGTACTCCACCATGCTTGACCAAGTCGTGAACATCGTTAATGATTAGTTTACAAATTGATGCTTTGCTGGCAACAATACAGGGTTTCGAGAGTTCTCTGGTACAGGAGACTTGTTTATTCGGCCCTTGCATTTCAACACTCCATTTTCCAGGAACAAGCCAAATTGTGAGACGTAATTCGGAGGCGAACTTTCAGCTTTAACCTTGAGAAGAAAGTTTATTTCTTCCACAAATGACGAGGCTTGTACTGCCTTGATCCAAAAGTCTTCAGCTTCAGCCAGTGCTCTGGCCCCAATGTCATTAAACTGATTTCCGAGTTCCTTCGTGTTTTTTTTCCGTTCCTCACCTTTCGTACAAATTCCAACACAAACGCTGTAACACGAAGTAGTTTGGTCAGGTTACTAAAACGGGTTATGTCAATTAATTTGTCGATTCTCTTCTCTGTTTGTTCTGCTGACCTGTTCATCAGCGAATGCGTAACGGATGGTGGGTTTTTTACTGCTTCCTCTAAAGCGAGCTCGTCTTCAAATTGCGTTGGTCTGTTTTCTGGCCATTCAGACTCAGGTAGGTGAAGAAACACTGCGCCGTTCCACCACGTCGTATTAGTGGAAAGCTCCCTTGCACTCAGCCCTCGAGAGGGTATGTCGGCTGGGTTCAAATCACCTGGACAATGTCTCCATGTGTCCCTTTGACTCAAGCGGCGAATTTCTTCCACACGATTCTGCACGTACGGTTTCCATATTCTCTCATTCTTGATCCAGCACAAGGCCGTCATTGAGTCGATCCAGTTGATGGTTCTCAACGGTTTTGCGGTCGAGTTGAATTTGTTTACAAGTCTTGCCAGAAGAACAGCTCCCAGGAGTTCTAATCGTGGGGTAGATTGCTTCTTCAGCGGAGCAACTCTTGATTTTGAAGCAACTAGACGAACATCGATTCTCCCATCGGTGTAGCAAGAGCGCATGTAAATAACGGCTGCATACGCGCGATCTGAAGCGTCGCTGAAACCATGCAGTTGTAATTCCAACGGACGTGACTGAAAGTAGCAACGGGGAATTCGAACACTGTTGAGGTATTTCATTTCGTCGAGTAGTAGTTTCCAAACTTGAATCAGATTTCCTTGCAATTTGCCATCCCATTCAACTTTGGTTTGACAAAGTTCTTGGAATAAAACTTTCATTTCAACAGTGAAAGGCGTTAGAACTCCAATAGGATCAAATATCTTAGACGAAAGTTTCAGAATCGACCTCTTTGTTTCCGGAAGTGCTCTGCCATAATTGTACAACTCTGTTAGGTCGAAGAAAAACTCGTCAGATGAAGTGTCCCAGTTTAGTCCCAGAACTTTAACAATGTGGCTCTTTGATTCAGAGTTTCCTGGCGTAGTGGACGATTTGGCGTATGACTCGTCATCTTCATTTCTGATATTCTGTTGTGGTTTGGTTTGATCTTGTGAACTTTCACAGTCTTCAATGGTTTTCAACAAGTCGCGGGAGTTCGAATTCCATTTCCGGAGGTTGAATCCGCCTTCGGACATAATTTGTTTCGATTTCTTATAAACAATAAAAGCCTTCTCGTCATCGTTCTCCCCAGTGATTAAATCGTCAACGTACAGCGATTTCTCCAGTAGCTCAGCGATCTCAGGCTCGCTTTGTTTGTACAAAGTAAAATTATGAGTGATTGTCGCTCCTAGAATTGAAGGTGAGGGTCGCAGACCAAAAACAAGACGATTGAATCGAAACTCGGCGAATTTAGGTTTGGAAGTGAAAGGGTCGTCGTACCAAAGGAAACGAAGCATATTTCGATCTTGCTCCTTGATGCCTACCATGAGGAAAGCTTTCTCGATGTCTGCAGTTAGGCCAACAGCATTCCAGCGAAATCTAGCCAACATATCAAAAATATGAGGTATATAATTCTCCCCAACATCTAGGCAGTCGTTCAGTGATCGTTCTTCCTTTGTGCGTTTTGCAGATCCATCGTAAACGATGCGAACCTTAGTTGTTTCTCACTCTCTTCGCACTACTGCGTGGTGTGGTGAATAATGAACACACTTTGTATCAAACTGACTTGAGCCCTTTAAACTTGGAACTCTTTTGATGATTCCCTTTTGGTTTTGTTCTTGAATGATCTTGTCGTATTCAGCAAGCAGATTATGCTCATTCTTTAACTTGTGATGTAACGAACGCAGACGGTTTTCACACATTGGATAGTTGTTTGAAGTTGGCTCACAGTCCTCCTTCCAGGGCAAAGAAACCTCATAGCGCCGACCATTGAAGGATATTTCGTCGGTTCGATCAATCTTTAGTGGCAGTTGTCGTTCAGTGATGAGGTCGTCCTTAATCCCAATGCTTTCGGTCTCCCAGAAGGTTTTCAGCATGTTCACAATTTCGTCGTTTTCTTCCGCTTCATTAAAATACGGTTCACCCGAGATGACTAAATTTGAAACAACAGAGGAATCTTGTGGAACACTGGTCGCGTTAGTAGGTCCAGAGATAAAGCCATCCAAACGTACTGTTGATTGCGGTGGGACCAACTTCACCACGAATCGTGTCTCCGGTGACGATGTCCCAATAGTGATCCGAGCCAATGAGGATAGAATCTTGGTTGGGTTCAAAACGGTCGGCTACCTCCAAATCTTGTAAATGGGGGTACTTGCTGATGTCTACTCTTACTGGCAGAGGCGAACAAATGACAGGAAAATTAAGCGCTGAAATCTCCACACACTCGTTGTTTACTTTGCTTCGTAGGGGCAAGGTTACTACTTGACATCTTTGTTTTCGGTAAGCGCTTTCTTCGAACGTATTTAGGTGGAGAGTTTCGGTTGAAGTTGACTTTAAGCCTAGCTTCGATTTGATATTATCAGACACGTATGATCGTTGACTGCCGTTGTCAAACAGAATCCTTACTGGAATTGACTTGGACTGATCTTCGTTTGAGGCTATCGCGGAGGCAGTTTGTAGTAAAATGCTCCCCTTGGCCGTAGTATTCGAAGTTGCGGTAATCGTACTCCCCAGACCACTTGGTTCATCGTTGCTCTTTTCAACTGACTCAGAACGCTGAATTTCTTGGGATCCGGAGCAAATAGATTGATGATGACGACCCCCACAATTGCGACAATTTCGTGAATTTGTGCATTCTTTAAGGCGATGACCAGGAATTAAACACTTAAAACAACGTTTCGATTCCATTAGTATACGTTTCCGGTCGTTCGGATCTGTGACTCTTTCACATGACGCTGAATAGTGATACTCCTTACAATAAACGCATCGAATTTGAGGACCTTTCTTTCTCTGGTCATCCTTAGAAATCAGTGAGCTTGCGGTTGAATGTTTTGCCAAATTCTTGGGTTGCCTTGGTGTAATGTTAACATTTCGCTCTTCGGTGATTTTCATGCCCTCGCTAACTTCTCTCGCTTCAACTTCTTGTTTTATAACCTCTAACAGTTCTTCTATTTTCCATACAGAGCTTTTTGTTTCCCTGGCAATTCTAACTCGGGTTTCATTGGGGAGTTTGGCCATGATCACAGGAACTAACAAACCGCCATACTGATCTGACGCTACGCCCAACGAAGACAAACCACGCACATGCACACTGATTTTGTCATAGACAAATCTTAAGTGGTTCGAACGTTCAGTTCCCGTGCAACTTGGAATTTTTAACAGTTCGTCCATATGGGCCGAAATGATATGTTGTGGCTTTCCAAACCTTTCTTGTAAAATTTCAATAGCGGAAATATAATTCGCTTCGGTTAATGGCAAACCTTGAATTGCTCGACACGCGGGACCCTCGAGGAGGGAATTAAGATAGTTGAATTTATCGATAGGTGAAAGTGCAGGATTTTCATGAACAGCTGACTTGAAGGAGTCCCAGAAGTTAGTCCACTTTGTAACATCACCTCGGAATTTTGGCAGAATGAACTTTGGTAATTTCGCTTTGGTTTGAAACGCGCCGAACGAAGGTAATTGCATAGGTTGATGAAATCCAGACGTAAGTTGAGTAGGGCTTACTTGGTTTTCTAGCGCATTTGATTCGTTGCTCCGTCTCTACAAAATATCTTGTATGCGTTTTTGACACGACACGACTCTCTCTAAGACTGTTTCCGATTCCTCGACTTCATTTGAAATTGATCCTACATCGCACAGGGACAAAATGTTTTGATCAAGGTCCTCGACAAGTTTCAGTTTGTTCTTAAGTAAGCGATCCAAAACGTCTAACGCAGTAACATCGTCATCATTTAACGTACCTCCCCTTGCAAGTATCTCATCGGCCTCAAAAATCTTCTTCGTAATCACACCACGATTTGCTCTTCGTATTGCTTTCAGTCTCTCCAGTTTCTCCATATCTTCTTTGTCTCCCATGATACTGATCGTTATGAGTCTTCACTTCGTTCCACTCATGTGTCCTTGCCCCACGTTGGGCGCCATGTCGTAAACACTCGTTTCTCGTACAATTCAATAACGCAATTCGTTTTATTTGTCTGTCGGCATAGATTAACATTAACTGAACTTGTCTTATGAAATTCTATCGAAGCATCTAGAAAGTTAGAGTTATTTTCCTGCATTCCAATGATCACGTGCGAATCATGAGATACCAAAGATCACGTGCGTGATCATGAGATCGACTGTACAAACAAAACAAACAAGTTTAGGTTTACAAACGATCGCGTAACCAAAAAACACGCGTGGGGGCATCTTCAATGTTTTCTACATAGTATATGATCCCGTTGTTACTTAGTAGCTGTGTCTGTGTATTTGAAGTTAGGTTGAGAGAACTTCTCGGTCAACAGAAACACACCAAAACCCAAGAGAAGTCATTGCAAGATTTAGTTTTAGATACGCGGAAATAAAATTGTTTGATTAAGGAATTTATTCATGAAAAATACATTTATAAAGTGGATGATAGAGTTTTCATGTTGTCTTGCTATTTATGTAATAGATAATTACTGAGGCGAGCAGCATTATATCCAATAATGCTGCGAGCCGAAGTAATTATCTATTATAATTACTGATCGTCATCCAAACCCATTGTTTTCTGTCTGCAATTATATCATCGAATGTCACCGTCCTTTTGTATTTTTGTGGAAAACAATAAGTTAAACAATTCATGGCGTTCAATCGATACTTTTTATTCAAGGTAACGGCCACATTAGCTATTGTTTTCATGAGCATGACTTGACATGTACGTGTGAAAAATGCAACCAGAAACGAGTTATTGACTGTTTGTTTGTCAAGGTAGATTCAATTTGCATATTGCTCGACAAACACAGTTCTTTCTGAAAGTCAACTCGTTGTTTGGAATGATGGCGGAAAACTTCTGCGAAAGCAGTTCTAAAGAAGAATTGTGTCTTACGCAGTCAACGTTTACTATTAAGTCGGATGAATGAGATGGTAAGTACTTTCTCAGTCGTTACAGTTCTTTTGGTTTTCCTTAGTTGTGTGTAACCCGATGTTGTAATTGTTGTTCGGGAATGGGTGTGTCGACGAGTGAAGGGCACAGAAAATGATCAGAGGATAATAATTTTATTCATTAAAGTATTAGAAGCGGATATGGACACAAATGTTCTTCACTTTGGTTAGTTCGTTTTCTAGTGAGACAGATAGTCATGTACTTTTCTAAATATTTTCAGTCCTAATTGTTTGTGTAACGAGGAGTATTGGTTGTTACCTCATTTTCTCTTGTTGTTACTAGGGAGTGAAAGATTTCGTGCGCCAATCTCATCTGACGAATGTCGGAGGTTTGAAAACAGTTCCGATGCTAGTCGAAGGAAGTAGAATTGGGCGCTGAATATCTTTAAAGAATGGCGAGAGACGAGGAAGTGCTTCAGCAGTGGATATACGGATGTAAAGCATGCTGCATTATTAAAACCAAAACACGCAGCATTATTTTTAATAATGCAGCTTGTTATAGGTTTAATAATGCTGCGTGTTTTAATAATGCTGCGTGTCGATTTAGCACGTGTAAGATTACCCCTGATAATTTCCCTGCTACCAAAAAAGACCGCACCCGTTTTTCTCACACACTTGGTTTGCATTTTTTTTCTCTCGGCATTCGATGATATAATGCAGACAGAAAACAATGGGTTTGGATGACGATCAGTAATTATTTACTGAGAAGCCAACATTGCTCATGTATCCTCCAACAAAGGTTTCTTACATACTGTAGAAGAAATACACTAGTTCTTTATCATGTTGAAATTGTCTGCTAAAATATATATCTTCAGTTTGTATGTACCTTGCTATAATGATTTAAATGCACAGAGTAGTTTTATTATGATTTGATTTTTGTTGAGATTCGTAAATTACAGTAAACAAGTGTAACATCACAAGTTGAGACTGTTTATTCTGGGTATTACTACCTTTCTGTGAGCAAATTTTCATACTTGCAAAAAGTAGAAGCAAATGCTACTTTCTGCAACGTGAAAAATTGTTGCACACAGGGTTGGTAACATGCACAACAAACAATCTCAACTTGTAAAATGCAACATTTGTATGGTGACAAGTTGGACGAAAATGTTGCCAGTATTGCTTGGCCTTTACTGTATATAATAATTATGATGTCCAATCTATAATGCTGATACTCATACATTTTGAGCTTGTATTCTCTAGAAAGGTGATTCAGATAATGCTACATGTATGCTTGTTCATAAGTGAACAGTTATTTTCCAGTACTTCAAAAGTTCTTTACACAAGAGCATATTTTTGTAAATTAAATACTGCTCCTTGTCTCTTCTTATTTCTTTTAAACCTGGTTCAGAACAGTCATGACTGAGGTAGTACTGTTTTTCCCATTCTTTGTGCTTTTTTTTTAAAGAGGTGTGACAAGCCAGTATTTGAGTCTGCACTGGAGCCAGAAGGCTTAAGTAATTGCTTTTGTAAAAATCATTTGTGGGATGTTCTTTCAGGTTTCGTCTTGCAGCATCCAATTTGTGCAGACAATCTTTCTCCCCAACTATCTTCGCTATATTTTTGCAGAGTTTGGTCTTGATTTCTTTTATTTGTGGGATGCTGGATGTGGCAAGAGAATGCAAGCTCCTTCTTTCAGCATTGAGCAGTTCTTTAGATCTTGGTTGATGAAACTGTCTCCCTTTGTAACTTTCAGGGTCATTGTTGTTTTCATGCCGCTCAGTGACCATCCTTGTGATTGTATCTGTATGTGGTGCTGCAAGAGTTTGTAGCTCTGAAACTTCATCATCATCCTCATCTTCACCATCAGTGTAGTCAATAGACAGATCTTTTACAACAGATGTGACTACCTCTTCCAGTCTTGTTATCTCTTCTCCACTTTCATTCTCATCAATGTCTTCCCCACTCTCCATGGCAGTATATTCCTCTTGGCATTCCAGATGTGTTGCATCATCTGCAGGTGTACCTTCCTGATCTGGTGTACTGTCTGTGTCACTTTCATCATCCTCTCTGTGCAAAAAATTGGTGTGTATGATTCTGGTGCAGTCACCTTTTTGGTCATATAATCTGATGATCCTGTGTGGGATTACAACATCATCATCATTCAGGCATCTCTCCCAGCACTGCTGAAGGTGTAGTTCTTCTTTTTTGAGATCACTTGACCTGAAGTGGTGAAGTCTTGGTCCCTGGGGTCTAGCTATTGGTTCATTGGGGCCATCAAAAAATTCTACTCCAGTCAAGATCTGACGCCACCAGACACCTTCACCACAGGCAATGAAGTCACTGATGGCTTGTAAATGGGCTTGGTACTCCTTAGGGTTGTTGATGATGTAGCGATTAGGTACAGTTGTGTTGGGGAATGGTGGTAAAGTGCTGTAGTATTTTGAAATTTGTGATTCTTGCACTTTTACTGCTTTGCCTTGCTTACTTTCTGCAAGCTTCTGTTCAGCTTGAAGGCGGATCAGGCTTGGAGTGATAATATCACCAGGTCTCCTGCTGGTCAATTTGGTGACACCTTGCAGTGTGTTGAAGTGCCTTTCTTCCTCTTCAGTGTTGGTGGACTTTGCTGAGATAATCCTACTCTGCTTGCCAGCATGAGTTGTAAGAGAATGCCAGTATCTACCATAGAACTTTCTGCTTGTAAGGGACTTTGGTTCCCCAATGATTTCTTTGCATATCATAGCGTGGATGAATGCTTGGTTGTGAAGACGTAGCACTAACTTTGGAGAGCGTGACTGGGCTGGTAAGTAGAGTAGTTTACTGAGCTCTGTGAGGGAATCCAGCAGTGTCTGTATTTTGGGTCTTACTTTGCCTGTTGAAATGAGATAAAACAATAATTATAATACAGTCAGTAGCTGCAGGTAGCATAGTTCAGTGCATTTTTTAGAGTTATTTTAAAACAAAATGCATGTTCTCAGTTACAGTATTATTTTATAATACACTTATTACTTTAACTTAATTGCATTACTTAATTTTATGTCCATTGTTTAATATTGTTTCTGTACCAGCAATTAAATTCTTGTTTTATAGCTGTGAAAGGTCTAGACACATATGTGTATACATAACAGAAATTCCCAAATATATGTGGAAACAGCGAAATGTTTAAACAAAGCCTGTTAATGTCTATCATATTTGCTAAATATCAACAAAGATGGTCACTGCCATTCAAATAGAAAAGAAAGGGATTACTGGTACGCAAAAATATTGTTCTTTTCTACTATTAGGTCTGCTCTAGTTAGTGAATTGTTTTTAGATCATTACCTCTTAAGAACGTGTCCACATGAGATCCATGCAATATCAAAATTTGAGTCCACATGGTATCCTCCAGAATTTGATACTATTTTGTGTACAGACTGGTATTAGTCCAAGTTAAAAGCCTGCCAAATGTTTTTCCCAAAGTTCGAGCAGTTCACGAGATACAGTGGTCCGAGTGAAATGACACACAATTTTAAGTAAAACCATGGTAAATTCGCCCGTGAAGTTTACAACTTGCTCAGGGACGATTCGGGGCAAAAAAGAATCTTGGCAAGTTTAACCTGAATAGCATACTTATTCTAGTCAACTAAATTTGAAGAGGATGCGATAACCATGTTTGAAAATATTAATGCATTCATGAAATTGAGAAAATGAGATTTTTCATAATTCGAATTTCTAGTGAAAATCGCTTAAAATATCTTGGATGCGGCCATGTTTCTGCTCAAAATTACTCCATTTCCATAAAGTTTATTTGTTTAGGAATATATAGATGTGATAAAATCTATGTGAAGCTACGTACGTATAGCCATGCGAAACAGATATTTTGTGTCGGTATTTTGCTTACGATGACGAGCGAATGAGAATGGGGGACTATGACATCTATTGACATCTGGTAAAACATGTTGCTGATTCTGGGGAAGACATTCTGAGCTCATATTATATTGTTATACAAAATATTGGGTTTATAAAATGTACCTGATGAAACAAATTCAACTTGGAGTGCTACTGAATAAAAGTGAACCGCCGCCATCTTTATTTTGACAGTATTAGTACCACAGGGTACCCAAGGCATCAGGGTGTTATTATCAGAGGATTACCGCTGGCACGAAACTTTTTGGAATCGGAATAACTACAGCAAGTAAACTTTTAACTAAATGCAAATAGTATACAATGTTGTGCTGGTGCATACATGTGGTTTGGAAGTCTTTCTCGTCGGAAGACAGGGCATACGCCTGGCAGTGGTCTGCGCATGGGCTTTCCTCAGTAACATGCAGCTTGTCTTTTCTTATAACCATCATAACCATGCTTTGAGCGAACATGCTGTGTTCATTTTAAAATGTAGCCAGTATTCCGACAATACATTATTATATGAGTTACCTTGTCCAGTCTCGCAAAGCAAACCGAATTGTAAGTATATTTTCTCGAAATCTCCCTGGATATCCCTCTATACGGTTTCTGTTTGCAGGATGGCCGAGTGGTCTAGGGCGCGGTATTTCAATGCGGTGACCCGGGTTCAAATCCCGCTCTGGCCACTACCTGGTGTTGTTCTGGGTAAGTACCTGGTTCAACTCCTCGATCATCCTTGTAAATAGCCAACTGGTCTGCCTCCCACCAGTTGGGATTCTTAACTATATTGTATGTTGTATGTTGTATGTAAAAAAGTGACTCTGAAAAGCCCCGTAGAGGGGACGAGCCACTATGTATGTATGTATGTATGCATGCATGCATGCATGCATGGATGGATGGATGGATGGATGGATGGATGGATGGATGGATGGATGGATGGATGGATGGATGGATGGATGGATGGATGGATGGATGGATGGATGGATGGATGGATGGATGGATGGATGGATGGATGGATGGATGTAGGTATGTAGGTATGTAGGTATGTAGGTATGTAGGTATGTATGTATGTATGTATGTATGTATGTATGTATGTATGTATGTATGTATGTATGTATGTATGTATGTATGTATGTATGTATGTATGTATGTATGTATGTATGTATGTATGTATGTATGTATGTATGTATGTATGTATGTATGTATGTATGTATGTATGTATGTATGTATGTATGTATGTATGTATGTATGTATGTATGTATGTATGTATGTATGTATGTATGTATGTATGTATGTATGTATGTATGTATGTATGTATGTATGTATGTATGTATGTATGTATGTATGTATGTATGTATGTATGTATGTATGTATGTATGTATGTATGTATGTATGTATGTATGTATGTATGTATGTATGAATGATGCTCGGGATATTTACAAACGTTACTTGGCCGCCTTCCCAAGCCAAATTCGTTCCTGTGCTCGGGGAAAATTGTGAAATCTTCTCTGCACCCGTCGAACAACCCAACGCGGGCCAAACATAATTTGCCGTCTTCCTCGACTCCTTCACGGAGGCTTTAAAACAACCACACAAGTGCCCTTTTGTGCTACTGGAACAATTCTTTACAGTACAAATAGATCTAGCACTCTTGCTTTGAGCAGAAAGGTTGCATGCCTTCTTAGAATATTTCTGAAAAGAACAAACACATTTAAAGTCTTCCTTTTTACGAATTGTCTGCTGGCATGATTATCCATGAAAAGCGTGGGAAATGCACTTGGTATCTGGTGCGTGTCACGCAATCCTCTCACCGCGTAACCAAAATAATGTCGGCTGAAAGCAAAACGGTCTAAATATATTGAATTTGTATCTTACTTGATCATTGCTTTACTTTTGCTGCAAACAAATAAGTACCTTTCCATTTTTTTTTTTCATCTGTAACCGACGTAGTATAAAAGGGCCTAAAAGTTGCGGTGTAGTAAAAAAAAAGTAAAATAACATGCGGTCGGACTTCCCATATGATTTTAAGATAAGATAAAACTGGAATGAAACATGAAATGTTTTTTTTTAAATACTCCTCAAGACTTATAAACACACGGACTCTGTATTACAATATTCTCGCATGTGTCACGTGACCCACATTGCCGTATTTCAAAGGCAAATTCTTCATCTAAAATGTAAACATCACACACTTTTATTTTTGTATTTACTTAGATCATCAATTGTGCAAACTGGAAAAAGCATTGAAATGAATCAAAACATGGCCGCTTGTTTGCTTTTTCCCGCTATTTTAGGGACATTTTCCGTAATTTCGCAAAATGGTGAAAATTGTCAAGTTGGATTGATGGTTCACAAATATAAAAAACATTACAATCATATATTTTTATATTTGTAAATAAAGATGTAGGTTTCTGCTTTTACTTATCGAAATATTTTTTTGTTGCCTTAGAATTTGGGAGAAAGACACATCATGAATTCACTGCATTTTTGGCACGGATTTTTGCGCACTTTTTCACAAAAACTTTAAACTCGTATAGCTCTCTTAAAAATTAGTATCTGGTTAAACCTTTTGGTCTAGATTGTAGGTTCGTCGTGGGCAACAAGTGAGCCAATTTTGAGCGAAATTGGTGAGGGGTCGTGTAGACTCGTCTGCACGGTTCTTAGGTGGACACGTTCTTAAGTATTTAGCGACTATGACAGCAGCAAGTCTATAACCACAGCCACGTAGCTTTTCCTCCCCGCCAAATGAGCACTCAATGATGTCCTGAAATGCAGTTTTTTCATCTTTTTCAAGGTGTGAAGGCAACTCTGTGAGAATATTGGCAATATGCTCCTTAACATCATGAAGAGGCTCTGTAGGTAAGACTTCATAGCTTCCTGTTTAAAGATAGATTTTCATATTTCTTATGCTTGTGAATAGCCAGCTGGTCTATCTTCCACCAGCTACCTACTTGATAATATAATTATATGTAGTTTTTAGCGTATATTATATTAAAGGGTATTTGCATGATGGTGTGCTGTAGACTTCTCAATATACAGCACCCTCCCAACTGGAACATAAGCATAGGAAAACCCATACTGTATTTGTTTTCTTTTTTTTTTTTGAAGGATTTAAATAAATGTAGACACCTATCTCTTTATATTAACAGTATTGGTAGTAGAGAGTATGCAATGCTTACCTAAACCAAGGTCTGCTAGTGTTTTCTCTTGGTCAAAGAACATCATGGCAGGCACCCGTTGAATTCCACCTATCTCTTCTTTGAGAATTTCCTGCAGCTCTTTCTTTTGTCCACCAGTTTCAAGGCCACGTGCTCTGCATTCTCCTCTTAACTCTTCCAGATGAAGACCTTTAAATGGTTTCAAACCAGCATTTCTCTTTTTTTTTCCAGCAGGCCCTTGTAGAACCTTCTTTAGCCGATCTGAGAGAGTAAGATGGGGTCTTGAAAGAGAAACTGCAAGATCTTTGTACTTCCTTGCATCACCACTACAACTAGCACATCCAGCATTTCCCCCTTTCTGTTCACCAGCCTCAAATTGTTGCTCCGGGCCATCACCATGAAAAAAGCGCACAACATCAGTAATCTTGACTCCACTGGATGTGGCAATCTTAACTTGCAAACTCTGCAAACAAGCCTTTCTTGTGTTAATGTACGCTAGCTGATCAACTTCAGAGGAACCACATCTCCCCAGAATATAGACATGGGGTCTTTCAACTACAAACTGCACATCTATGTCCCCTTTTCCACTGGCCTTCATTTCTTCATTGGTGAAGTATAGGGCCTCATCGTATACTGAACTAACTGTCAGTAGAAGGTGACTATGGTTTAGCAGGGTTGAGTTGTCTCCCCAAATCATCAGGTGCCGGGTTCTTTCCATTGCTTTTAATCTCTCTTTAATATCTAATTCACTTTCTTCTCCAGTGTTGACATCCTCACCAAGCTGCATAAGTCTGGATTTGACTTCATTATCTGTCATGACAGAGTAGTAATCATCATTTCTAATTCGCAGTACACCCAGTGATTCATGTTCTTTAAGCATGCGTGCCCTTATTTCTAGGAGAGGAATCTTACGGCCAGATACAGTAAATCTTTCTGTCTTGATTGTACCTTCCTTTGTTAGCAACACCTTTTTGAATGTTTGAGGGACAATCATTTCACCGAGAATGAACTCGCCACTTTCAATTTTGCTCTAAAAAAAGTAAAACACAACATGAATTAATAATTAGACAAATTGTGTTAATTGCACTAGCCCTAGGAGTACTTTGTATAAACATGTAACATTGTATTGCATCACTGGAGAACTTTACAAAGCAAACTTCAAAGATTTATCTGTACTAATTTTGGAATCTTAAAACCCATGATAAATTGAAGAATATATTACATAAAGCGTTATATCAGCTGAGCTTTATGGGAATTTGGCCATTTGTATAATGCATCTTTGTGAAATCTATCACAACAAGTCTTGAAAATGGAATCATTGTAAGCATCATTTACAGTTCAGTGGAGATTATGGACCCTGTTTGTAAAAGTGAAGAAAATCTCTTAGAATATTTAAATTCATGTATTTGGTTTGGTGCATGCTATACCAACCATTAAGGTTTTAAGGTTTCTCTTATTTCATTGTTTGTTCTTGGAACTGGTATTGCAATCTCTCCACCCTGCATTCGTATTATTTTCCGTCTGGCGGATGGTTTTTCTTGTCTGAATTGGTGAAATCTGGATAACTGCACTCCTTTACTTTCCAGGAACTCCTTAACAACCATATTTCCCAGTTTCGTTTTTTCCATCACACCATACTGACGGGCAAGTTCTGAGTAATTGATCTGAAAAAGAAGTATGCACCTTAAATTTTTTTGTCAGTTAAATTTAATAGTTGTGTTGAATTTAGCTTCAGGATAACAGCTGTTAGTGCAACTTTATGATCAGCTCCACCTACAATCATGTCTGGGATTACCAACATACAGTACACACAACCCTGTTGCTAACATGACTACTTTATTTTTTCTAAATATTTTGAGCTCATTTGTATGATGAACTATTTTGATTGGTATAATTTTAATTTTAAATATTTTGCGATACACATATGTAGTTTTTGTTTTTCTTCTGTTTATGTTACTAGCTTGTTGAAAGAGAATACAGTAATTTTCTTTTAGTTTGGTAGTCAGCTCCAAATGTGACATAACCTTTTTTACCCATTTGCTTTAAATTTTACTTACCCTTTCTCCATCCCTCATTGTATTAACTTTTTCCAGGAGCCCGTCTTTGTCAAAGTCAAGATCCTCTGGCCTTGGAGAGTGCCTTTTCTTTTTACATTGGCCTGCTTCCTCTTGTTGTTTCCTTTTATTGGACCTTTGTTCTGCATCTTCTGGACTTTCGAAGAAAAGTGACAACCGCTGTTCCTGTCGCTGGGTGTAGGTCTGTCTGGTGGAAAGCATGGTGTCACAGTCCTTTTCTGACCATTTCTTCTGGATGCAACTCTTGTCAGCTCTGGATTTTTTTCTCCTTTCATTTTTCATTTCAGCATGTGATTTTTTCTTCGTAAGACTTAATTCAGGAACAGTGGTTTGTGCCTTTGCAAAGGTCATCCCAAATATATCTTTAAATGGGGCGTTAATTTTTTCATAAATTTGTGAAGTGACTGTTTTCATAGATTTCTTTGTGACCTTCACATTTCCACGGCGTGATGGTTTAAGAACACCACTCTTAATGTTGTTGGCAATACCTTTTTGTGAAATTGAGTTTTCTTTGTAATTCCACCTGGGAAATAAAACTTGAAAAGGGAAGTGATGAATATCACAAGCCTCGCAATTTGTAAGAGTGTGTTGCTTCTTTTCGTATTCGGTCAGCTTTTTCCAGTTGCTGGGGCTGAAATGTTCTGCGTATTTATCCTTGTTGCTTTTTAGCTTCCATTTTCCAAAATTGCCTACAAGGCTCTTGGAGCGCTTTACAAAGGAATGTTTGTCAACCTCATATCGCTCTAGGTGCCCTTCAAAGACCGCTAGGTAGTTTTTCAACCTGTTGTCTTGGTCGTACTCCACTTTCCCACTTGGTTTTACGAAGCTGCGTTTGACTGCAACTCGAGCAAATCCACATCCAAAGAAAGAAGCCATTTATGGCGCCAAATATAACCCGTTCTTGTCAAGTGATTGTATAAATAACTGGTCTTTTTTGTCGAAATTCACCTTTAGATCAAGTGACTTTGATATAGAAAACCTTTCCCTCACCAAACTTTGTATAATTACAAGCTTTGTAGGAAGAGCATAACATCTACATACATCAGAAACGGATCGTTGCTGCTTACTAATTAGCTCAGTTGAATTTTCCGCCAAAACCTCGCGCATGACACTTATAAAGGTCAACGAAGGCTCATAAGAAGCTGTGAGCAATAAGCACAAAATTTATTGCACAAACTTGCAGCAACACATGTACACACTTGACAATTTATATAGCCACTTATTCTCATTTTTTTTACCTAGAAACACGACAATTTACATTATGGAGACCGTCTTACTATTAGAAGAAGTATCATTTCCCATTTTTTAACGTCTGTTTTCAAATTTTTCGCGATAAAACCGGCGAAAAAAATCGAAAAAATGACTCAAACCACGACCAGATCAATGCTTCTTCGTCCGCCATTTTAAGCTGGGCCTCATATCAAATCATTGATTGGCCGTTTCGTCTCTAGGACAACAGAGATTATCGTTCCCAGCTTACTTTTCAGTTAACTGCTCGGTCAATATGGCGGATTCAAGATGGCGGACTATAGTATCGAAGTGAAGGTATTTTGTTAAACGGCAATACTTTTAACGTTTGATATCCAGTTTTCACTTGCAAATACTTATGGAAGCCGGTCGTTTCGCATACAAGTCGTTTCGCATACAAGTCGATTCGCATACATCGAGGTCGTTTCGCATACAAGGTCTTGGTCGATTCGCATACATCGAAGTCGTTTCGCCGACACGATCTTCAATCATGGACAAAATTGTTGAGACAATTTACCAAAACTCACGCTTTGTAACTAACAACAGAATTTTGTACTTGAACGAAAACATCTTTTTCATCTGAAATCACCCCCTCCCCCCCCCCCCCCAAACAATGTTGCAAAACGCTTTGTGGATGTTCAGTTGTTTCCAACACTGAAAAAGGGGGGAGGGGAGGCTACCTTTCACGAGAGGAGAGGGAACAGAATTTACACCAAGGAAAAAGGTTGGTAATTTTCATGTGTCTCAACAACTTTTGTCCATGATTGTTGGTCGATTCGCATACATCGAAAAAGTGCAAAATACTTTGAAAAAGTTCTCATAAACACTCTAACAAGATAGCCATGGTGTATCATCGAGGTAGCTGACCAGTTATGGCACTATTTAGGCTTGCTGAAACTTGTTTTCGCTTTTTAAGAGTTGCTTGACCATTTTTTATCAACGCGAGCAATATTCCGAAAGGCGGAAAGTCGTGGCGCGCGTAGTTAGCCACCTTGAGTGATGTTCGCTATATATACACGACTGCGGCACTGCGGGTGCAATTTTTTTTATGTTAGATATTTTGTGGCCGGGTTTAGTATCAAACCGCGAAAAGCATTTCAAAAACAACATAACGAAAAAAAACTTAGTCTACGCGCTGTAAACGCGTTCGCTGTGCCGAACAGAAATAACGCACCATACATAATAACAACATGCGCATATCGCCGGGTTGAGGTTAAGATTATTTCTCTGTCCTATAGCTATCTTGTTAGAGTGTTTATGATAACTTTTTCAATGTATTTTGCACTTTTTCGATGTATGCGAATCGACCAAGATCGTGTCGGCGAAACGACTTCGATGTATGCGAATCGACTAAGACCTTGTATGCGAAACGACCTCAATGTATGCGAATCGACTTGTATGCGAAACGACTTGTATGCGAAACGACCGACATTCATACTTATATATCATGATGTCTTCCATATCCCTGTGCTTGGCCTTTCCAGAAAATCAATTTTTTTGACAATTAAATTGACCAAAAATGATGTATTTTTGGTATGTTTTTATATTGGGTAGAAACTACTTCCACACAAAAAACCATGTCGTAAAAGGCCAAGCACAGTTTAACAGCTTAAGTCTTGTACATTTTAAAATTACAATTACATTTTTCAACTCTTGCAGAAAAAGTGTTGCCATTTATTGTTAAAACTTGGCTATTTTTCACCTCTTATCGGCTTTCCTTTATCGTCAATCACGTGACTAAATTACGTGATATTTTTCCAGCGTAATCGGAATTTCAATTTTGTTCGGTGGACAAAATTTCGTTCGATTTTATTGAAACCTCTTTAGACAGCAATAATTTTTGTTTAAAAAATGCATTTTTCAGTCTGGGTCCTTGCCTTAATTTACCTGAGACAGCTCTGAAAAGACAATCACTGATGGTGCCACATCACTTTGTTATGCCAACATGCTATTTCCAGAGCCAATCCGGCTTTGCCTGATGTATACTGGTTCACAAGGTGCCGTAAGATGTGAGATCTCAGAGTCTGAACTTGTCACGTAGGGGCATTTAGTTTAAAATACCCTTCTGTGTATGATTGTCATGGTTTTTTCCTGAAAAGACATGAGTCAAATAAATATAGGACAAATACCTGGTGTTTGGTTCATAATCAAAGATTGTACTGGAGATGAGTTCTGTTGCTTTTGATTTCGATATGGCCATGCCTGATGAGCCTGATGAATGGTGACTGTGTAAATCAGAGATCAGTCCTTCCAACTCATACACCTTCTTCAGTTTATTAGGCATCTCTAAAAAAACAAAACAGGCACACCACAGTTATGTCATAGAATTTCAGGGGTGCCTGGAATAAAGCCCCAGGTGACCACTGATTGACTTGTGAATTGCGAAGTGTGGGAGTGACGTCAAAATTTATTAATCATCTTAACACAATCTTGAGACGACATTCCTTTCATTTTAATCTTCAGAATAATGGTTTTGATGTTATTTAACAGTTCGTGTCTTGGAGTCAGTTTGTGTCCCTTTGTTGTTTCTGTCTTCGTTTGAACCAGGTACTTTTTTATCCGCATCTTGGGACTCTAAGTTACTAATTTCTGCTTCTGAAAGGTCCTCTGTAACAATCCAAGGGAAGAACGAGTCAGGATAATCTTTTCTTGCCTGTTTGTCAACCAAAACATTGTATGAGGTGCTGTGCTTTGCACTTCTGGAAAGATGCTTTGAAAACTTCGTGAGCTAATTTCACCATTTCCTTCAGTGATTTATGTAGTTTTTCTGGATATCTGGAATCACCATTACATACTCCCACAAGCAGTGCTTGGTACTGACCATATTCAGTCAAGTGAGAGAGCTAAAACACTATTTTTAAAACAAAATCTTGACCTACATTTTCCTCTATTTCTCTCAGACAACACAAATGTTTGTCTTAGTCTCACAGGAGGTCCATAAATGTGCAATCTATTTTTAGACCTGGTGCGATTTGCCATTCTCCTTCCAACTTACTCTATATTTGCTTGGAAACTGAAGGGAGAATTTGATACTGGATCAAGAGTCATTTAGAGTTTTATTCCATAAACCCCTTTGATTACAAAGTAAATACAAACTTGGTACTCTATCGAATGCATGCAAGGGAGCATTTAGCTACAATAAGGCTATCTCAAATACTACCTCCACCAGAGATGAAAATATATTTTCTCTCACGTAGCCATCACAACAGAGTGTAATGTCGTCTTGCAATGTAACCTTTCCCAGTAACAGAAAGGTGAAAAACAGGAAAGAGTTTGTCCTAAATACCTGCTTTTCTTGCCAGCCACTGTAGACAAAATTCAGTTTGCTTTGTCTCTGAGATCTGTCACAAGAAGAACAGTTATAAATAATCATGTTGTAGAGCACTCAATCTAAGTTTAAACAAAAGATAAATTTGTAAACCAATATTTCAGATGAAATTAAAGAACAGTCAGAATTCAAAGGAAACATACTCTGCAATAAACAGGAGGGAAGATGGCTGTTTGCTCAGGATTAACAAAACGCAACAGGTCAAGCCATATCTTGCGATAAGTGTCCTCTTTCTTGGCTAAACCTTCCACGGGAATCTTGTGAGTCCTTTCACCTTTAATTAATAGCAAAGAATATAACTTAGGGCTTATTGATTCAGTAAGTACAGGGTGTAATAAATAAAGAATTCTCCACTTTGCTCTGTGTTGATATAAAGTACGCAGGGGATGAATTGTGTAAGTCCTTACACCTTTAATTAAAGACAAAGAACAGTATCCCAATGAAATGAAGGAGGAGATTTTTTATGCAGTTGTTTGGCATTGTTTTAATAGTGGAGGCTGCTTGCTCCTACTCAGCCCAAGGTTAAGGTGAGAAGTAAGTAACAAAGTAAGGTCAAAATTGGTTGATTAAGAGAAATGTACCTCTTACTGGAGGACATGTTTATGATTATCATCCAGACTAATCATTAGACAAGGGTATAGAATGGGTTACCTGCCAGAGGCAAAGGATGTCTTGTGACAAAAAACAGGACCTAGGAACCAGCCTGGAAATGACAGTCATTTTTAGTTTTCCAGGCCCTTTTCTTTAAACAGCTTGAACAGTTTGAACAGGGTCTGGAAGGGTTTTCCCTGGATCGGGGACTTGATCAAAATATGGTGTGGGATTCTGGAAATGCAAAATTTATTGACGAGATTCAGGGATTGACTGCTCTCCTGGAAGCAGGATTCCCCAAAATTTTTGCATGGGATACATGATTTTTTGTCTGTTTATCCGGAATTCGGGAAATCTTCACGACCCAAGTAAACGCACCAGCAGCAAAAGCAAATCATCCAAGTGAACACCAAACAAACCAAACCAAAGAGCTTGTCTGATTAATAATTATCTAATTGAAACTGTCATGTAGTTGGCAGACAAGAAGACAGCAAGGAGTATTTTGTTTCAACTGGATGCCAGAAAACAAGGGAAAGGAAAGTGCATGTGGTGTTATAGCATACCAGCTATTGCTTCAATGTTCAATTGTTTATTGAAGAGCTCTGTACATTTTATTATAATCTTGAGCAATGGTCATTAGATAAGGCAAAAAGGTAAATGTATTTTTGGGGAAAGAAAAACCGGATTCGGGATAGCCATGAAAAAACTGTGGGATGCGGGATTTGCGTGAAAAATAAGCGGGAATGCAGGATCACGACCCCTCTTCTAGACCCTGTTTGAGGACAATAATATTACACTGTACCATCAAGATTAATCGATATCACAAAACTGCACAATTTCAATGACAACGTTCTGTTTTAAATAAAGCTAGTTAACTGGAGTAAGAGTAACAATGAACTACTGCTCAATTATTTCTTTGGTGTAAAACATTTTTAAGTCTGTATTACTAGTTTAACCTTTGACTCTAGCTGCCTACTACAAGTTTCTATTCTATTTCTTTCTCTTTAATCATCTTTCTCTCATTATATTGGTCAGTTATTTATAACTACCCTTTAAATGTGTTTTGTGACTTAATAATAACTTAATACTTACTTGTGCTCATCACTGCATACCTGAGGCCAAGCTTAATCTCACCTAAAGTAAAGAAGAAATAAAAACCTTAAAATTATCTTGTAGGTTACTTACACTTATGTGCATTTGTATTCCTATCTTATCACACAATACATGCATTCATTTATATATCTCTTACCAATCAAGTTTGAGGTCTGTACTGTAAGTTACGGACCGAGTTTTTTCTGCTCTGATTTATGGCCCAAGCGAGAAGCAGAAAAAACGAGGATTCAGAACTTACAGTACGGACTGAGAAACCGAGGTTTGTAAGATATTTATTATATCTCTAGAGACATTCGGGCAACCACAACAAACTTTTTAATTTAGCGGGCCGTACAGTGAAATACAGCCTGCTAAATTGACCAATTACAGCACACATACTGAGATATATTATAAATACCATTACATACAGTCTGTCAGTTGTTAGGTAACAACTGACAGTCTTTCACATCTGAATTTTTTGGTGTTGAAACTGGTTGTGAAAGTACTATTGAGTAACACTTGAAATTGGTTGTGAAAGTTTGGGATCTGTACTTATTATTTTGTGTTCCTGTGTTTCAAAGCTGGGTGAGGCAAGATCTTAATTAATGTAATTGTGTAATAGGTGTATGTGTTGTAGGTAAAATTGGGTCTCAGGTTAAATCTGTATTCAACCTAGGGTCTCAGGTTAAATGTGTATTCAACCTAGGTTAAATTGGTGACCCTCATATTACCTAGGTTAAATGTGTATCTACTGTAGTACTGAATCTAGGTGATTTTGAATCATTAACTTTCATTTAGGGCTAGGGATACTGGACCCGTTTTAGTGATTAGGTCTAAGCACTCATGTTAGTGATTAAGGTTAGCTTTTATTTATGGTTAGGGACACTGGACCCGTTTTAGTGATTAGGTCTGATTCTTTTTAGAACTTCCCCCCCCCCCCAAAAAAAAACCACGCCCCTATTTTTTAATCACACCCCATAAAGAAAATCCCTTTTCAGACAGTTTAACCTAGGTTGAGTACACATTTAACCTAGGTAATATGAGGGTCACCAATTTAACCTAGGTTGAATACACATTTAACCTGAGACCCAATTTTACCTACAACATATGTGCAGGAGTCTCAATAGTTGTCTGTCAAGTTTCATCATCTGGATGTTGATAGGAAGAACTGTTGTTGGCTTTGACTAATGTTCCAACAACATGTATGGAAGTCATTATCAGAGTTAAGTGAGTTGGTTGAGATCAGGTGGTGGTATTTACTGTATGTCTCATTCAACATTGTGATTGGTTGTTTAAGCCATCACGTTGTTGGCTAATTGTCAGTGAGGCCATATTGTCATTGGTTGTGGAGATTTAAGTGTTATTGGTTAGTTTTTGTAAATTTTGATCTGTTTGATAATCAGGTCTGTTCTCTGAATGACAAGGATATGAATGAATGAAACCTTTATTTAAAAAATAACTCAGGGTGGTCCCACCAGGACCTAGATTGGTCCTGTTATCAATGGGAGCCCTGAGTATATCTAAATTTACAATAAGTTGTATGTACAGTGCAGGTAGTTATCAGCAGTGGTTCAGTGGCATTTCCTGTAAGTTAATGAACCAACTATTTAGAGTGACTGTAGGTAATAATCAGTGCTGTGTTGTATTATGTTGACAATAACATGCAAACAAAGATTTCAATCCGTTGATTGGCTTAGAAAACATCAAGTAGTCCCAAACAGTGCAGATATTTAAAATTGAGTGCCAAAATTGGAAATAAAATTCTTGCATGTATATTATTAACAGGTAATCACATGTTTTGAATACAATCTGGAATAAATAAGCTCTTGTAAATTTTCCAAAGACAACAAATAATTTGTTGCACTCACTCTATGGGCTATGCAGTTTTTTTACTTGTACTCAGTTATGCCAAAATAATTTTGATTCCCCATTCAAAAACTCTCAGTAGTATAGTAAAAGGTTTGAACTCAGGAGTATCAGTAGTTCGTCTAGTTTGACTGTCCGGGTGAGGGTAACAAAAACAGTTATTTTCAGAACTACCCTCACCCGGACGATCAAACTAGACGAACTACTCTCAGTAGTATTACAATACTTATCCTGTAAAGTATAAAGTACAAACCTGGCTGGATGAAATAATGCATCTTTCGTAGGATTCCTTCATTAAGAGAGTATTCTACCGCTCCCAGTTCACAAGGGAGGAACCCATCATCAGGAAGTTCATAACAAGACATAAAACCTACCATGTAGAACTTTTCATCGCACACAGCTGTAAGAAAAAGGTGATACAGGTAAAGTTGCATACACCATACAGTCAGATCTTAACTTGGCTTTTGTAGCAAAATGCATCTACATATGATCTAAATGTACAGCTATACTTGGCAAAGGTTGCCCAAACTGTTTTTGACATTACAGGAAGAAATTCTATGCTGATCACTATTGTAATTAACAAAAGTAATGCCAACCTTTCCCTTGAGTCCAGCCTCTCTTGACTTCTTCCTGTTCCTGTTTTCTTCGCTGTTCATTCAAACTGACTGTATCCACACGTCTCTGTGAGTGCAGCATAGACAAATAAAACCCTTCAACATTGTACTAACAGATGGCAATGGAAATGGCTAGGGCATGTGCAAAGAATGAAGGAAAGGGGCAGAATTCCATAATAAAGTCTACAATGGAGACTGACAGAAGGAAAGCAGCATCACATAAGACTGCTTACCAAACAGAGAAGAACAATGGGAGGAGGAAAGGGTGTGTGTGGCCAGGTAGGGATATCTTTTGCTGAAAGCAACTGTTTAGCAAGGGATTGCAAGGAATGGCACCACCTTATGGATGGAATTATCTGTGTGGAATTCATACCATGACTGTGGTACTTATATGCTAATGTATAAAAAAAATATGCAAGGCTGAAAAAGATTCTCACCGACAGTGCTCGACCTTAGCGTAGTCCACTAGTCCTGGACTAGTGTAAAATGCTTCTGGACTAGTAGAAACTTAGAACCACTAGTCACAGGACCAGTAACTACTTTGTAGTTTGTAATGTTTAAAAAAATAATACAAGGTAAAAACAAAATATACGTCTTGTGAACGCTGTTTCGATGTGTTCCTCGTAATGTTCTGACTACCACAGGACTACCACAGATTTACTCAGGACTAGTAAATTTTCAGTTCAACTAGTCCAAGGACCAGCGATTTAAAAAGTTAAGGTCGAGCACTGACCGATATGTACTCTCCAGTGCAATCCATTTTGTCGTTGCGAGGGCGGAAGTGCTTGTTGGCTTTATCTTGCTTTGCCATCTCTTGATAGATTTCTTTTTCATGTTCAGGTAGATCCTAAAGTAGACAGTGAAGGAAAATATCGTTAACAATGTCTCAACTGTAACCCTTTTCTAACAAAGATCAGTGTAGTAATTTTCCTAAGCAACTGTCACACATGTTCTATAAAATAATCAAAATGTGCTAATGAAACAATCTCTGATTCAATCTTGAAATTGAAAACGTAAAGCATCATTGTTTTGAATAAACAAAACATGGATTTTTAAGGCTTGCAGGTTGCCGAAGGTCTGGGGCCAAAAAATTTGCACCAGCATGTTTCCTTATGTCAAAGATGTCTGTTGCATAGCTTATTAATATTAATCAAGGAACTGAAAGTATATAACTGTTGCAGGTCATTTTGATCCTTTGGTCAACTTGTTACAACCTAGGTCAATATATATATACAGTGTTGCATCCACGTTTTACTGGGTAGGGGTCCTCTGGACCCTTTGGACAAATATTTGAGGGTCCAGACCAGAATGTTGGGGGTCCTATCATAAATATTGATTTCAATCACCTCTTAATTTGATGATGAAGACAAGGGTGAAAAATCGCATTGTAAGTGTCCGTCATTTTGAAAACTGCGATTACTGGGATTGTACAAGCGGATTGTTTTTCTTTGTGTCGATACAAGTGGAACAAAACATTTTACCCTCTTTGAACTCGAGCCATTTGAAATCACTGAGTCATTGACGGCAAAATGACTAGCAGACTTTGATATCAGGGATCAATTCAGAACTTACTTCATTGTCTTTGCGCTTTACACTAGTTTGTTTACTAAACAACGTTGACTCTGTCATCTTCAGGATTTGAAAATTATGCGAAAACGTTTTCTTTCAAGTTCTACTGACGCTAAAAATAAAAAAAAAAACACCAACAAGAATTTTCTCTTTGTTATGCATTTTCCTGATGGATCAATCAACGTTGAATATGTGAAAAATAGTGGCATTGTTAAGATAAATATAATTTAAGTGCAGGGATTATATACTGTCAATTTAGAAATGTGCATATATTTCAAGCACGATATTTGTGCGTCCATAGGGACCCCTTCTTAGTATTTTACGGGGTCTAAATGCAAAATAGTGTGTCCCAGAATGCAATGATGTGTTCTGGATGCAACACTGTATATATATACTTTCATATCACCCCATATTTAAACAGGAACCCATCACTTCTGCCCATAATTTATTATGCACGGTGCAACTGTAGTGTTTCATTTTTCGAAAACAACAAATATTGGCAAGATTTCCGCACAGGTCCTTACTTGCTTATGTATGCAGCAAATGAATTGTTTAGGGTCATGCACATGTAAACATTTCTTGTTATTGCAGAATGAAACAGTATGGTTACAGCATGCATAATGAAGTAGGGACCTGCGCGGAAATCATTCCCAAATATTTTCAAGTGGAAAACCCAGGACAATTCAGCTCCAGCATGCGTGATATGAAATCTAGCCGGCTTTGGCTAGTCGAAACCTAAAACCGACCAACCGGAAACCCGAAAATGCGAAATGTTGAAGTGTCATATTCAAAATTATTATCTGCAACCCTTGTATATGAGCAAACGCGCGCTCTGATTGGTTCCCTACTCATAGTATATCTGCTCATATACCATTGGCATGGAAAACGGCCATCATGGAGAGTTGATTTCTTGAATTAGACAGGGAGAAAGTCAAGTCAAGCTTAAAAACCATACTCCAAAGAAATACTACCGAAGCAAATAAATATGGGATGAAATTATTCGACGGTAAGTGAGCAAATTATATTGCGAAATCGTTTATTACGAACGAAAGTGAAACTCTTACAAACAGCCGCCATTTTGAAAGATCTGTTTAGCCCGTAAACTGAGTTTTTATTTTATTTCTGCCTACTTTTTCCACTTAAATTCTCAAACTAATTTGCTAACTCGAAAAAAAATTGACAAGTACATTAAAGAGATGTTTAAAAACGAGTCAGACTCGTGTTTGAAACTTTTTTACACATCGGCTCTACAATATGTCGGCTCGACAACAACATGGTTCTGTTCAAAAACAATAACAAAGTCAATTCTTGTCGTACAAACTAATTCCAGTGTCTCATAAACGAGGGTTTAGAGATATAATAAAACAATTATTCCACTCAATCTCGTTGTATATGAGCTATAGCCAACTCGGGGTAAGTACTTCATGTCAAGCAATCATATAGTTGTCTCACTACACATCAGTCACCATCACTAGACATCATTGCCCCTCATCAAGCATCATTCACCGTCACTACACATCATTCACCACCACTACACATCATTGCCCATCACTAGACACCATTCACCATCACTAGACATCATTCACCATCACTAGACATCATTCACCATCACCAGACATCATTCACCATCACTAGACATCATTCGCCATCACTAGACATCATTCTCCATCACCAGGCATCATTACCCATCATCAAGCATCATTCACCGTCACTACACATCATTAACCATCACTAGGCATCATTCGCCATCACTAGACATCATTCACCATCACTAGACATCATTCACCATCACTAGACATCATTCGCCATCACTAGGCATCATTACCCATCACTAGACATCATTCACCATTACTAGACATCATTCGCCTTCACTAGACATCATTCACCATCACTAGGCATCATTCGCCATCACTAGACATCATTCACCATCACTAGGCATCATTAACCATCACTAGACATCATTCACCATCACTAGACATCATTCACCATCACTAGACATCATTCGCCATCACTAGGCATCATTACCCATCACTAGACATCATTCACCATTACTAGACATCATTCGCCTTCACTAGACATCATTCACCATCACTAGGCATCATTACCCATCACTAGACATCATTCGCTATCACTAGGCATCATTACCAATCACTAGACATCATTCACCATTACTAGACATCATTGGCATCACTAGACATCATTCACCATCACTAGGCATCATTACCCATCACCAGACATCATTCACCATCACTAGACATCATTTGCCATCAGTTGGCATCATTACCCATCACTAGACACCGTTCACCATTACTAGACATCATTCGCCTTCACTAGACATCATTCACCATCACTAGGCATCATTCGCCATCACTAGACATCATTCGCCATCACTAGAGATCATTCTCCATCACCAGGCATCATTATCCATTATCAAGCATCATTCACCGTCACTACACATCATTACCCATCATCAAGCATCATTCACTGTCACTACACAACATTCACTATTACCCATCACTAGACATCATTTTCTATCACTAGACATCATTCACCATCCCTAGACATCATTCTCCATCACCAGGCATTAGTCACCATCACTGTGGCTTTCTATCGCTATACATCATTAACCTTCACCGCTACTCATCAAAGGTCTGGTTAATGTCATTAACCACAACAATTCTTAATGGAAACACCATTGGTTACTTTAGCCTCACGAGCAGTATCAATTCATCGGCTGTAATACTTGCCATATGTTTCAATACCCTCAAAATGTCCACTTAAACCAATTCGACCCCCCCCCCCCGCAAAAAAAAAACGTGAAATTTTTATTTCAAAGCAAAAAAAAAATCCTTCACACCTCGCTGTCTCCCTGTCACTTTGCATCCGGAGTATAACCCCTGAGTTTATGCTATATGATGGGCCGAAGGCGTTAAATCGTGAATACTGCCGCTGGGAAAGTCACATTCAGTGTTACTGTGCAGGTAAGGGAAAATTATTTATAGTATAGGATAGGCATCATTTTGATTCCATCACTTATTATACCCTGTAAAGTTCCGCAAATAGGTGAATGATGTCTAGTGATTGGTAATGATACCTAGTGATGGCGAATGATGTCTAGTGATGGGTAATGATGCCTAGTGATGGTGAATGATGTCTAGTGAAGGCGAATGATGTCTAGTAATGGTGAATGATGTCTAGTGATGGGTAATGATGCCTAGTGATGGCGAATAATGCCTAGTGATGGTGAATGATGCCTAGTGATGCTGAATGATGTCTGGTGATGGGTAATGATGTGTAGTGATGGTGAATGATGTCTAGTGATGGTGAATGATGTGTAGTGATGGTGAATGATGTGTGGTGATGGAGAATGATGTGTAGTGATGGTGAATGATGTCTAGTGATGGTGAATGATGTCTAGTGATGGTGAATGATGCCTAGTGATGGCGAATGATGTCTAGCGATGGTGAATGATGCTTGATGATGGGTAATGATGTCTAGTGATGGTGAATGATGTCTAGTGATGGGTAATGATGTCTAATGATGGAGAATGATGTCTAATGATGGAGAATGATGTCTAGTGATGGTGAATGATGTGTAGTGATGTAGAATGATGTGTAGTGATGGAGAATGATGTCTAGTGATGGTGAATGATGTCTAGTGATAGGTAATGATGTCTAGTGATAGGTAATGATGTCTAGTGATGGCGAATGATGTCTAGTGATGGCGAATGATGTCAAGTGATGGCGAATGATATCTAGCGATGGTGAATGATGCTTGATGATGGGTAATGATGTCTAGTGATGGTGAATGATGTCTGGTGATGGGTAATGATGTGTACTGATGGCGAATGATGTGTAGTGATGGAGAATGATGTCTAGTGATGGCGAATGATGTCTAGTGATGGCGAATGATGTCTAGTGATGGCGAATGATATCTAGCGATGGTGAATGATGCTTGATGATGGGTAATGATGTCTAGTGATGGTGAATGATGTCTGGTGATGGGTAATGATGTGTACTGATGGCGAATGATGTCTAGTGATGGAGAATGATGTCTAGTGATGGTGAATGATGTCTAGCGATGGTGAATGATGCTTGATGATGGGTAATGATGTCTAGTGATGGTGAATGATGTCTAGTGATGATGAATGATGTCTGGTGATGTGTAGTGATGTGTAGTGGTGGTGAACGATGTGTAGTGATGGAGAATGATGTGTAGTGATGGAGAATGATGTGTAGTGATGGAGAATGATGTGTAGTGATGGAGAATGATGTGTAGTGATGGAGAATGATGTGTAGTGATGGATAATGATGTGTAGTGATGGTGAATGATGTCTAGTGATGGGTAATAATGTTTAATGATGGAGAATGATGTCTAGTGATGGTGAATGATGTCTAGTGATGGGTAATGATGTTTAATGATGGAGAATGGTGTGAATGATGTCTAGTGGTGACTGATTTCTGGTGATTGGTAATGATGTCTAGTGATGGTGAATGATGTCTAGCGATGGTGAATGATGTCTAGTGATGGTGAATGATTTCTGGTGATTGGTAATGATGGGACATCTATATGATTGCTTGACATGAAGTACTTTCCCAACTCGGCGCTATGCGCCTCGTTGGCTATTAGCTCATATACGACTCGATTTCGTGGAATAATTGCTAAATAGAGAAACGTGTTTGAACAAACTTCAGACAGAACGTGAAGACGTTCCAAATATTTTACTTATCCACGAGTGTTCTTGGATAAAAGCAATATTTTGCGGTTTGGGATTTGTTCAATTCGTAGTGCAATTAAAATAGACGAATCGAAAGTTGTGTGGTAGTTCAAAGTCACGAAAGTTAGTTTGGCCTAAAAGTTAAAAAGAAATTCCGTTAAACGACTTCGTCAATTCTTCTGCGTTAGAATTCACGTATTAGAATATTCTGCGGAGTAACTGCAGAATACCCTGCCATTTTGACTGCGTTACTGAAAACGGTGGCCACGCGGTACGCGGAATGAAAGAAATTCAAAGTCTCATAGTACGTTAGAAGCCGGCTACGCGGAACGCGGTGCGCGGAAAGAAATTTATCTCATAGATACTGAGATTTCCTCACGAAAGAAAGAGTGCGTAAAAATGATACGTAAAATGCATTAGCCAATAGGAAACGCGAACGATGAAAACTCACTAGTGAAAAAACGTCGTTCGTCCAATCACAAACGCGAACGACGAAAACTCACTAGTGAACAACATCGCATCGCGATTTCGATTAAATTTGAACCTATAAGCCTCAGTCAGGTTTTTTTTTTCAGTTGAAAAATGTTTATAAAAGTTGTGAAGGTATAAACTGACGTTTTATTTCTTGTGTTACTTCATTAAATATTTGATTTTGAAAGAGAAACTGATGTTTTAGTTATTCTAGTTTTACACGCATACTTTGCAGTTGAATGGGTTCCCTAAACACGCGCGTAAGATTGACAAAATTTGGCTTTTCAAAAATCTCAGTTTCTATAAAATAAACAAATTACACCATGGAAATGCTTTGTACGATTTTTTATTCACTGGTTGAGTTGTATCAGAAAACTCACTCGTTCGCTGCGCTCACTCGTTCGTATTCTGATACTACTCAACTCGTGAATAAAAATCGTACGCGCGCATTTTCCATGGAGTAATCTCTATTTATTCAAAGTGTGAAGCTATCTTAGAAGCTGGCTATGCGGTACGCGGTACGTGGTTGTGTGTTGTAGCGTATTGTTTTTGGTGACTCATGGCTAAAGAACGAAGTATATTACGCCAATATTAATGTAGTTTATGCGTACCGCGTAGCCGGCTACGCAGAATATTGTTCGAGTGGCAGGGTATTCTGCAGTTAAGCCTCTTCTGCAGACATGCACAAAGTTGCTAACTACGCAAAATAAAGAAAGGGAACCTATTTGACCTTCCATCGAGGACCAGCTATTTCGGCCAGCGACTGTAACCCATTTTGCAAAACAACTCCTTGTCTTTCCAGTTGAGGTCTCAGTGACATCATAAAAAAGTAAAAAGGGTTCCTAGCTTGATTCTTCTTCTTTTTGTTCGGCATTTTTCTCGTAGAAAACGTTGCTTCGTTCGCACCCAGGAAAGACAACTCGAAAAGTGACGGGTCTTGGCAAACTGCGTGCCAGCGAGTCATGCGAGTCGAGCCAGCGAGTCGTCATGTGACCCATCTGAGCCATGCGAGACAGATTTTAGTTCCCAATCCATTTTCCTCTCTCCGGCTTTTGGCTATTTGACACGAGTTTTCGCTATCCTCGCTCTCCTTTCAATATAGTTTTGTTATCTGCCGTCATCTTTTCCATCTTTTGTTCAGGTAAGATTTCTTTTGTTTTGTTGTCGTTAAATTTTGAGATTTGATGTTTTATTTATGAGTGTAGTCGCAAACGATTGAAAATTCATGCATATCATTTACATGCTATTACAGATTCATGGAAAATGGACGTCTACAAAAAACCGTGTCAAAAAACTTGTGTCAAAAAACCGCAGGTTAGCGTTGGAGACCGGAAGGCTTAGAAATAACCTCCAAAATATTGCTGTAAGCATTAAAAGTACCTTTCATTTTACGCTTTATCCAGGCTAATTATTTCAAGAAGTATGTCGCGGAGAATGTTGTAAATACGATTTCCGAGACTCTCGATTTCAAAATTTTCTGGGGGAGGATGCCCCCACACCCCCCTACCAACTCGCGCCTCCGGCGCCTGTTTTCAGCCCCCCCACTTCAAAATACGCTCCGCCGTCCCTGGTATGATTACAAACCGAATTGGACTCCACTCAGTCCCATTACCATTACAAATTGTAATAGTCAGTGCATTAACTCTTACCCATATATGGAAAGTGCCCTATAGGTACGTCTAGCATGAAGTTCTTATTCCTGATTCTTCTCAGTAGAGTAAATCCCAACCTCGTTCCCAGGGTCCTCTCCCACTCGATTCCCGTGGCGAAAGAGACCCTAGGAACGAGGTTGAGTCCATCCTGAAATGGGATCGGTTCATTATTTTTCGACGTTGGAATTTATCATTGATAACACTAAGAACGATTATAAAGGAGGAGTTCTTACATGTTTGTACTATGTTAGAACTAAAGCAATTAAAGATTTTTTCAAGGTTGCCTCAAGTCGCAGTCAAGGTAATTTTTTGGGATTGCCTAGGTCTCCATTACTCCCTGGGAGTACAACCATATATGGACTACATAGGCAGGTGCTGCAGTGAAGCCTGTGATAGGGCAGAGTGACAGGATATAGAAATCTGAGAGTTTGGTCTAGAATAGGGTATATCATTTTCCAGGAGACAGATAAATTGGATAGAGAGTTTAGTCTAGACAAGAAAAACTGGGAATTGCCACTAAAAAAATGTAACTATTGAATTGGCAAAGTTTAATAGCCCATTTCCGAGTTGCTGCATACCTCAGTTACAAAGCGAGTCCTGGTGCACAAACATTCAAATTGAAATTAGTTGCATATTCTTATGCAAATCAAACTCATTCCCCTTTTAGTAGTTGAGCACCATGAAGACTTACTTCAAAACAGAGACAAACAACAACAACTGACAACAACCCACTTTGATAACAAAGAAAGCGTCAATAGATGGCTACCTTTGGGGACACTACTGGGTAAAGCGAGGGATTTGGTCTAGCACTGGGAAGCAAAATTATACAGCTGAATTAGTTCTAGTATATTGGCTAGGGAGTTCGAGAGTACTAGTCCTAGCAGCAGATCCACACCCAAAAATTCATAAAGTACCCCATCCCCTTTCCCCAGGTTTCTAATTCACAATCAGAACTGACTTTTTTATTGTTGATTGGTGATTGGCTAAAGCAGCTCCAGCCATCTTTTAAACCAATCAGGAGCAATTAAAACCATGAAACTTACACACGTTCCACTGGCACACTTGCTGTAATGAGATCTGATTGGTTTATTGGACTTTGTTACCATAAGCCAGAGTAACAACTACAACTTAAGTTTCACAACATTAAAATTTATACCACTCAAACTATTTTGAGGTAATTTCATTACCTTTGATGGATGTTTCACATATATGTAAGTTAAACTCCACAAAAAGACAACTGACAAAATAAGATCAGAGGGTTGATTTATATTATAATTTAAACATGGCCTTTCTCTAGGAAAATTATTTAGTTCTAATGGTTAAACAACAGGCATTTTTAAATATTTGGGAGCTATAATTATTTCCAATAGAAAGAAGTAGAACACAAGTACATCATTATGGCTTATATATAGAGGATGTAATGCAAAACATGAACACGCAAAACATGCTACGAAGTTATTTCTGAAAAGACGAGGTTATACTATTTACATCCCGGTTCACCAAGACACCTAACATTGAGAAGCTCTCTTTTGGCAATACCGTCATTGTCTTTGAACTAACTGAGAGAGTTTGTGATCTTGGTGTTAATTTAGATAAAAACCTATCACTGACATACCACATAAACGAGACGTGTAAGAAAGCAACTAATGCCATCAGGTCCATAGGCCGCATTTGCAAATACCTCACCAAGGAAAACCTCAAACTGTTAGTTAACTCCCGTCTGGACTACTGTAATAGTATCCTTTATGGTCTCCCAAAGCAGGAACTGGATAAACTTCAAAGAGTTCAAAACACTGCTGCACGCCTTATCACTGGAACCAAGCAATACAACTACATCAAACCTGCCCTTCGAGAATTACACTGGCTACCTGTTGAATCACGGATTATATTCAAACTTCAACTCATCACTTTTAAGATTATCCGTGGACTTTGTTTTTTTTCTTTCTCCACACCTGTGTTATGGAACAGTCTACTGGATTCTGTTAAAAATACCACATCTCTTTCGCCTTTTAAATCTGCCCTCAAAACATTCTTGTTTCGGAAATCTTACTTTTGATTTATTTTATTTTGAGAAACTGTATTTTAATTATTTCATTTATTTTATTTATCACTGTTATTAAAAATATTTCATAGGATTTAACTAATTTATTTTTTATAGTAATGTAAGCGCATCAAGTTTTTTAAATGCACCCAAAAAACTTTATTATTATTATTATTATTATTATTATTATCATTGTTATTATTATATCCCTGACCTTCTGATCTGTAACATGATTTTCTTGTCCACGTTTTTTGCATTTTCCCTCCACAAATAGAAAAGATTTTAAACTGATTTCCAATCCAGAGACACCCTGGAAAAACTGCCACAGGGTGAGGCTGCTTGTGGTAAAATCATTTTTGTAGTGTACAGCAAAAGACTGGACACTACCTGTAACGACCGCTAAACGGTCCTTTGTAGTCTAAAATTAATAACGCGTTTTTGTTTGCAATACAAAGAACAATTAAGTCTTTTGTCTTGATTTCATACTCAAAACCACGTACGCACTTTTAGTTTAGTGCAGTCGCTTCCCGCCTTCGTAGTCGATACTAAGAACACAAGAATAAGCAAGCCACAAGAGGCAATCGCAGGACCGATATTTTACGGCTTTCAACGATTTACTGCTCGATGTCAAGGGATTAAAGCGAAGAAATGTAATCTACATCTGGGTGGTTAATCGCGAGCCCGTAACGTAGTCCTTTAACTTAAGTTATCGAAACCAAGCCGGCCACGACACCTCTTGAAACTCTTGAGAGTCGCCCGCCGCTACAGTAAAATATCGCCTCATCGTCTCTTTCCAAAGAAGCTATAAGAAGGTTTAAAAATTAAGGACAAGAAATCATGAGTTCAAGTTCGAATAAGGGAAACACAAAGATTAGCGAATTGGCCCAACCGCACGCCGAAGGACACGAAATCCCCGAAAAATTCCAAGAATTCGAAGGTGCGACATCCGCAAAGGTGGACGGCGAGGTTAAAGAAAAACGCCAAAGAAAATTAACTGAAAAGGGGAAACAGTATAAAAAGGAGATCCTTGAATCCGACCTGAAAGCAGCTAGCACTAGGATACGACAATATATCGAGAAAATAAGAAAATTGATCAGCTCAAACGAAGTTTCATCTGAGATTTTACAACTCGAAAGAGACGGTCTAGATCAAAGAAAGGAAGAATTCAATGATGCTCATCATGCACTTTATAATTTTCTTGACAATGAAGACGAAAAAGAGGCCCTATACCGATGGTTTGATATTCAAGACAGAGAGTGCATGGACTGCCGGATCAAATTAGCCGAACGAATTCAAGCCACAGAAAGGGCAAAGGCAAAGTCTGTTTCTTCAGGCACCTCTAAAACCTCTAAAACCTCACGTAGAACCGGTTCATTTAGATCTTCAGCGGACTCAGTTCTTTCCAGAAGAGTCGAAGCAGCGACAAGAAAGGCGAAGCTAGAAGTCGAAATGAAATTCTTAGAACAGGAACTAGAGCTTAGGAGGCTCCAATTAATGAAGGACATTTCATTAGCGAACGCCGAAGAAGAAGCCATAAAAGGAATTTTAGAAGAAGGCAAGGGCAACTCAATTAGTGACCGGAAATTAATTAGTGAAATTGAAGGGAAGGAAAGTAAAAAAGATGTTGTAAAGGGATGCCAACTTAACCCCTCGACGCCGCCATTCATTCCCCAAGGCGCACCAAATCCGAGTACATTCGTCACGCAAGAATCTCAGCAAGTCATGCACAGTTTCTTCGATCAAAAAGACGAACGCAGTTCGACCGAGACGAGCGCCATTAAAGATTTGATCAAACTACAAGAAAAACAAACAGAGCTAAGCGCCCTAATAGCGAAACAACAAAGAATTAGTTCCTTACCCGCACAAGAACCGCAAATTTTCAGCGGAAACATTTTGGATTATCCTGCCTTCATACAAGCATTTGAAGCAATCATCGAGAGTAGAGTAGACTCGAATAAGGACAGACTTTTCTTTCTTAACAAGTACACTGCTGGAAGGGCAAACGAAGCCGTTAAGGGTTTCGTGACGCTGAACACCGATGACGGATACATCGAAGCAAAGAAGTTACTAACAGAAAGGTTTGGCAATCCTTATAAAGTCGCCGAGAGGTACAAATCTCAGCTACGAGAATGGCCTAGGGTTCGAGACGGGGATAGTACAGGAATACAAGACCTCTCCGACTTTCTAATTCGCTGCAAGGAGGTCATGAAGTCTATGAGATACATGGACGAGCTCAATTCGACAGAAACACTCATACAAATCAGTGCAAAACTACCATCATACTCTGGCGTGAAATGGTGCCGACATGCGCGCGAGCTAAGAGCCAAAACCAAGAGCGCGGTTACTTTCAGTGACCTTGTCGAGTTTGTGAAAGAAGAGGCTGAATTAGCAACAGATCCCGTTTTCTCCCCAAACAGTCTAAAGCGAGAGCGAAACAAAGACTCAAATAGAGACAGTACCTCAACGTCCTTTAAGAACCGCACAAGGCGTCCACCCTCGGCCAATAGCCTCTTAACTTCAGTTGGAGACACCAGTCAAAAATCAGCTCGATCATCAATGCGTTGTCTGTTGTGCCAAGGAAACCACAGTTTAGAAGAATGTGTTGAGTACTCAAAGAGGACTGTCCAAGAACGAGTGGCCTTCTTAAGATCGAAGGGCGTGTGCTTTGGTTGCCTTGAGAAGGGCCATTTATCAAAGTCCTGTGGGGCGAGGCTCAAATGTAAGAAATGCGCGAAACTTCATCCCACGTCCCTCCATGAAGATCCAAAGAACAAGAAAGAACCCTCGAAGGAAGGCGATGCCGTCAATGAGTCCGGAATTCATGCAGTCAGCAATTGCGCAAGTTCCTCGGACATCACTGTCGTCAACTCCATGATATTACCTGTGTGGCTTCACCATAAGGATCGCCCACAATCCGAAGTATTGGTGTACGCTCTCTTAGATAATGCCAGCGACGCAACTTTCATTAAGACATCGACACTCAAGGATCTTGGTGTTGAGGGACCCGAGCTTAAGTTACAGTTATACACCATGCATGGAAGGGCAGAGATACCTGTACAGAAGGTAGATGGCTTGGTAGTTGAGCGTTTCGACAAGAAGTTGAAGATAGAGCTCCCTAAGGTATATTCACGCGACAGCATCCCGTCAAGACGAAACCAGATCCCACGCCCAGAGACAGCGAACAAATGGCCACACCTTCAAAGAATAGAGAACAAGATCCCTCCCTACCAAGAAAAACTAGAAGTCGGCATTCTAATTGGATGCAACTGTCCCCGAGCTATCAAACCACGTGAGGTGATAACTGGAAAGGCAGATGATCCATATGCCATTAAGACACTTCTCGGATGGGGGATCATCGGTCCAGTAACCCCAGTCAAAGAGCTGCTGAGTGAAATTGAAAATGGGGAGACAATTTGCCACAGAATCGTCACTCAAGAAATTGGAGGCACCAAACGTTTCGATAGCAAGTTCGTAATTAATGCCCAAACGAAAGAAATCATTAACCCCTATCATCTTAAAGAAATGTTCGAGCTTGATTTCTCGGAAAGAAGCACTGGGGACCACGCGCTTTCTCAAGAAGAGAGAAAGTTTCTCGCAAGAGTGACAGAAAATATACGCCATCTGGAAGATGGACATTATGAAATGCCCCTACCATTGAAGGACCCCAACACCAAGCTTCCAAACAATCGAGAGATGGCTCTACACCGCTTAAAACATCTTAAGAGAAGATTTATAGCTGATGAAAGGTACCGAAATGATTACGGAAGCTTTATGGACATGGTCATTCAAAACGGCTATGCCGAACTAGTTCCAACTGAGAGCAAGAAAGGAAATGAAAATAGTCAGCAAGTATGGTATATTCCACATCACGGGGTATACCACCCTAAAAAACCAAACAAGATCCGAGTGGTGTTTGACTGCTCTGCCGAGTTCAAAGGCGAATCGTTGAACAAACAGCTTCTACAAGGACCCGATATGACGAACAACTTGACAGGAGTTCTATGTAGATTTCGCAAGGAAGCCGTGGCGTTTATCTGCGACATAGAAGGAATGTTCCATCAAGTAAAGGTCAGTGAAGAGAATAGAGATTTGTTGCGCTTTCTCTGGTGGGAGAATGGCGACATTTATAGCGTACCAAAGGAATATCGAATGACCGTGCACTTGTTCGGAGCCACGTCTTCTCCAGGCTGCTCCAACTTCGCCCTGAAGTCTACCGCGAATGATAACGAAGAAATGATTGGTTCCGCAGCAGCTAACTTCCTTCGAGAGGACTTCTACGTCGACGATGGACTTAAGTCAGTGCCAACGGTGAAAGAAGCTGTGAAACTTATCAAAGACGCGAAGGAGATGTGCAAGAGAGGAGGTTTTAATTTGCACAAGTTTATCTCCAACAGTAAAGAAGTCATTCACAGCATACCGATCAAGGACAGAGCGGAAGACATCAAGAATCTAGACCTAGATCAAGATATTCTTCCCGTAGAACGTGCACTCGGGATTCAGTGGTGTATTGAGAATGACTCCTTTAACTTTCGCATCACGTTAAAAGACAAACCATGCACAAGAAGAGGGATATTATCAACGGTGAGCTCCATTTTCGACCCACTCGGCTTTGTGGCACCTCTTCTATTGGAAGGCAAGAAGATATTACAAGAGTTGTGTAAGGAAGATACTGGATGGGACGACCCTATCCCAGATTTAGCAAAGGCAAAATGGGAGAAATGGAGGTCAGAACTATATCTTCTGCAAGAATTTTCCGTTCCAAGGTGCTACAAACCTAAGAATTTTGGTCACGTGACTCAAACAGAATTACATCACTTCTCGGACGCAAGCAACAAAGGGTATGGTCAGTGCTCCTACCTGCGGCTCATCAATAGTCAAGGCCAGATTCACTGCTCGTTCGTTCTTGGAAAATCAAGAGTCACGCCACTGAAAGCAGTGACTATTCCAAGACTCGAACTAACAGCCGCTGTCACCTCCGCAAGAGTCAGTGACCAACTAAGAAGGGAACTACCACTAGAAAATGTGGAAGAAACCTTCTGGGCAGACAGCAAGGTGATACTAGGCTACATAGCCAACGAGTCCAAAAGGTTCCACGTGTACGTAGCTAATCGTGTCCAGGAAATCCAAGAGAAATCCTCTCCAAAGCAGTGGAGGTACGTCGAAACAGAATTGAACCCAGCAGACGATGCATCACGTGGTCTCCATGCCAGAAATATCCAGAAATCTAGGTGGATACTTGGACCTGAGTTCTTATGGAAAAGTGAAGACCAGTGGCCTGATTCCATGAAGACAAAACAGATGATTGCCGAAGAACCATCCGAACAAGATCCTGAAGTAAGAAGGGTGGTCGCCATGGCAACAACGGCCTTTGTTCCACGAGAAGATCTTGTGGACCGCATCAAATACTTCTCTGACTGGTTTCGTGCGAAGAAATCTGTTGCACTCTGCATTCTCTACATCCAGAAATTGAAACGTCGATTGGAAGAAAGGAAAGAGCGTATATGTGACAAACGCTCACTGCATCTCATAAAGGGAGATAAAGATGCAGATCACCCTCGTGTAACAGTGAAAGAACTACAGCACGCTGCAACAGTTATAATCAAGGCCATTCAAGCCACCACATTTAAAAGGGACTTAGAATCACTGCTGAAGAACCAACACTTACAAGATACCAAAGGATCATCAAATAAAGGAAATGCGACCTTGCTGCAGAGACTTGACCCGTTTTTGGACCAAGACGGCGTACTACGCGTGGGTGGCCGTATACGACGAGCAAACATGGAAGAGGACATCAAGTTTCCTATCTTACTACCAAGGGATACCCACATCACAAAGTTACTGGTACAGCACTTTCATGAGAAATGCAAGCATCAAGGAAGAACAACGACGCTTAATGAAATAAGATCAAATGGTTACTGGATCATTGGCGGAACCTCTTCAGTATCGCGTTACATCTTAAGGTGCGTGACATGTCGGAGGCTTCGAGGCCCTACTCAATCACAGAAGATGTCTGACCTGCCGGAAGACAGACTCCACCAAGCGCCACCATTCACTTATTGCGCCGTGGACTATTTCGGGCCTTGGATTATTAAAGACAAGCGAAAGGAGTTGAAACGATATGGTGTCCTATTCACATGTATGGCATCAAGGGCCATACATCTAGAGATCGCTCACAGTCTCGAGACAGATTCATTTATTAATGCTCTTCGCCGCTTTATCTGTCGTCGAGGTCCCATTCGACAGATGAGAAGTGACCAAGGCACTAACTTCGTGGGTGCGAAGAAGGAACTTGAAGAAGCCCTCGGTGAACTGGACCATGACAAGATTGGAAGAGAGCTTCTCCGAAACAATTGTGATTGGTTCAGTTTTAAGATGAATGTTCCCTCCGCCAGCCACATGGGAGGTGTTTGGGAACGCCAGATTCGAAGTGTCCGTAATGTACTGTCAGTATTACTGGATAACAATGGAACGCAACTAGATGATGAATCGCTCAGCACCTTTATGTGTGAGGCAGAAGCCGTCATCAACAGTAGACCCCTCACAGTGGATGGCCTACGGGACCCAGACTCGTTAAGCCCCCTCACGCCAAACCATTTGCTGACGATGAAGTCGAAGATCGTGCTTCCGCCCCCAGGAAAGTTTCAGGATACCGATAAGTACTCCAAAAGACGTTGGAGACGTGTTCAGCATCTTGCGAATCAGTTCTGGTGTCGTTGGAGGAAGGAATTCTTGCAGTCCCTTCAACTACGTCAAAAATGGCTGAAGCCGCAGCGAGATCTTAGAAGTGACGACATCGTCTTGATTAAAGATGATTGCATCGCTCGCAATCACTGGGAGTTGGCCCGCGTTGTGGAGACCAATCAAAGTAAGGATGGCCGCGTGCGCACTGTGCAGCTCATCCTTGCAGATCCGCACATCGATTCAAGGGGAGTACGTACCAAAGCAGTTAGGCGGCTTGAGAGGCCAATACACAAGCTGGTTTTCCTGATGTCAGGAAGCGAAGCTGAGGAGCAACAACCGGGGTGTATCCCCGCCAAGGAGCCATGAACTTTGTAGCTAAGTTTATCACTAATTACTGATTTAGTTAAGAATAGTGAAATTGGACAATTTCAGGGGAGCCATGTAACGACCGCTAAACGGTCCTTTGTAGTCTAAAATTAATAACGCGTTTTTGTTTGCAATACAAAGAACAATTAAGTCTTTTGTCTTGATTTCATACTCAAAACCACGTACGCACTTTTAGTTTAGTGCAGTCGCTTCCCGCCTTCGTAGTCGATACTAAGAACACAAGAATAAGCAAGCCACAAGAGGCAATCGCAGGACCGATATTTTACGGCTTTCAACGATTTACTGCTCGATGTCAAGGGATTAAAGCGAAGAAATGTAATCTACATCTGGGTGGTTAATCGCGAGCCCGTAACGTAGTCCTTTAACTTAAGTTATCGAAACCAAGCCGGCCACGACACCTCTTGAAACTCTTGAGAGTCGCCCGCCGCTACACTACCCATGTGCTCCCATGAACCTTTGCATGTTAGAAGTCAGAGGACTGTCATGTTGTAATTCTAGCGTGCCTCTATTAACCCTTTCACTCCCAAGAGTGACTTTATAGATTTTACTCTGTCTAACGCCAGACGATTTTACTCGTCAAATGGAGACCCCTTGGGAGTGAAAGGGTTAAAAACTATCTCCCTTAACCCTTTCACTCCCAAGAGTGACTTTATAGATTTTACTCTGTCTAACGCCAGACGATTTTACTCGTCAAATGGAGACCCCTTGGGAGTGAAAGGGTTAAAAACTATCTCCCTTAACCCTTTCACTCCCAAGAGTGACTTTATAGATTTTACTCTGTCTAACGCCAGACGATTTTACTCGTCAAATGGAGACCCCTTGGGAGTGAAAGGGTTAAAAACTATCTCCCTTAACCCTTTCACTCCCAAGAGTGACTTTATAGATTTTACTCTGTCTAACGCCAGACGATTTTACTCGTCAAATGGAGACCCCTTGGGAGTGAAAGGGTTAAACCCAAGTTTATCGGTTTGCATCAAGTGCTTGTTGGGTTATTACAATTTTCATTGAGTGAGTGTCACTCTGCTGCGCCTATACATTCAAGGAGCTGTAAGAAATCTAGATTTCCAGTTTTTCGATCTTCCTCCATAGCAGAGGATACTTAAAATATTTTATGCATTTATGTCTATTAATTCATGGGATTCCATTTATTCGTTGACAACACTGTGATGGTGGAACCTTCCAATCATAGATGAAAGACTTTCTTAGTTGAAACTCTTGACTGCATAGCTTGCCTGTTTCTCTAAGGTGATTGTGTTTCTGGATCATGTCATCCACAGATTGTTTATGGCTCACAATGTGAGCATTGTTACATCCTCGTGACATGTACTCGGTGTCAAATCTGTAGTCATGGGTACGGCTCACTTTAACTGGGGCCAGCCATGTTCCTGCAAGAAACCAAACCATTTTGTCAAACCAACACCTGGTCATCATTATATTCATGATTTCACCACTTGATGTTCAAATCCAGGCGGGATGCAAGATGTTTGTCCCATGAAACAAGTTTAATGGCCTTGCTCGAACAAGTCACCTATAGTTCAGTTATAGAACATCCGAACTAGTTATTTATTTATTTATTTATTAAATCGCCACACAGAATACATTACAAGTAGAATAGAAAAGATAACAGATAAGCTAAATATTGTTTAAAATAAACACACAACTTGGAAGGAGTGACTGTGGAGGGGAAATCTTCGAGAAGCAGAGCTTATGAGGAATAGAGATCTCCCCCCATGGGCAATTTAAATACTTGACAGCATTTAAAAATAAAGAAAAAAGACATGTATTTTAATCATATAAGTGTTTTTAGAAAAAAAAATATAGATATCAGGTGTTAAGGTAATCAGACTGTATCCTGCCTGTCTGATCCTTAAAACTGGTTTGATCACGTTTAAATATATTAAAAGTTGGGCATCTTTGATGTTATTCAGTAATGAATTCCATATTCTAGGACCTTGAAACAGGATGGAAAGGAAGGTCTTGGGTACAACCCCTATTGGGAGAACTCTGATTTGCTTTTTCTGAATTTGCCTGTGAGAGTGCTAAAAAAGGTTAAAGTTTGTCAAACTGTGCAACGCTTTTTCCCCTTACACTTACACTTTATTTCATTTTTTTACATTTCATAGTGGACTGACACGCAGATAGCGATGGCTAATCTAGGTGGGCCAGCCTTACACCATTTAAGTTTCAAGCTAAATAAATGAGTGAATAAATAAATCAGACAATTGGTGTGGAGAAGAGCAGGAAAAAGGCAATAAATGTAGAGAAAAATGAAAAGGACAGCTTTAGAAAGCAGAAGAAAAGATTTGCATAGGTTACAGAAATGGAATACTGAAGGAAGGAGGGTTAAAATTCCGATACCACTCATGGTAGGGTTGGGATCTTTTCTGAAATGACCCAATGACATCATAAAATGTCTGAAATTCAAGTGGAACCATGCATGACCCCCATGCCTGAGGTTTCACTGGAAAGTTTTGGACATTTTATTCATCATCTAATCTAACATCATTGTTAATATTAATAGTAATAACCTCAATACTAATAATAATAACAAAAATAATAATAATAATAATAATTATTATTATTGTTATAATGATAAGAATGAATAACAAATACAACAATAATAATTAACTTATTACTTACCTACTGAGACATCCTCGCTGTGAAACAACTGCAACATATCAGAATTTCTCGCAATATAATGTACCAAATCATTGGACAGGATATAGCCTCCACCTAATGCATAGGGCAAATACCTGTCACACAAAATCCAGTTACTCTCCGTCCAAGATCCTGCCGACTTGACGCGTGAATTGCCGCGGAAGAAACCCCAATAAAATTTTTCCGCGGAAGCGCTCTTCAATTCCCGCACTATTACCTCAAGTCTTACAAAACTATCATCGTCAACTTTAAGGACGTAAGAGCTGTTGACGTTTTCATCGATCCACTTGAAAGTCTGTAGCACTTTATTAGTTAGCTGATTGTACCCATCTTTCACTTCCTGTAGAAGTAAGATGTCTTTGTAGATTTTATTTTCGTCTTCCAGTCTTTTCTTGTCTTCTTCATTTAACGCTCCGGTGCCAACGATAAATTTCACAGTTACAGCCATATCAAGGCTTGGAATATCAGAAAGCCATGTTTTCCGTAAGGCATCTCGTCTTTCCTTTCCCCCTGGTGCTGCTAAAACCATCGTGAACAGGAAAGTTCTTTCTTTCCCTTTGTCTGAAGAAATATCTTCCGTATTTCTTGTCACGCGTACAAAGTTCGCATCGGTTTCTGATAACAGTTCGTCTGATCTATCGCAAGATGTGTTTTGGTAAATAATAATCATAAATAGGAACATAGCTATTAGTAAAACGATAAGAAAAGTTTCATTTTTACGAAAAAGCTGTCTTTTTATAGCACGATTACAGTCTGACCAAGCAGCCATGTTTGAGCCCACGATCATGTATTATTCACAACATAACGGAGGGGAGACGAACTTAACCGATAAAATCCGAAAAACCCAATAAATGCACGATCATGTTCCGAGTGTGGTATCACAACACATGGGAGCAGATTGCGAAGTCGATCGGGTGTTAGAAGAAGCTCGTTCGGCGTTTGATTTTGATTAAGAAAGATTTCTCGGCGGACTGCAGTGTTTTGTACTTATCATGTCACAACTTCCTCTTCCAAATTTCGGAAACGCACGGTTTTCCAGATGGCCACTTGCAGTACAAGCAACAGCTCAATCGCTTCGTGGGATACCTCCTTTTTCCCCGCAATCTTTTCAACCGCGTTTTCCAATGAACTCGTTCTTACCTTATAGTGTCCATCAGCTCAGACCAGCGTTTTTAAGTCCAAGTATGAATCCTTTATCAGCGAACCACGTGTTGCCGAGAATTCCGACACCTTCGAATTTTGTTCACCATAAACAGTCACAAGATCACAAACGAAATTTCCAGGTACATGTAAATAATTATTGATAGAAACGTTTTGTATTCCACTCCGTGTTTTTCTGTTAGTGATTGTTTGAGGTAAGTATATCCATATTTTTGTAAAAGGTAATGGGTAATCCTTGTCGTTCACATGTAATTTGTGGTCAAGTGTAGAGCAAGTTGAAGCTTGCTTTGCCTTAGTCCAGTATTGTGTAATGTCTAGTACAGCAAAATTAGACTTTTCTGTTGAGATGGATTTTCAATACTTTGCTTCACTTGCCAACTCTTTGCCATCATTATTGCTCATAAGAAGCTGCAACGCACGTGTATGGAGGGAGGGGGTCTGCATGTGGATTTGTTGGGGCAGGGGTAGGTGTATAACATCGGTCGCCTTCAGGTAGTTTTAAGTATGAGAAACATGACTTGTATTGTACAGAGCTAATTGCACCTTTTCCATTGATTCAATAATTTTTTTATATTTTTTTACTTTTAAGACTAAGTACACAGAATAACAATTAACCTAAACCATACAGTGTACATCGCATGATAGACAATTCACTATACAAAAAAAATTAAAAAGGAAAAGTAAAAGGAAAAAGAAAAGGAGGAGACAAATGTGGAGGACACCCACCGTAAGAGCTCATGCACGGCACAAGCCTTTCCCACTTAAATGTTTCATTAATTTGTTCCGCCTTCTTGCTATTTATGTTCAGCTTGGTAAACAGCCTTGATCTTGACCTTATAAACACGCAAAGATGGATGGACTCTATTTAACTTTAACGCTATTAATGCTTTGACTTATTTCATTCTACAGTATAATTTGATACCAAAGTATGTTGTTTTTTTTATCTTTGTTTCAGATTATTGGAGGATTATAGAAATTAATCTGAAACAAAGGAAAAACCAAGTCAAACTAGTTTGGGACCATTTTGACCTGAAATTCATTTTAACTTGCAACATATGCAAGAGTGGTCTTCCACATCTATGGGGAAGGGGGTTGAAGGAGCTTAAAGTTGTAATTCCTCAGGGAGGGAGGTTTCATTTAGCATGGGTCAGTAAAATGTGATATTGCTCCGGAGAGAAATTACTAATGGACATAGTTATGACCTGTCCTTCCATTACTTGAACAGGGAAAGTCAACATCAGAACCTAGGCAAAGTAAACAGAACAGCTCTTCCCAAATAAAGTTCAGCTGTGATGCATGTCAGCGAGAATTTACAAGTAAAGAGACATTCGATTTCCATATTGGCTCCCATGTCAAGGTTAGGAACTGAAGTAAAGTAACTGTAATCTTTGAACTTATCAAATCTGTGTCAAACAGTTATTTTCGTCAATAAGCCCAAGTGTTCAAATACAAATTCTCCTTTGTGGTCCTAATACATTCTATATTATAGAACCAGTAGGAATAATGTGTTAAACTATCATTTATCAAAGAGAGCTCATCATAGGTGATTATTTCCTTTTAGTATAAATACTCAGTTGATTATACAAAACCGCGCACTCTGATTGGTTCGCTATCTCGGATTATCAGCCGATAATCACCTCGACGAACAAAATGGCTGCCAGTCGTTCGCGTGCATTTGATGAATTTAATTTTTTCGTGTTGTACAATGCTTTTTTTTTCTTTTTTTGAAATAGTCACCAATGTATTTATACTAAGACAATTATTCGCCTCAGGCTCAGTGATTATCAATGAATATTCACCTCGACTTCGTCTCGGTGAATATTCACCGATAATCACTTCGCCTTCGGCGAATAATTGTTAAATAATTTAATTATAATTTATTAATTAATAAGGCATAAATTCTACATAAAGTATATATATTCAAATGCACCATAGCGTTACCTTCACAAGGGCCAGGCCACAACACCAGGATCTATGTCCCCTCCTCTTCACAAACAGTGTGTGGATAATTCCCACAAAGTTGTAATAGACAATTCAGCCTCTAGTTACAAGTTACAGGAACTGTAGAATAGTATGTGTTTCTAACAGTGGCAGAATTTCAGATTCCTAACACTGAAGAAGTGGCAATTAATTCAGCATCTTGAATTTACAAGCAAAATCTTACAATGATTCTGCCGCTCTAACACTTTTGAGGAAACTTTCTAACAGATGTTGGGTAACGGGTGACTAACACTATTGCCTGTTTAACAGATTAGCATTGATGTATGTTTTTTAATGCATGGTGACCATTTTAGTTAAGATGTGTCTGAAAATTAATTTCAACAGTGTTCATTTGAGGGATGTTCATTTCAAGCTACAAGAAAAGTTCTCAAACTTCATTGGATACAGGTAATTAATGCTCGCTGTTAGCAATTGAAAGTATTATGTGCTATATTCATTGAAAACAAAGAAAAACATTGGCTGTTTGGCTTGCCTCATTGGATGCTGGCTCTATTTTCCTTAACAGGTTCAAAAACACGTTTTGACTGGAAACCTGTATGAAGTGAGTTTTGACTAATGCAGATGCAGAGTTTAAGCAGTCAAAATGCTTAATGAAAAATACTATTCCCCCTGTTTATATAAACTCACTGTCAAAAATAGTTGCTACCATTTTACAGATTCTGTAATTTATATAACCAGGAGGCCTCTATATCTGAGAAACGCCATCCAATAAAGATCTGTAGAGGAGACAGAGACAGAGACTTAGCTACCTGTTGTCATAACAGTGTTCAAATTATCTTTTTTCATCAATTTAACATTTCCAGGTTCATGCAACGGGGAAAAAGAGAATTAAACTTGACACTCCAGAAGAAATAGCAAAGTGGAGAGAAGAGAGGAAAAGGTTGAGACCTGAATATATTTTTGTTCATTCTTGCATTTAATAAAGTGTGGAGCTACTATTATGTTTCCATACATGTACTGTACTTTCTGGTAATTTTTTTGCCAAACGTTGGGAAAACAGGGTTGCTTCCACACAACTTGAAAAATAAAAAATTGAACAATTTTAAGCAAAAACAGAAATAAATCCAACATACTCTAATGCTTTCAGCACTTTAACAAGTTAATCTTCATTGATGATTATTGAGCAGACTACCCACACAGTCATACGGTATGCTCACAAGGTGCTTGTGTATGTTAAACCTATGTTTCAGGTGTTCCTAGCACATGCCACAAATCATTGAAAGACCTGATACCTTCTTGATCTTTTTCTGAACTGTTGTGTCAATTGGTGAAGGATCCATTGAGGAACGTCATGCATTATCAATCTTTTTTCTTGTTCCTTTGATGACAGTCAAAGCATTCAACATGTTTTATGGAGAGTTCATGTCAAGAGTGTGCATATGTTCTTTTATTATATCCCTCAGTTAGTACACATGCTGTGATTGGTCAGTTTAGTGGGCCGTACTTCACTGTATGGCCCACTAAATTCAAAAGTTTGTTTTGGTTGCCAAAATGTCTCCAGAGATATAATAAATATCTTACAAACCTCGTTTTCTCGGTCCGTACTGTAAGTTGTGGATCCTTGTTTTTTCTGCTCGGATTCATGGCCCAAGCTCTTCAAATCCGAGCGGAAAAAACTTGGTCCATAACTTATAGTACAGACCTCGAACTCGGTTAGTAAGAAGTATTTATGCATGGCTCTGTTGCCTATTGTATTCCAATAATATAACAAGTCGTTGTTGCATTTTTAAGATCAATCTTGCTTTCTTTGTTTCCTTACACCTCTTTGTAGAAATTACCCAACTGTAGCCAACATGGAGAAAAAGAAAGAAGATGAGTCAAAGAGGCAAAAATCTGGACAAGTGTTAAAGACAAGGAACTTCAGGTAAAAAGACCAGGAGGTTGACGGGGGGGGTGGGGTACTTTGGACTAATTTTTGTTGGGTATGTGCCACTGGTCTCTCAGAGCCCTTGCCTCATTACAGTTTATTTTGTAGCCAGTTATAGACCCCATCTTAGTCACTTTCGGGAAATTGTAATTTTTGCAATCCCAACTATTATAAAGTCACTTTCTATTTGTTCATCGAATTTATCAATCCTTTAACCCTTTCACACCCAAGGGGTCTCCATCTGATGAGTAAAATTGTCTGGCATTAGACAGAGTAAAATTTATGAAGTTGCTCTTGGGAGTGAAAGGGTTAATAGGTCATCCTAAAATGGACTGGCACATTTTCAGTTGTGATTTCAAGAATGGAATGTAATGCAAGCTGATTGTTACATTTACATGTAATAGACAACAACTTGTTAGACTTTACAACCGAGACCATTTTGAATCCCTAGAATTTTCCTATCCTGAAAATCTGAAAATGTGCCACCCCATTCTCGTAACTCTGTTGTTCAAAATGCAACCGCATTGTAGTCCATCCAGTCATGAAAATGTGACCCCATCTGGCAGCACATCCCCGTAAGCCTCTTATAAGAAAGTACCCCATGCAGGGTAAAAAGTTGAGCTGGGGCCTTCAATATTATCTTTTAAATTTGTACATGTAAACTAAATGTATCTGTGGAGTTAGAACAAGGTTGCTGCAGTTTTGGAAGCACTTGCCTACTACCTCTGTAGACTGTGACAGTCTACATTATCATTTATCATAATACACTGTATTTATCCTTATAATAATATTATTAGAATTATGTGCTGGTGATATCTGCTAATTTGATACACAAGAGAAAGTATGTAAAAAGTATATACATGTACAGAATACGATGACTACATGTAAGTTGCTTGCTTGTGTCCTTGCTGTGTTGAAAGGTATCGTAGAGGTCAGCACACAGGCAGGACTTTTCAAAGAGGGGAGTACAATCACTTTCACAGAAGTAATCTGCCAAGGGGAAATAATACGAAGGAACAAAATGGCAATAACAGTTCTGATAGTTGCCTGGCAACAGGAAGGGAAGAAGACAATAAGCAGATCACACAGAATAAGCAAGATATTATGGAAGATCCTCTTTCATTTGTACTTGAAGGGCAAGACAGTGGTACTGTACTAGTATCCATTTTACAATGTTTTCTAAAAGTATTGTAGCAATGTAGATCAAGCAACCATTGTTGTAGGTATACTTACATACTTATTTTTCTTGGACAATTGTGTCCAAGGGGGACAGGGGCAATGAAGTTTTCCCTATATATGTGAAGTTCAAACCCAAAGGCCAGACCACAACACCGGGAACTACGTCCCCTACTCTTTACAATCAGTGTGTGTGTTCTTTAACATCCCACTATAAAGTAATCATGAACAAGGGGTGTGAGATTTGACCTATGGTTTATTTGCAGATGTCATTACAAAGGCAGCATTTTCTCCTCAATTATTTAAAGACCCTGAGTCTTGCTCTGGCCGGGTTTGAACCCACGATCTCCTGCATGGCAGTCTGGTGCTCTACCAACTGAGCTAACCAGTTGGCTGTTTCACCAGTTATCAAGGGTTGTCTGTCTGTTCTGTCAGCCACATTTCAAAGTAGTTATCATGCTTAAAGCTAAAGAAGAAATACTGTATATTAAGATTTCTTCCAGTCTTAAACTAGTTACTCCATGTATAATGTCCCATAGGGGTGTAGATTATTTAAAGGTTTGGTCAGATTTTCTTTCCTGCTGCATTAATTGACAGTGGAAGATTGCTGGATTCCTCATTTGGTTTTGTGTTCACTTTTTCTGCCAAGCTCTACCCCAAAATGTCTTCTTCTTCTGTAGATGTTGACAATCGTTAGCTTTTATTTAATGGAAAGTAGTTGTGGTAGTTTGAGTTCTTAGTAGAAATGAACTTTAGTCCATACTCCTATAAAACATAACTTTTGTCTAGTCATAGTCGTATCTCAATTTCAGGTGATGAACGTGATGAAAAGGTGCTAACAGGTGAAGTACGCCATGTGATGGCAACTGCGCAAGGCTCAGCACCTACTGCATTAAATTCACTATGTTTGGCTTATGCCAGTGATTCAGATGTTGAAGAGGAAACTCAAGGTGTGTTCATGTAATTTATACATTTTTAGATGCTAAATCAACAAAGAAAGACAAGTCAGATACATGTGTCCTCATTTAAAGAGGGAGAATAATAAAATTAAATGGATATATGTCTCTGGACCTTGGAGATAGGTGGTGTTATACAGCTAAAATTTGGAAACAAAATGATGAAGGTCTAGTCTAGCACTCAACTGATGCATGCTTTTTAAAAAACACCCTGACAGCTCAAGGCATCATGCACAGAAATGCTCAGTTATTACATGAAGCGTAGTTACATTTACAAAAGTGACAGAACATATTGAAATATTTGTAAAATGTAAGCTACAATAGCTGTAATTGTATAATTGCTGTTAATACATGGGTCAGGTTTGCTCTTTATAGTAGCCCTCAAAATTTGTTTATCTCTTTGGTCTTCTAGCAATTGTGTACGGCAACAATTAACTTGACATTATATGGTCAAAGGAGCAAAAATCAGTCAAAAAAAAAAAACAAAATAAAAAAAACCATGTTTTTCATGACAAATCAAGCTAGTGATGTTCCAGTAATAATATTAGCTTCATCCTTCAACACTCACAAGGTGGTCAAAAAGTGCTATGTATGCCCCCTTTTGCAGGAAACCCTTCCAATTTACCATACTGATGGTGCCCTATTCTTGTAAACAAATTTGGATGTTTTGTGAAAAATATATTTTTGGCACTGTCACAGGCAAAACTGGAAAAAGTAGATCTGAGTTCTCCCAATATGAGTCAAACCCATGAAATTCCATTTTCCACTTCAAAATCCATGTTTTGTTTTTGTTACCATGTAAGCTGAGTTAATTATTCATTGAATGCTTGTCTGTCAACAGAGGTGAACAGCAGTGAACAAAAAGAAGTTATGCTGATTGACAGTGCAAGTAAAACCTCAAAAAAAAGGAGCAGTGAAGAGAATCACAAGACTGAACACAGGAGGAAAAGACAACGAGCACGATCAAGGAGAACAAAAGGAAAGGTAAGAAGCAGGAAACAAAAGAAGAAAGATATAGCTCCTTAGTGATATTTGATAGTTAGAACTGCAGCTTGCCTGCAGACATCCCCCGTTTTCAACCTGTATCAGGAATACCGTAACAGTCAAACCTCATTATCTTGAACTCGGTTATCTCGAACTCCCCACTATCTTGAACTCAAACCGATTTCCCTTGGATTTGCCCTTGTTTTTTTTTTTTTTCAGTCATTTACTATCAGCTATCTTGAATGCAACTATCTCAAACTCCCCTCTATCTCCCACAATTTTTAGATTTCCCTGGCCAAAATCAACCCCGGTAGTTGGTAGACAAGCAACAAAGTGTTAGAACACAGCTACAACCTTAATTACGCTTCATTGTAGTACTCTTTACCCCCCACAGATTTGTCAGTAGTTCATCTTGAAATTATGATCAAAATTAATTGTTCTACTGTGTCAGTTAAATCAAAATTAATATGTTTTTTTGCTATTTAAGTTGGTCACGTTAATGATTAAAAGATTTGATTAAATTTGACCCTGACCTGTTTATCCCAAATCCCTGATATCTTGAGCTATTCTTCATTTCCCGTGAGAGTTTGAGATAGCAGGGTTCTTCTGTATGTAGTTTAGTTTTGTACAGTGTGACCTGTATTAGCCCTTTCACTCCCAAGATCTGAGCAGCAATTATCCCAAGTGAGTATCATACATTTTGCAACAGACGAATTTTGCATTAGGTCAATTCATTATCTTTGAGTTGATCATTTTGTTCTATTCTCATAGTCAGTTTTCCTTACATTATAATGTTATGGAAAAGAGAACTTCTATTTTGATCACTTCTGGGAGTGAAATGGTTTATAAGTGGCCACCCTAGGGACTTCGAAAAGTGGCTGCTTGATAGAGGTAAAATATAAATTGGGCAGAAATGGTGGTCAACTTGATTTGTTGACTCTATATAGCAAAATGCTTTTTGAAAAGAGTCAAATATGTGACGATACATTTAAATAAAATTAATCCATAAAACAAAACTCAGACCTGCTTTTCATGACAACAGTCTATGCTAAATCTATTGTAGTTCAGAGCCTTTGATTTGTGAAAGATTTACATGTGTATACATTTTGCAGCTTGTGACTTGTCATTACACTGGAGATTAAATTGCAGTTCTTGTTGTTATCAGTTATCAATTATTCTTATTGCCATCTTCCTGTCACTATTTCGCTCGAAAAGATAATTTACTGGCTGTTTAATAGAGGTAAAAAAGCAATAAATAACGACCTTGCAACAACTAAAAGGTTGGAGGTAACTTTTGAGTAGAGGTATGGGATACAGCATTTTAGTGTCAAATAATTCGGGACTTAAGAACTTTGTGGTTTAATTGAGGGTGGCCAACTTAACAGCTGTTGCACTGTAGTTCAGTATTTATTTTAATCACTGTCTTTGCATGTGGTAATGTCTGACAATGAATATGAGTCATAATTATAATTTTCAGCCTTTGATATGAAGCCAACAGCTGTACAACTGCCAATCTACAGTTGTTTATGTTATGTTAAAGTAGTAAGCATTGTCTAAGTTTTAATCAGGAGGTATAATTGTTTTTGTGAAAAGGATTTGGAAATGAATGCTGAGGAGAATCTGCTTCAGTATTAGAACAAAATCTTTATATATGATTAATGATTAACCAGCGTTGCATGGGTACTTTCATTTATTTTTCTCTACAACATTACTCTCTAAATATATATATATATTTTTTAATTTAATTATAATATTATTTTCTTAGCCACAATCAAACTTCCCAAGTATAAGGAAATCAACTTTGTTGGAAAAGGTATGATTTGTGCTAATTAATGTATACGAGTTGAATCACAACCGATTGCTTTGTTTTGCATCTGTGGTTTAACCCCCGAGTCATACTCAGTCCTCTTAGGTTACTTGTTATTTGTTGCTTTTTCTCCCTCACTGTTATTTGTATAAAAATGTATATCGGCCACTGATTTTAAAGAGAAATTTGTATCCTGACACTTGGGCTTTAAAAAGTTAATCAGGTGACGTTTAAAGAAGTAGCAGGAAATTGTGTAAAAAATAAGGGATTTTCTTAACACCTGTATTTATTTACCCTTTGTTGATGGCAAAGCCTTTTGTTCTTCCATGGTGACATAAAAATTTCTCTGATGTAGAGACTATTTTTTTCAAACTGTTGACTGTTTTCATCTTACTACTGTACAAATACAGCATCTAAGTAATTTATTGTTTTCTTTTTACAGCTCTTGGCTCCAGAAATCCGCCACGAGAGGAATGTTATTCTTCAATGTCTACGACACATCGTGAAGAATAATTTCTTTGAAGCGGAGGAAAATCACCATCAATTTGTAGTTACAGATTAAGATCGATTGGAATTAAATGTGGTCAATCAGTATACCATAAAAGCTATTTTTTTGGTATTAATAAATTAATAGTAATTTCAATTTGACTTGCTGTCGTGTTATTGCTAAGGTCCTGTGAGTTAGAGAATTTGCAAGTTTTCCCCAATCTTGCTAAACTGCACCTTGCTCAAAATAAGTTTCACGGCAGAAGCCAGTGGCCTTACGCTTACTTTCACTGAAAAGCCCCATGGGCATGTGGAATAAATGTAGGTATGTGTGTACTTTGTCTAAATGCTTGAAGTACCTCTGATGGTAGAGTATCTAAACCAGAAATGAGAGGGTCATAGGTTTGACTCCTGTAGGGAGAACTTATGAATCCCTTTCTTCCAAATTTGCCTTTGACATAATAAAAATCAAATTTTTCATTATAAATTCACCAGGCGCAACATAGCCCCAATATTATTTCACTACATCTTGATTCACTGTTGGGTACCCAGTGTTTTGGTACACAGAAACTACAAGGAACTTAAAAGATCAATTTTATTTAACAAATACGAACATAGATCTACAAAATAATTATAAAACAAGAAGTATCATTGTAATCTCCATCACAAATGGCCACTTTCTATGTTGTAACTAACCTACATTCTGTCTCAGTGGTCAAGAGAGAGGGGGAGAGCTGTTATTGTCCTATTTTATTGGTAATCACCAGAGAAAGGAGGGACATCAACATAGTGAACTAGTAGAAGGTTTAACCCTTTCACTCCCAAGAACTCTCTATTTGATGAGTAAAATCGTCTGGTGTTAGACAGAGTAAACTCTATGAAGTCACTCTTGGGAGTGAAAGGGTTAAGAAATTCTGTTCACAAAAAGAGATGACTTGCAAACTTCTGCAATCTGCTGGGAAGTCAAAAGACCTTGGGGATGGACCATTTCATTTTTGAGGGCGGGGGCTTGGGCAATTTAGTATTGTTAAGAATTTTTTTCCCCTTTGGGCTGTGCAAAACTTTTTTGGCACCTTAACATACAAATGTTTGTCTTTTTTTCCTTGTTTCACTGTGCATTACTTTTTTTAAATACTTTTGCTAAGCAGGAATTTTTTTGAAAATTGCCCATCCACCCTACCCCCCCCCCCCCCCGCCCTCTAGAAAAAAATGTACAGCAGAATTGGATGACTGGGCTGTTCTTGCCATGTTCACCAGCTACCCACACTTAAAAGTTAAAACATTCACAGTGGAGGTCACAGTGGATTGTCATCTTATAGAACATCATCTTTTTGAGTATGTTACTGGTGGACTTGTCAATACTCCTGTATTTTGTTGCGTATGTTTACCAAAGCCTCCTCTTCCAGGATCAAAGTCACTTCTGTATTCATCTCTTACCTGCAATTTTGATAATGAATATATAAGCTTGGAGCACTTTTAATAGCAAAGTAATTTTTATTTAACAAATAAAGAAGCCTAAGCCGTGTATTACACTGTGATAAAACACAACGGGCATTTAAGAACACGAGTGAGATGTAGAAAACACGAGCCACAGGCGAGTGTTTTCTACATTTCTCGAGTGTTCTCAATTGCCCGGAGTGTTTTAATCACAGTGTAATACACGGCTTAGGCTTCTTTATTTGCTTTATGATATAGATTTTACATGCCGCGAGTAGATACAAAAAAGCACACTGATCGCTTCTTCTTCTTTATTTGTCTTATTATTCTCAGCTTCAAAACTTTCTGCTGCTTCGCAGATAACTCCATCATGAATTTCTTCAAAGAAAATGTTTTTCGCCGTCTCTTACAGAATTGTCAAGTAGAGGTAATATGGCGAAAAACAAAAAAACACGCTTTTTCTATGTTTTATACTCTGATAAAACATAGGTTTTTGACCAATCAGAGCGCACGTAAGAACGTAGCTATATTATAAAAGGATTTACTTTTTCCTGGTACAGTTTCTTGTTGTTAGGGTCTATTGTTAGTTTGTTCCCTTGGATAGGGTTTGGGCCCGATTATTGTTTGCTTAACCCTTCCCAGCACCACCCTATCCACATACACCTTAAAACAACAGTAGCAGTTTTCCTGTTCTTTTTCCTGCTTGCCAATCTTTCACTACATACCTGTCCACCACTTTTACCACGGCCATACTGCCGTCCCTCAGAAAACCCTGCATCCCAGTCAGTTCTAATAATACGATCATCTAGCCTTGTACCATTGATGTACCATATGGCATTCTGTGCATCTTCCCTAGAATAGTATCTGCAACACAGTTGAGGATATTATTGGTTGTCTTTGAACATAGAAACGGTCTGTCCACTATCAAAAAAAGTTTGTTTTTTCAAGCCACATACCACGAAATAATGAACGTGGTATATTTTAGCCAGAAGAATTAGCAATAGATCATTAATCATTTCATGACCTGTTCACTTTGACATTTAAATCCTAGCATTGTGGAGGATGTTTGTTCCATGAACCTTAGTAGTTTAATGACCTTATTCCCAGGAGTTTCCTATAGCTCAGAGGTAAAGCATATGAATTAGTAATCAGAAGATCATAGACGCAACTCCTATTGGGAGACCTTGGATTCACTTTCTTCTAGTTTGCCTGTGAAAGTATCAAAAGTTACAAGTGCATCTTCAACATTCTGTGAGTTGTGCAATCATGATGCAGATTCTGATTGAATGCCTGTTAACAGACAAGTTTATTATTGCTATACATATCAAGATTTGGAAAAAGCCTTCAATCTCCTAGATGAAGAAAGAACTTGGCCAACATTGTGAACTCATTCATGTTCAGTTGTTGTTCTTTGGGTTTTGCTATTCTGGTCCATTTTTTGCCATGGATATTTAAGTACTCTTAACAATACAAAAGTTTTAAGATGCAAGAAGTGGTTCACCAAATGAATTAATGAAGAAATGGTAACTGTGCAGCATGCAACCATCGAGTTATCGACACACGCAGGAGGTTGCTAAGTACAAAAGAAGCGTAAAAGATGCTTGAGACGCAGCCGAGAGCATCCCTAGCTTTTCGAGTGCTTAGCAAACTCCCAAGTGCGTCCATAACCTGATGGCTGCACAGCTGCTACATTTACCATTTCTTTTATAACGTACATGTAAGACTTCACAACATCACAATCTGATGTCAGTATGCAACCCATGGGCAAATGGATCGTGCATATTAGCCAATCATAGCATACACTTTCCCAAAGCTATGTTATAATGTAACTTGTACCACTGTAAGATTTATAAGGAGTTAAGAAGCTACATTTTGGCATTACCTCATACTTTATTGAGCTGCTGTAGCTGAATTTCTTTGGGTATTGCACATACAAACATTTCTTCTTTACAGAAAGTCAAACAGTACAGCTATAGCATGCATAATAAAGTATGGCCTTACACAAAAATCAAGCCAAGCTGACAAATTATTTGAGTGTTACCCCTTTGAACACACACATTTCCTAGTTGTCAAGCAGTTGTGGTTGATTAGCTCTCACCTCGATTCATACTGTGAGCTTTTCGGTTTTGTAGGAAATACGACCATTTCATTACTAACAATTAAAGTTCTGATTGACTGTAATCTATAATTCGAACAGAACAAATCAAGATGAGAGTAAATCGACAAGGATATGATCGAATACGCAAACACATGCTGCATCAGAATTCACCCACAAACACACACACACACACACACACAAAAAAAAAAACAAACAAAATAAACATTCTACCCACACTTAACAATTCAGTTACAACCTGCATAATAATGATGTGGAAATCTAGTCATACACTTCCTTGAAATACCATTGAACTTCTAAATGGCTAGTTTGGACATCAAAGTTCGGGTTTACCTCGGTGTAAAAACCTGTTAAGTTTTTCCTTGTTTATTTTTTTTTTCTGTTATTTTCCCAGTCTCTATTGTTTTGTCTCCTTTGTTTTCTTTGTTCTACGTCACTTGTGATCATGACTGGTTTTTTTACCGAGGATGAGCCCAAATTTCCACCTTTGAACCAACTGATTTGAAACAAAGGATACTCAACAAAGCAGAAACCGCACGGTGTTTTCTTGATCTTATCTAGTCCCATAATAATCCTCTTTATATCACCAGTTCGTGAGAACAGCTCGTATATTTGTTCTTCTGTTGTGTAAAACGACAAATTCCCCACATATAGAGTGGAGCTTAGTTCCAGTAACTTTTCGAGCTCACTTCGACTGCCCTACCAACAAAAAGAGCGAGAAAGAAAGTAAATAAACGCTTTGTATAAAAACGCTTACAGTATGCGATGTAGAATTCAATTCAACGCACGTTGAACATAGTTGTTGAGTTTAACTCAAGAAACATTCAACTCTGGGTCATCTTTTGGTCTATGAAAAAACACACACGGCTTTCTTGTCTACTTTTATCGTTAAAAGAGACAAACAAAACTCAATGGATGTAAGTCAAATCACCTTGAAATGTTGATCCCTATATGCGCTTAGTTCCGCCATATTGTTGATTGCTATTTCTGCGTTCACTTGGATAACCGCTGGTCGAAAACGCACAGGTAACGTAGGCGCGCCATTAAAACATATGAAATGCAAGACGATGCAAAGATTTCTGACAAGAATCATTGAGTCTCAAGGCCGGTGGCGTCTTTACTGACAGCTTATTTTTATTGCAACTCATAAATAATGCAAAACATGAAGTCAAAGTGAAAATCAATCGCAGCTAGTCATTCTTTCAGTTTATGGAAATAAAGAATCGGACATAATTTTTGAAAAGTTACATTTCGAGGAAGTGCCAAAAAACGTTAAAAGGGAAATACTTTTTTCTCAGGGAAAAACCCTGTTCTTCCTATTTGACCAATCACGTGCAATAAAATAACGTCATTTTAAAAATCAAGACATGCGCGTTATTAAATTTAGCATTTAGATCCCTAGAGATGTTTATCAAAATTTCGTCAGTTTTTTTCCTCGCAATTCTCCGAGAAATTTAGCATTTTCTTGAGGAAAATCATGCCATCAGTTAGGAGTTTCAACAGTCTCTGTATTGTAGTCGGCGTTTTCGTTTCACTAGGACTATATTCTTCGGTTGCCGAAGTTGACGACGATGATTGTCTGTCACGAGGGCGAAACTGTACATGGTGTCTCAGCGATGGTAATTGTGGTTTTTGTGATAAATGCGGAGATCATTGCCATAAACCGGGAGCAATCCACTCTCTAGAGAACTGTACAAATTGTGCTTCATGTATTCCTGGTAATCTTGCCGGATCTAAGAAAGGATATGATTGCCGGGCGGAATGGTAGGTTTAAAACACCTTGTGATTTCCGAAAGAGTTGCTTCGTAGAGTTGCTTCGTAGCAAAACATACATGTGCGAGCGATTCCGGTAAGCAGTTCTCTCACCAAAGTTAGTTGTACAAAGAGGATTTTGATTCCTTAAATGATCCGCTAATGAAGGGTGTACTTTTGAAACTGTTAAGTCAGATAGAGATTCCCTTGAGTTTAGTCGTTTGTTTGCACCATAATGGCGTTATTGGATCTCACACTTTTAAACGTCAGATTTTGTCCTCTTTGCTTGCAGGATATGACCATCAGGGGCCGATATGTTTTGTGGGAATCGTGTAAAATAGTCGTACTAAATTTTGATTCAGATTTTTCGGAGAATGCTGTGTTGCTATATAGTGTACTGTTCACCATAGTACAGTACCGTTGATCGTTTCTGTGGTTAGAACTATACATAAAAACCCCTGGCTTTGGCATTTCTACGTGTAATTAATCTACCTGTAATGAGAAAATGGAATTAATTTAACTATTGGAGGTTATAGGCGAGCCTACTTCAATGCTTTATTTTCATATAGATAAAAAAAGTTCACTTTTATATTCCCCCAATGTAGAGTAAAAAAAACCGTCAAATCAAGCGGCCTGATATTAACTTTTCAAAAAAAGAAAGATTTTAATATCTGAGGAGTAAAGATAGTTTGGAAAATTGATGAACTAAACGGAAATGTTATTTTATGTAGCGCCGGGTGTTTTTCAGTACCTTTAAATTTCGTGCAGTGTTAAATTTATACTTGTTAGTGAAAACGTTTAAGGTTTCATCCATCTTTCGGACTGACAAAACTTGTAGCCACTAAGCCTCATACGGTAATGTTAAAGTCTCGCACATTTTTACGAACACAATTCTGTCTCACTCCCCTTTCATGCATTGTTTGGTATTAAACGGCAGCCTGTTTTCATTCAACCACTTGTTCAACCTCAAACACTTAAACTTCTGCTTTCCTGATACCACGCAACTGCTCATTTAGAGGTAATTTCGTACTGCGGTTATTTTATTATAAAACTACTTACAGAGCTTGTATGATGGCTAGAATCCCAGGAATTCTCTCAACTCCACGCCTCTTCTTTCTTAGGTATTATTATGAGAAATGTCCGGAAGTCGTCAGTGAACAAAAGACAGTCTATGTTGAAATCGCTTTGTATCTCATTAATCTTCATTCTGTTGACCTGAAAGCTGGGACTTTTCATGCAGACTTCTATTTGTACTTTAAAGGTAGGCTCCCAAAATATAATAAGTACAAAGGCATAGGCAGTCAAATATAAATATATAAATAAATAGTTGGAATAAATCAGCGCAACTGAATTTTTCAATGACTATAAGAAAAATAAATTTCACAAGCCTACAGGGCAAGGGCAATTTGTTGTCTTGCAAAACACACATATTGTCTAAAAATTTTACAAGTGCTTATTTTTCCAAAGTTGTGCTCAGGAACATTTAGTTACTTGTTAATAACATGCAAGAAATAAACTTCAAGTTTTTGTGCTCAATCTGAATTTTCTGTGTTTTCAGCCGGTCAACACATTGAAATTTTTGCATGTATATTATTAAATACAATAATTATTAATAATATTTCAGTATTCATGCTTGACATAAATACTTTGATCAGGGTTTTGGCTATAAATATGACTGCATGTAGTCTCTTACTTTTTTTGTTTTAGTCAATATGTTAAGACCTGATTGTATGACACTAGTGAGCAAAACGTGCAAAACAGTGTTAAGTGTTGGCAATGAGATAAAAGAACAAGCCATTTTTAAATACTTTAAATTGCATGGGAAGTAACGTAGGCACAGCTGTTTTATTAACCTTTTATTAACCTTTTCTTTTCTAGTTCCTGAGGGACAGACAATGTACACAAAACAAAAGTGTAAAGATGGGTTGAAGGGAGCCTGCTTTGAGCTGGTCAATGCAGCAGGCCAAGCTGAGGTTAGAACTTCCACTCCCTGATAAGTGATCAAATTGTAACTTCTCATGACAATTCCAATGGAATGTTACATACAGAAAAATAGAATTGAGAAATTTATCCACTTTAGTCTTCTGAGTTGATCTAGCTTGCACCAAATTCTCTTAAATACCTTGTAAGTAAAGATCTTTGAGTCGTTATATCCATGTGGCTAAATAATAAGTCAGGATATAAACAAACCATAATTAACTGCAGTTGTTCTATTGTATTTGTTTAAGGTCTCTAGTCATGAAGGAAAATACTTTAGAGTCAAGTCCGCCTTCAATTTTGCTGCTGATCTTCAAGATTATCCGTAAGTCTGGTGTACATTTAAGATATTTAAGAAACTGCACATACATTGATTTTTTACTTATATTAGTTTCATTATTGTTTAAGGGTAAAAAAGTAACTCTTGTTTCCCACATTAGCTCAATTGATTTATTGTTCAGGGGATGACAACTTAAGCAATGTTTTTTTCAAGAATAAGTACTGAAGTTGCTCGATCTCCTTAAGGTTTGTTAGGTAGAAGGGGCTTTAAAATTTAAACGTCAAAGTCCCCAAGGTTTTAGACCTCCGTCTATAGAGGGGGTATAAGGTATTTTCATGAGCCATGATCACACCCTTTTATTTCCTTGTGAAATGTTAACATCTTTTTTCTTGTATTGTCAATCATAATTTTCATTAATCAACGTGATGTGTGTTTGAAGTGTTTTTTTTGTTTTGTGAAATGTAGATTCACCTCTTATGTCTGTGAAAAAAACCACCTGCTACTGTAAAAATTCTATCTACCCCATTCTGAATCTGAATCAATCCTGACTCCCTGTTAGAGGCTCAAAGAATCTTGCCTCAGGGCCAGCTAGGCCTATGCCCCAGAATTATGCTGTTCTCAAGTCTTTGATGTAACCAAATGTATGTCCATTATTCGTGAAAGTATTATCTTTTAGCACATAAAACGTTATCTCTACCTCCCCTATACCCCCTCTTACATACAGACCAGTAAAGCAAAACACAGTTAAGGGTAGTTAAGGGTTTTTCCATTTCTTCAGTAATGTGATATCAATAGTAATTATAAGAAGAATCATCACTATTATCATCATTTTAATTATTATCTTCATCATAATTATTATCTTGCTTTATGTTTTGACTCCCAATCCCCAGAAAATTCCAAAGTTCCAAGAAAAATTTGGTTTTCTTTCTCACAAACATGCTTTGAGTAGTTAGCCTCAGGAAGATGATCACCTGTCTGAATCTGTATTTAGCCTATTAAGATATTTTGTCTTTTTATCTTATGCCAATCAAGATATCCCTGCTTTTTTGCCACTTTACAGCTATGACAACCAGACATTAAAAATAGTTATTCAAGATATGGAAATGACAGCAAAGGAACTCAGATGGAAAGTGATGCAGGTGAAAGTTGTACCTACAATAAAATCATCCAGGAAGTCTTATGAGGGGATTCTAATCTTTGATGCTGATGGAAGACTTTTCCCTTAAGCCTTCTTGTCCTCGCATGTGCAAACCCCTTGCACTCAAACCCCCCCCCCCCCCAGCCCCTCCACCTCCTTCTCACCCTCTGAGCACTATTTATTCAATCTACTCTTTAACCCTTTAA